>SKCR01042163.1:0-154666 GCA_019454045.1 Zanthoxylum bungeanum
AAAAAGCTGCAATTTGAAAAGGCTGTGCTGGTTCGTAATCGGTTTATTTAACGTATAGTATTGAAAATCGAGTGATTCCTAGATATAGGGTTTTTCAAATTGTTACATCGAGGAGGTTGTTGAAGAAGGAATGTAGTTTTCCTTCAATGCTGTCTTTGAGTGAGAAGGATTTCTTGAAGAAGTTTGTGCTGAGGTTTGGAGATTATGCAGAGGAGTTGTTGCAAGCTTACAAAAACCAGAGCTCATGTTCTTCTTCTGAACAGGAATCTTGATGTATAGATTGGAATATCAAGTGATTCCTTGATGTAGGAGTTTTCAAATTGTTGTGTCGAGGAGGTTGTTGAAGAACGAATTCAGTTTTCGGCAAGTGTTTGCCTTGAGTGAGGAGAAATTCTCAGAGAAGTTTCTGCCGTGGTTAGGAGATGACAGTAGAGGAGTTGTTGAATGGTTGGGTTCTTCTTTGTCATTTAAGTTTGCCATTGCAACAAGCGTTGTTGTTTTGCCTGGAACAAAATTAGGTGATGTAAAGGGAAAATATTGTACTCTAAAGATCAATTAACTATAACCCTTGCATTTCTCAAACTCTTCATAAATCTCAAGAATAAAGTTGGAAAGTGTTGATTGATACAAATTTGCAGGTTATTTGTTTCCCCAATTAAAATTTCAATTTTGGCATTTGTGTCTTCCTTCTCTGAAACTTGGTTTGGTCTAAAGCCATCGGCCATGAATTGATTTGTATAACTTTGAAAAACTCCGTAAAGACTCTACTAAATTTACTCTTCAAATACTTATTTGGTTATTCTAAGAATAAACTTAATTTTAAAAGTCTTTTTAAATAAAAATATGTTCACATCATCTTAATCAAAATATCTAGGTTATAAGAATTCGACCGTATTTCAAACCAACGGCTAAGAATATTATTTTAAGAATAATTTATAATTGTAATATTATCCCTTTGTCCGCACCACCTAGTGTTCAATATTATTATATGATTATTCTAAAGTCAATGTCATTCTCAGTATATTTATATATATCATTATTATGTTATGACATAAATCACTATTAACAAAGTTGAAATGAAAATATAGTTATTTTATTAATAAATAAGGAAATATAATGTATAATACATTATTCGGATTGACGTTTCAAGCACTAACTCCAACATAAGAATGATACAATTATGGTACAACTCAATATCAGTTGTGACACTTTTACAACTATGTCATTACTAATCATTATAAGGTTATTTACATCTTTACCATATATAAAAGAAAATATATATATATATAATATATATATATATATATATGTATTACAAGGAATATAACAGGAAATTAGCGCGATGAGTACCAACTCCAACTTCAACTTCATCAAGCCATAATCAATTGGCCTTGTTTCGGGCCGAGCCATCAATATACTATTAGCAAAATTGTATAAAGCTATCATCAGTGCATCCCCATAAGGTATCGACGAGAAGTCCAACTGCTCTATTATGATATCTATATCCCGCAACTTGGCTCGGGATCAATGACAGAGAAATCTGGCCACGCAGGATGTAAGTATTGCGCAGTCAATGTTACACATCTAGTGTCGCGTTGTCTAATCTGAGCGACACATAAATAATCGCTTTGTGTTATCAGTGCAATAAGTAGTGTGAGAAATGTTGTTACACAAGGTAGTGTGACAAACAAAGAGGTGATGTTGCCATCGGTGCAATATATAGTGTGACAACATCAGTAACACTACTATTGCACTACATTATCATCACTGCGATAGATTATCCCTCTGATGATAGAATAATGCGACAGTAGTAAAATATATATTGTCGCATTACAAACAAGATTTGTTCATTCGAGTATGTTAGACATCTATTCTGTGACATTTTATCAAAAAAGTAACGAGCGTGTGATAAAATAACGACAAAACACTAAAATTGAACTAAATTTTTGAAGAACAACAACGAAATAACAAGCATTTCATGTTGAAATGCATTAAAATACAATAAGAAAATTTACTTGCTTTTCTGAAAAAGAGATTTGGTTTTCTTGTGCTTTCTCATGGTATGGTCAATCTCAAGAGAAATGAGGGATATATTTATTTTTAGAGTATTTTTAGAGCATTTTGGATTTGGTAAATGTGAGTGAAAATGAAGAGAAAATTATTTTGATGATATTTTGATCTATTATTATTATTATGTTTAGAATATATATATATATATATATATATATATATATATATATATATATATATATATATAATAATGGATAATTGAGAAAAATGCCCTTAATTTTGTTGCAAAATTTAGATAATTTTCATTGAAATAAACTCATAATAAACACTAAGAATTTGGAGATTTCTTCGAATACTCCTAAAATGTAGAAACTCACAATTCCACATCATAATGATTTTCCATCGAAATCTATTGATGTCGATTTTTTGTCAGTCTTAAGCAAATCTAATTAATAGTATTGGAAATCCATACAAAATATAAGGGGTGAGAAAAATCGGTTTTTGTTTCGATTTCGCGTGGAATCGGATCCAGAAAAAATCGGTTCCAAAGTAAGTGGAATCGTAACCTACCCAGTTAAATATGATACCCTATTAATTGGTTCCAATTCGGTTCCGATCCGATTTCGGTCCGGTTATGATTTACCCTATTTATTTATTATTATCAAACTTTGAAAATACATTATTTCTCACACTTGAATATTACATAATATTCTTGACAACTGTATATACAGAAATAAAATAATAAAAAAATGCATATTGCATACCATTTTTGACTAAATACATATTATTCTTGTTAGAAATGTCTGGGTTTTAATTGGGTTATGAAATTGGATTTTAATTGAATGACATTGGGTTTAAATTGGATTTTAATTTAGATTATGAAATTAAGTTTAAATTGAGTTTTAAAATTAGTTATGAAATTGGGTTTATATTGAGCTTTAATTTGGTTTTTGAAATTAGGTTTAAATTGAGTTTTAAAACTTTGGTTATGAAATTGAGTTTCAATTGGGTTTTAAAATTGGTTATGAAATTGTATTTAAATTAGGTTTTATAATTGGTTCCACAATTGGTTTTAAATTAGATTCTTAAAATAGGTTCTAGTACCGTTCTGACTCTGTCCGTGACAGAATCGAAATCGGACTATTTAAATTCGGTTCTTATATTTTGTAGCCGGAATGATAAAAGGATGAATAAATTTGAGAAATTGATGAATAAATTTATACCATTAAATATTAAGAATCGAGAGAATTTTTCCTTAAAAATAAAAATAGGAAAAAAAAAAGTTTTTAAAAAAAAAAACACTAATCTCTTTGCTTGTTTAAACCCTAAAACCCTGAACCCTCTCTCCTCTCGCAGACAATCCCAAAATGCAGAGACTCAATTCCTTTCCAAATTCCCACAACTTTGCTATCAAATCCCTTTTCTCATTTTTCTCTTCTCTTTCGGAGGCCCCAAATACAAATACATTCCTATTCAATTACTTAATTGAAACCCTAAATATTCCCAAATCACGAGCCCTTGTGATCTCAAACAAATTGTCTCCCATTAAATCCCTTGAAAGACCACGAACTGTACGTCAATTTTTCCACAATGCTGGATTCTCCGATACCCACATTCAATTGATTGTTTCCGCAAAGCCCGGAATTCTATTCTCTCATGTGGACAAAACTCTAAAACCAAAGATTGAATTTTTTCAACATCTGGGTCTTGTGGGTTCTGATTTGGGTAAGTTTATTTCCAAAAATCCATTGCTTTTATGTGTTAGTTTAGAGAAAAAATTGATTCCATGTGTTGAAATTCTTAAGAAAATGTTAGTGGATGATTCTAATAATGAAGATTTCGTTCGCGTTGTTAGTAGGAACATTAGGATTCTTACGTGGGACCCCGAGAAATCAGGGTTGTTAAGAAACATTGAATATTTGAAGAGTTGTGGCATTGTTGGCTCTCAGCTGTCAATGTTATTAGTGAAGAACCCTAGGCTATTTTGTTGCGAAGGATTCAAACTTAGAGAACTTGTTTCGCGGGCTTTAGATATTGGATTTTCGACTTACTCGAGGATGTTTGTTTATGGATTGCATTCACTTAGCTGCTTGAGTGAGGAGACATTTGATAGAAAATTGGAATTTTTTAGGAGTTGTGGGTTCTCAAAAGAGGAGTTCCTAGCAATGATTAGGAGTGCACCTGGATTGCTTTGTTTGTCCGAGGAGAAGTTAAAGTCGGGATTTGATTTCTTTTTGAAAAAGGTTGAATTTGAAAAGGCTGTGTTGGTTCGTACTCCGGTTTATTTAACGTTGAGTATTGAAAATCGTGTGATCCCTAGATACAGGGTTTTTCAAATTGTTACATCGAAGAAGTTTTTGAAGAAGGAATGTAGTTTTCCTTCAATGCTGTTTTTGAGTGAGAAGGATTTCTTGAAGAAGTTTGTGCTGAGGTTTGGAGATTATGCAGAGGAGTTGTTGCAAGCTTACAAAAACCAGAGCTCGTGTTCTTCTTCTGAAGAGGAATCTTGATGTACAGGTTGGAATATCGAGTGATTCCAGGAGGGTGTTGAAGAACGAATTGAGTTTTCAGCAAGTGTTTGCCTTGAGTGAGGAGAAATTCTCAGAGAAGTTTCTGCCGTGGTTAGGAGATGACAGTAGAGGAGTTGTTGAATGGTTGGGTTCTTCTTTGTCATTTAAGTTTGCCATTGCAACAAGCGTTGTTGTTTTGCCTGGAACAAAATTAGGTGATGTAAAGCGAAAATATTGTACTCTAAAGATCAATTAACTAGTAAACTTGCATTTCTCAATCTCTTTTTGAATCTCAAGAATAAGTGTTGGAAAGTGTTGATTGACACTTGGTTTGGTCTAAAGCCATCAGACATGAATTGATTCGTATAACTTAGAGAAACTCCAAAATACTCTATTAAATTTACTCTTTAAATACTTATTTGATTATCTATAACTTAGAGAAACTCCAAAATACTCTATTAAATTTACTCTTTAAATACTTATTTGATTATCCTAAAATTAAACTTAATTTCAAAAGATTTTTTAAATAAAAATATGTTTGCATTATCATAATCAAAATTCCCCCCCTACCAAATTTAAATACCCTCCAATTTTTTCAATAATTTTAACAACTCGACAATTTTTACCTCCAACAAATTTAATTACCCTCTAATTTATCTTTTGAAGTATTTTCAATTTTTAATAAATTATATTATTTTTCAAATTATTCATCATTTTACTTGTTCAAAACTAATTAAATTTTATTCTTTTCTATTGATTTCCTTAAGGGCTAATTGAGATAAATTAAGATTTTGTATAGAAAAAATTTGGATAATCAATTTGATCCATTTTGATAAAATCCATTAAAAATGAGTCAAATTGACGGTGGTGTGTATTTCCAACTATTATGAATCACCTGTGACTCATTCTATATTTGCTCTAACGAATGTTCATATGTCTATGCGAGCTTCCATTGTACATTGGATTCGACCATATTCCAAAATAACGACTAGAAATATTTATTTTAAGAATAATTTATAATAATAATAATATTATCCAAAAGTGGGACCACCCAGTGTCCAATATTACTACATGACTATTCTAAAGTCGATGTCATTCTCAGTATATTATGCATCTCATTGATATGTATTATGACATAAATTACCATTAACAAAGTTGAAATGAAAATGTAGTTATTTTGTTAATAAATAATGAAATATAATATACAATACATTATTCGGATTGACGCTCCAAGCACCAACTCCAACGTAAGAATGATACCATTATGGTATAACTCAATGTCAGTTATGACGCTTTTGCAACTATATCATTACTAATCATTATAAGGTCTTTTACGTCTTTACCATATATAAAAGAAAATATATAGATGAAACTATTTATTTTATTTATAATAAAATATATGTATACATGTATTACAAGGAAATACAATAGAAAATTAGCGCGATGAGTACAAACTCCAACATAACTTCATCAAGCCATAATCAACTGGCCTTGCCTCGGGCCGAGCCATCAATATACTATTAGCAAAATAGCATAAAGATATCATCAGTTCATCCCCATCGGGTATTAACGAGAAGTCCAACTACTCTATCTTGATATCTATATCCCACAACTTGGCTCAGGATCAATGATAGAGATATCTAGCCACGCAGGATGTAAGTATTGCACACACTCATGGGGTCTGCACCACACTCAAATCCAGTTACTCAAGCCCATTCATGGATTGAAAAATAAATGAACTCATCTCCAATCTGAAAACCAAAGTAGGTTTTCTTCAGTATTTTGTGACTGGATAACTCTGTTAATTATCACATTGTGCATTATCATTCCGCTAAACTCGAAATTCATGTCTAGAAAATGTCCGAAATTGATTCATTGATCAATTACAGTTGTGTCTCGGTCAATTTATTCCTGAGCATATCAAATACTCTTTTTATTTTGATCATATTTGTCACACGATCTTGGAACGATCCACTACTGGTATCACCAAAGACCATAAGTGTGTTGATATATCTAAAAAAATACATCATTTCATTCATGTTATAGAAAGAGCCAATCAATGTTACACATCTAGTGTCACATTGTCTAATCTATGCGACAAATAAATATTCACTTTGTGATATCATTGCAATAAGTAGTGTGACAAATGTTGTTAAACAAGGCAGTGCGATAGATAAAAAGGTGCTCTTGTTATCAGTGGAATAAATAGTGCAATGATAAGTACATGAAAGTGTACTTTGAACATCACTAATTCGGCTTGATTATCATGTATTTGATCTTAATTATAATTTATTTTATGTCTTATTATTAGGAGGCTATGGAACATGAATCTTGGAGTAATTGGACATGTTTCGGGTGTTGGACAGTTATGACACATAGCGTCACTATTTGTACAGATCATGGTGTTGTTGTACAAATTAACTATGTGGCAAATGAGATTGCTCTCTTATCATTTGTGATTAGATCACCTATATGTATAAATGATAGGAGGTCCATATGATTAGTTCCTGGATTGAGATGATATGAGACAATATCAGTCCACGAAAGATTAATCATTAAATATCCATAGTCAGAGTATTATCGAGATTGGACATCGATAAATGCGTAAAAGACTAGTATTACACTTGTGCGCGTTATGAGGGCATAACATGCATAGTTCTCATATATTTGGGTATTGGATACTCATGCAAATGTAATAAGAGGTTGTGTTTTACCGATGGTACGGAAAATAGCTCTGGATAGACCCCATCGGAATTCCATTGGTAGTATGACTATGTGTCTATGGAAGTCCGAAATCAGGGTAGATGTAATTGGTTTTAACCTGAGACTTGCACCGCTAATACTTGCGACAATCAATATGCTTTAGTTTTGGTCGTCTAGGGCTTTAACCAGTTATGTGTACGCCTCTTCTGGGTATATCGAGAATCATAGTGTATTGGGTGTGATGTCAAGATGGAAGTATCACTCCAGTCATAGTGGAGATGATGTCACGTAGGATACGGTACTAGTACTCTTAAGTACTGCAATCATCGGGATATTATAATTAGGTCATGTATATCCGATTATAGAGACTAGTTACCAGACATCCGACATGTGCTTCGTACGGGGCATACACAATTCCAGCCCCAGGCCTAGCACTTGACATTCGATACTGGATCGACATACACGATACTACGTATACTACACCTGATATAGATCGCTTATTCCTGTAAGCATGTTTCTGGAGAATTGGGTAGGCATGGTGCTTTGCTAGAAGCCAATCTTGTCTTGTAAATCGGTAAAAACGTAGCACTAGGTACTTACGTGTTCGGATAGTCTAACGACCGGATTTACTGCCAATATATCCGGAGATCTCATTGGTCGTTTCCCGAAGATTCACCGATGACATATAACTCGCACTTTATTAATCTGGGATTAATTAGTAGAGAGAGAAAATTAATCTGGGATTAATTACGAAGATATTTTATCTAGGATAAAATATCATTTAAAGAGAGAAAACGATTAATTTAGAATTAATCGATAAATTAATATATTCGATATATTAAACGAAATTGGATTTTGACGCGGAATAAAAATTAGATTTTAATTCGGGCGAACGAGTTAATTTAGAATTAATTCATTAGCGATGTGAATAGTGATTTCGCTAGGCATAATCATTTAATTACGTCGCAACAGAAAATTCGTTAATTTGGAATTAGCGAACCCGAGCCCGGGAGTGTTTGCGAGCGCATTCGCATTTCGAATTCGAGTGCGGCACACAAGTCACATCAAGCGTCAAATTATTAGTCACATCAAGCGTAAAAAAACTAGTCACTTCAAGCGTCAAATCACTTGTCACTTTGAGTGATGTGACTTGACAACTTGTCACTTTGAGTGATGTGACTTGACAACTTGATTGAATGATGTGAATAGTGATGTGGTAGTTGGAAGGCATTTAATTGTTTTTTGCCTTTGACTTTTTGTAAATGAAAAATGGTATATGTTTAATTTGTTTTGGAAATTAATTATCTAATACACATTTTTCTCTCTCACTCATCTCTCTATCAATTTCGGCCTAGGGCCATTTTTATCTCTCTCATTTTTTTGGCAATGCCGTGAGCTTGAAGGAGATGAATAGGAGAATTTTGTTGCAATTTTCTCCAATGCTAGCACATAAAGAGTCATCCTAAGGTGTTAGGGAAACCCACCCGTGGGTTTGGAATACCATTCGAAAGCTTGGACCTTGGATTCTTGAAGATGTCCGAATCATGGAGGACACATAACAGTGGACTGTCGTGAGTTGTAGGAGGGCAAAAAATGATTTTGTTCTTCACCGCATCGCCTTAACCGATCGATGTAAGTATTCCGCAACTTCGTTGATTGTATTCACATGTGTTTTATGCTTGTTATTCGATCCTCGGGACCGTAGAAAATCCAACAATGGTATCAGAGCGAGTAAAAGCATGAAACTTTGATTTAGGGCTTAAAATTGGGTAAATTGATTTTGAGCATGATTTGGTTGAATTGTTTGATTAAGTATGCTTAAATCATGTTTAATTGAAGATTGATTGGATCAATTTCATGAAATTATGTTTGGAACATTTTTCCCCAAATTCTTTGGCTTAGCCGAATCTAGATGCCCTAATTGTCTTGGTGATTTTTTTGATTTTTGACTCATTGGATGAATTAGAATCATTCGGGAAATGTTGAATTGGATTTAGTTGGATTGAATTCGAATCGGACATAAATAAACCCTAATGGCCGAGACATGAAAATCATGAAATGGGTTTGATTTTTGATCAAGATGTGTTGCACATGTGATGATGAAAATGAGCATAATTAATTGTGTAAATTGATGTTTTAGAAATGTTAATTTGTATGATTAATTATGGCATTACAGTTAGGTTAATTAAATTGTGAAATTGGATTTTTGTGATTTAATTAATTGGGCCAATTTTAGAAATGGGTTTGAAAGTTGTTATTGGGCTTTAATGGGCTTGGTTGTACCAAGTTAGGTTTAGGCTAAATTGATTGGATCCAATTGGGCCCAAAACCATTTCCATAAAGTCCAAATGCGACTATTGGGCCTTTAAAGTTTAATTGGGCCTAATGGGCCGAAATTGATTTTTAGGCTTATGGGGTTATTCCTTGATTGGGCTTTGGTTGCCGAAGCCCACGCCTTAAGAAATTAATTGAAAGCCCATTGGACGTTAATTAAACGACATGGGATGTTAATCGGGTTTTGAGACCCGTAACGATTAAATTTGGAATTTAAGTCGTAAAGGTTCATTATAAAGTGTAGTTATTTAATTTGGAATTAAATAAATGAATTAGTATTCAATACATATTAAATTGGATTTAATGTTGTAGTTTAATTTAATTCAAGAATTCGTACTTTGAGTACTTATTCGCAAAACGAGTTTGACTTGCGCAAAATCAAATCGTTGTTTGAACATTGGATGGTCATTAATTATCAGATTAATTAATTTGATTAGATTGATTGATAACATGCTTGTGTGAATACATGGTTGCGATGCATAAATAATGTATATCGGATGGATATTAGATGGGTGAGGCAATTTTAGAAATTGTTGTAATAAATTTGGAATTTATTAATTAGACCTGCGTGTCCAGCCTATTACCTCATTTCTCATTGTATTTCTCTTCTCACCTATTCCCCTCAATCTAAATGAGGTTTCCTTAGAAGTGTAGAGTAACGGGTAGAAGTAAATACTTGAGCTAGCGGGAGAGAGGAAATGGAGAGATTTGATCTAGGATCAATGTGTTAAGTATCTATCCGCATATCATTATTATTTTATTTATATGCGCTTTATTATGTATTTAGAATGCATGTTTAAGGGTGTATGATGATGAGACCTTAACAAAGATAATAAATTGGTTGCCAATTTGCACGCGAAAAACCCTCACACAATATTAAGCGTTTTTCCTTCCATTGAGTGATTTTTACTCAAGATCCGAGATTGGCATTGGTTTGTTGGCCATAGTCAAGACCTTTGTCCATCGATGAAGTGTTTGAATCACGAGAGCTTTGTTCCATATTGGTTTTTTCCAAGTCGTGATTTGTTGGCCAAAGTCAAGATCACTTCTTGTCCATCGACATTGATTACGAAGTTTTCCATGGTCAATGGGTTCCGCTTAACTGGGATCACTAAGTTTGTTGTGCCAAAGCCAAAGCTTAGTTGATTCAGAGGAAAAAGGTTAGGGAATATATTGGATATATTGGCATATATAAGATATATGTTTCGGACTTGGATGTCCACCTACTGGATCTAGGAATTGGATGAGATCCAATTAATCTTAGAGATCTACCTAGTTAAGTATCATACAATTTGTTGGACAAAGTCAAGATTATATGTTATTTAACGGGATCCTAGCCCACTAGGAAACACGGTTTCCCGAGTACTCGACAGAGGGTTAGAGGCTCGCCGAAAAATAGTGGGAGGCAAGTATTAGATTTGCAATATTCGTTTAGTTACTTGCCATACGCGCTCAATCAAATATCATTCGTCAAATAAATTAAATGTTAGTTGGACTAATATTTAATCGTTGTTTTAATTTAACAGTTGGACTGTATTAAAACTATTTCAATTTATAGTTGATTTTATAATTGGATTATAGAAATCAATATAATTGAATTTTAACAAATTAAAAGGTATAGTTGATTATATAGTTGGACTATAGTAATCATTATATTAATTAGTACCTGATATCGTTGATTAAATAGTTGGACTATTAGAATAAAGATAAAATTGAAAGATTAGTGTTTAAAACATAATCCTAGGGAAAATGTGTTTAAACGACTTTAATTTTCAAATTGGGAATAGAATTTCAGGATGGTCCTGGAAACTAAGAAGTTACTTTATTTGATAAAATAACATATTAGGCCTAAGCCCGGAGTTAAGCGAATAGTAGAGCATGATCTTTGGAAGATTCATGTGATGATAACTTTAGTGCTTAATCCATTAAGCTTTCCGTAATGACTCCTTAATTTCTTAATCAGAACTGAGGATTAGATCCTTAAAGTATGATAATGAAATTGAAGGATCTTCATAGATCCATTCTTAGGTATTAGAAGCATTAATTGCAATAGTAAACTCTTGGAGAGTTAATGGTTATGCTCAAGGAGCCAAAAGCCAAAGTTTGCAAAAAGGCAAGAAGCGCAAGACGCATCTTACTTCGATATTATAGAAGGCCAAGGCTTGGCCAAAAGCTTCTGGGATGTGGAAAAGGGCAAATGCAAAATCATTATTATCTTCTAGGAAAATAAAGGACATATCCCAAGATGTCTGCCTAAACTGTGGCAAACAGGATCACGGAAACGTGACTGCCGTATGGACAAGGCAGACATGAAGGAATTGAATACGGGCAAGACTCTAACTTCAAACATGTTTGTCATAAACATGTTCACTACCAGTATTAAAATTGGATTTTAAATACTAAATAGTGGTACATAAATATATGTACTGATTTGCAGCATCTGCTTATTAGTAGGATATTGACTTCAGATGAGATTAATCTGCAAATCGGAAACGGGATGAAAGTTGTTGTTTCAACCGTAGATACCTAAGTTTAGGGACTACCCTTCGGGTGTGTACTTAAATTAGGAAACTGTTATAATGTAACTAGTTTGACTATAAACATTATCTCTATATTGTGTATAACTCATTGTGAGTATACCTTTATATTCTAGAACACTAAAGTGTTTTATTTTATAAAGAATATTGAGATAAACACATTAGATGTGAATAACAATGTTTATATTTTGAATATAAATAAATCTCAAACATATAACATGACAAACAAATAGCTCAAACTGATTTGATCAGATGAGACTTATTAGTGGCATTGTTGTTTGGGACACAATTTAAACAAGACTCGTATATCCACACTTTTGAAGAGTGGGTACTAGGACTGTTTTGATTCTAATCAAATAAAGTCTATGAATCTAGTTTATTAGGCAAAGTGCCTATAATACTTTTTACTTGGTAAAAGCGTAAGTGCCACCGATCTGTTAGCCCTCGTTCATAGTGACGTAAGTGGGCCCATGTCTAGCTAGGCTAGAGGTGGATATGAATATTTCGTGACCTTTACGGATGTGGCATCGTATTATGGTTATGTGTCTCTTTTGAAATACAAATCAGAAACTTTTAGAGTTTCGACGCGAAATAAACAAACAGATCAGCTAAAGTATTATACTGTCACGGTAAGACCGTAATTAAAAATACTTAAGCAATAAGTTTCTCATATACTTGAAAGAGTATAGTATTCTTTCAATGAGGACTCCTTCCGGAACACGTCAAGTTGATGGTGTGTCCGAACGGAGAAACCGAATTTTGTTAGACATGATAAGGTTAATCATGAGTCGCTCTGAGCTACCATTTTCCTTCAAAGGATAAGCATTAACAGTGCAATACTTATTTAGAATAAGGTTCCATAAGAATCTGTTTGACGGACTTCATATTAGATATGAACAAGAAAGAAACTGGGCTTTCTCATTCCTGAAGATTTGGGTATGCTAGGCATACGTTTGGATGATACAAAACTAGAACCCAAATTGGATAAGTGTCTAAATGTAGGTTATCCTAAGGAAACCAAAGTATAATACTTATACATCTCACTAGAGAACAATGTAATTTTTATTCGCCATGCAGTTTTCCTAAGAGTAATACTGATATGCAGTGGTAAGTGGGAGGATAGTAAAACTCGATGAAAATCGAAGTAATACTGTTCAAGGCACCAAATCCTTAATGGAACACAAACAGTTCATCAAGGATGGAACTGTACCAGTAATCTTCGAATACACAAGAACCATGTAGGTCGGAGAGAGTCAGAAAACAACCTGGGGCATGAGTTTCTGATCTCACCTCATAAAGATGTCAATCTTTTGGGGAATACCAGCTGATTACATATGAGGAAGTGATACAAGGTATCGACTCCCTATTATGGAAAAGTGCCATGATGTCCGGAATTGATACCATGTATACCAACTATGTTTGGATACTAATTATTGTACCAGAAGACATTGTGCCTATTGGTACTATATGAGTCTTCAAGGAAGACATACATGAATGGCAACATACCAACGTACAAAGCTAGGCTTGTAGCGAAAAGGTATCGTTATCAACATTGTGTCGATTACGGCGAAACCTTTTACCTGTTGCCACGTTAAATCCATTTGGATAATGCTTGCTGAAGCTGCATGTTTCATTTATGAAATATGACAGCTGAACGGAAAATCACTTTCCTGAAAAGGAAACCTTTTGGAGGATGTTTACAACATCCTGACGGGTTTTGTCGTATCAAAACTAGCAAACAAGGTTTGCAGGTTATTCGATCCATGTTTGGATTGAAGCAAGCATTGAGTTCTTGAAATTATCGTTTTGATGTAATCATAATGGTGTATGATTTAATTCAAAACGAAATGATTCTTGTATATATAAGGAGGTTAGTGGAAGCGCACTGACAGTGGCTGTCCTATAAATAATGATGATATGTCATTCTTGGAAATGAAATTCCCATAATAAAATCGGTGAAAGCTTAGTTTTCAAGAAAATTCTCCGTAGAATTCTTGGGAGAAACAACCTTTATTCTAGGAATAAAGATCTACTCGGATAAATTTAAAGTTGTTAACACTCTCCAAGAAATCGTACATTAATAAATGTACGTGACCTAGTGTCTCATACGTTTTGAGCATATGGATTCACAATCGGGCCAATCCAAGTGATAGTCACTGGATTGATGTTAAGAACATCCGTTAGTATCTTAGAGAACTAAGGATGATGTCTTAAACTATAAAGAAAGAGAACTTGAAGTGACTGGGATCACTGTTGCAAGTTTCCAAACCGATGATAACGACTATAAATCGTAACAACGGTACTATACAGTTTGAATAACGGAACAGTGAGCTGGAAATCTTCCAAGCAAGATACTGTTACCGAATAAACAAAAAATGTGGGTTATTATTGTAGCTGAGGTAGCAATAGAAGCCATTTGGGTCGATAAAAAATCTAATTAGATTAGATATAGTTTTGTTAGCAGCTGAGCTAGGCGTCAGCATAGGCTAAAGAATTAATGGTCTCATCAACGATCCAGATATATACTTCGACTATTCATCTGATTTGTTCGGATCATACATCGTGGCGATGTGATGATCGAATAAATCACATTAGACGATAATCATACAAATCCGCTGATGAAAGTCTTTCCTCAGCATTTTGAGCCAACCGTACATAGTTCAGGTGTTAGACACTCGAGTGACTGGCTATAGGCCAAGTGGGAGATTGTTGGACATTTATGACTCATAGCATCACTATTTGTACAGATCATGGTGTTGTTGTACAAATTAACTATGTGGCAAAGGAGATTGCTCTCTTATCATTTGTGATTAGATCACTTAGATGTATAAATGATAGGAGGTCCATATGATTAGTTCATGGATTGAGATGATATGAGACAGTATCAGTCCACGAAGGATTAATCCTTAAATATCCCTAGTTAGAGTATTATCGAGATTGGACATCGATAAATGCGTAAAAGACTAGTATTACACTTGTGCTCGTTATGAGGGCATAACAAGCATAGTTCTCATATATTTAGGTATTGGATACTCATGCAAGTGTAATAGGAGGTTTTGTTTTACCGATGGTATGGAAAACAGCTTCGCTCTGGATAGAGCCCCTTGAAATTCCATTGGTAGTATGACTATGTGTCTATGGAAGTCTGAAATCAGGGTAGGTGTATTTGGTCTTAACCAGAGACTTGCACCGCTAATACTTGCGACAATCAATATGCTTTGGTTTTGGTCATCCAAGGCTTTAACCGGTTCTGTGTACGCCTATTCTGGGTATATCGAGAATTGTAGTGTATTAGGTGTGATGTCAAGATGGAAGTATCACTCTAGTCATAGTGGAGATGATGTAACGTAGGATACGGTACTAGTACTCTTAAGTACTGCAGTCATCGGGATATTATGACTAGGTCATGTATATCCGATTATAGAGACTAGTTACCAGACATCCGACATGTGTTTCGTATGGGGCATACATAATTCCAGCCCAGGCCTAACACATTGACCGGCGTAAACACACACGTATAACTCAAACGTACGTATCGTTCAAGTAGTATAAAAAGTATCGATCCCACGAGGACTTAATATCTAAACTATTAATTTTATGAGGTCAAATGATTACTAGTATCTAACAGGTTGATTGATTGATTTGAAATGGTGACGATTCTAAATTTAAAAGTAAGTAAATAAAATTGTCGAAAGTAGGGTTTAAGAAAATTCAATATTAAAAACTATCTAGGGTTGTAATTTCTTTTAATATCATTTTAAAGATGAAGTGGTTATCTTAAAGTTGGGTAAAATATTGATTTATTAACCTGGAACACTAAATTATGTAAAAGCTTCTTCCGATGGTCAACTACAAATATCCAGTATAACCCAATTGAACCATATGTAGATGTCAACCAAATTACCTGGATTCAATAAGATTAATTTCCAATTATGGCTACCCCTGCCCGACAGGTATATTCTTATCCTGTAAGGAAATCTATTAAAAGGGTTATCTATCCTCAAGACTTTCCCGAGGCTTGTTGTAAAACAACAATATTCTTAAAACAAATTCGTCCCCTACCGTAGGTGCAGTAGAACATGAGACGATTGTTTCCCAGGATACAACGGAAACGTACGAGAAAGGGCACCACCAGACTCGTATCCAACGAACTACAAAGTGTTTGAACTCTCATTTTAACAAAACAAAGAAAATGATCTTTCGTGTGTGTGCTATGTCTTTCTCTATTTTCTATTTCATATATTGAACACAAGAACTGATGTTGTTTATATAGGAAAAGAAAAACACATCTCAATTAATAGAAATTAACTTGCCAATTAAATTTCATAATGGGAGATGTTACACATTGTTGTAACCACTAAGCTAATTAAATTAGCACTAATGGAAATTAAACTATATAACCACCAAGCTAATTAGATTAGCACTTATGGAGATTAAACTTTGTAACCACCAAGCTAATTAAATTAGCTGTTATGGAATTACAAAAGGCTTGAAAATTGTGAACTTTGAGCAACAATTTCTCATTCACCCAAGCACCATTTTAAGCATATGAATATACCATTTCGAAGTACTCACGGAGGAGTATCCGAATCATTCAATAACAACCACTAACACGAAGTGAACCATGCTTAAAATTGAGCCTCAAAATGCTTATAAATAAGCATTTTTCAACAGAAGGAACATTAGGATTTCTTGAAGAAGTTTGTGCTGAGGTTTGGAGATTATGCAGAGGAGTGTTGTTGCAAGCTTACAAAAACCAGAGCTCGTGTCTTCTTCTGAAGAGGAATCTTGATGTATAGATTGGAATATCAAGTGATTCCTTGATGTAGGAATTTTCAAATTGTTTGTCGAGGAGGTTGTTGAAGAACGAATTGAGTTTTCGGCAAGTGTTTGCCTTGAGTGAGGAGAAATTCTCAGAGAAGTTTCTGCCGTGGTTAGGAGATATGACAGTAGAGGAGTTGTGAATGGTTGGTTCTTCTCTGTCATTTAAGTTTGCCATTGCAACAAGCGTTGTTGTTTTGCATTTCTCAATCTCTTCATTAATCTCAATAATAATGTTGTTGGAAAGTGTTGATTGATACAAATTTGCAGGTTATTTGTTTTTATTTTTATCCCCATTAAAATTTCAATTTTGGCATTTGTGTCTTCCTTCTGTGTCAATAGACTCTTGGTTTGGTCTAAAGCCATCGGCCATGAATTGATTGTATAACTTAGAGAAACTCCAAAATGCTCTACTAAATTTACTCTTCAAATACTTATTTGTTTATCCTAAAAATAAACTTAATTATAAAAGATTTTGTAAATAAAAATATGTTCGCATTATCTTAAGCAAAATTTATTCTTTTCTATTGATTTCCTTAATGGCTAGCAATTTTTTTTCAATAAATTGAGATAAATCAAGATTTTGTGTAGAAAATTTTGGATAATCAATTTGATCCATTTTGATAAAATCCATTAAAATGAGTCAATTGACGGTGTTGTGTACTTCCAAATATTTGGAGTCAACTGTGAGTCATTCAATATTTGCTTCAACGAATACTCACATGTCTATACGAGCTTACATTGCTCATGTTGCATTGGATTCCACTGAGAATATTTATTTAAGAATATTTATAAAAGCAATACTATCCAAATGTAGGACCATTTAGTGTCTAATATTATTACATGACTATTCCAAGGTCGATAGCATTCTCAATATATTTATACTACGAGTCTTCATATGGTCGGGTCAACCCGCGACCGACCCGCACGAGTTTAAAAAAATAATGATTTTTCCACCCAACCCGACGAAATTTGTGGGTTGGGTTTGATATTAAAATCAGATCCGACCCGACACTATAATATTTTAATTATTTTTCTAAAATTTTTATTATTTTTTAAAAGTTTTTATTATTATTTCGTTTGTTTATTATTTTTATTGTATTGAAACTTTATATTTATGATAATTTTCGGGACATAAAATAACAAATATTTATATTTCAAAATAATTAATTCATCATTTGTTTTTTATTCAAAATAAAATATATGTCAATTGTGAACCATTATGGTATACCTCGAACCAAAAAAAATTTAAGAATGATATCATTATAGTATAACTCAATGTCAATTATGACGATTTTGCAACTATATCATTACTAATCATTATAAGGACTTTTACGTCTTTACCATATATAAAAGAAAATATATAGATGAAACTATTTATTTTATTTATAATAAAATATATGTATACATGTATTACAAGGAAACACAATAGAAAATTAACGCGATGAGTACAAACTCCAACATCAACTTCATCAAGCCATAATCAAGTGTTGCCTCGGGCCGAGCCATCAATATACTATTACAAAATAGTATAAAGATATCATCAGTGCATCCTCATCGGGTATTGACGAGAAGTCCAACTACTCTATCAGATATCTATACCCCACAACTTGGCTCGGGATTAATGACAGAGACATCCAGCCACGCAGGATGTAAGTATTGCACTGGGGTCTGCACCACACTCAAGTCCAGTTACTCAAGCCTATTCACGGATTGAAAAACAAATGAACTCATCTCCAATCTGAAACCAAAATAGGTTTTCTTCACTATTTTGTAACTAGATAACTCTGTTAATTATCACATTGTGCATTATCATTCTGCTAAACTCGAAATTCATGTCAAGAAAATGTCCAAAAATTGATTCATTGAACAATTGCAGTTGTGTCTCGGTCAATTTATTCTTGAGCATTTCAAATACTCTTTTTATTTTGATCATGTTTGTCACACGATCTCGGAACGATATTCTACTGGTTTCGCCAAAGTCCATAAGTGTGTTGATATATCTAAAAAAATACATCATGTCATTCATGTTATAGAAAGAGCCAATCAATGTTACACATCTAGTGTCACATTATCTAATCTGTGCGACAAATAAATAATCGCTTTGTGTTATCAGTGCTATAAGTAGTGTGACACATGTTGTTATACAAGGCAGTGCGACAGACAAAGTGGTACTCTTGTTATCAGTGCAATAAATAATGCGACAACATCTGTAACACTACTATTGAACTACATTATCATCACTGCGACATATTATCCCACTGATGATAATATAATGCGACAGTAGTAAAATAGATATTGTACAAACAAGATTTGTTCATTCGAGTATGTTAGACATCTTTTCTAGGGGCATTTTATCAAATAACTAATGAGCGCGTGATAAAATAACATCAAAACATCATAATCGAACTAAATTTTCGAAGAACAACAACAAAATAACAAGTATTTCATGTCCAGAATATATTAAAATACATTAAGAAATTTACTTGATTTTCTGAAAAAGAGATTTGATTTTCTTGTGTTTTCTCACGGTATGGTCAATTTCAAGAGCAATGAGTGATAAAATTATTTTTAGAGTATTTTGCATTCGGTAATTGTGAGTGAAAATTGAGAGATAAAATTATTTTGAGGATATTTTGATCTCTTTTTATTATTATTGGTTAGAATAGTTATAAAAAAAAACTAATAATGGATAATTGATAAAAGTGCTGTTAATTTGGTTGCATAATTTAGATAATTTCCGTTGAAATAAACTCATAATAAGCACTAAGAATTTGAAGATTTTTTCAAATACTCCTGAAATGTAGAAATTCAATTCAATTCCTCACCATAATCCTTTTCCATTAAAATTTATTGATGTCAATTTTTTTGTCAGTCTTAAGCAAATCGAATTAATAGTATTGGAATCCAGACAAAACATAGGGGGTGAGCAAAATCGATTTCAGTTTCGGTTCACGTGGAACAGTAATCTACTTTAAAAAAATCGATTCCTAACTAAATGAGACCGTAATCTACCCAATTAAATATGATACCCTATTAATCGGTTCTAATTCGATTTCGATCCAATTCTGATTTACTTTATTTATTTATTATTGTCAAACTTTGAATATACAATTATTTCACACACTTGAATATTACATAATATTCTTGGAAACTATTATACAGAAATAAAATAATAAATGAAACTGCATGTTGCATAACATTTTTGACTCTATATATATTATTTTTGTAGGAAATGTTTGAGTTTAAATTGGGTTATGAAATTGAGTTTCAATTGGGTTTTGAAATTATGTTTAAATTGAGTTTTAAAACTGATTATGAAATTGAGTTTAAATTTAGCTTTAATTTGGGTTATGAAATTGAGTTTAAATTGAGTTTTAAAACTGGTTATGAAATTGGATTATGAAATTGAGTTTCAATTTAGTTTTAAAACTAATTATGAAATTATGTTTAAATTGAGTTTAAAATTGGTTTCGAAATTTGTTCTAAACTCAGTTCTCAAAATAGGTTCTGATTTCGTCCCTGACAGAACTGGAACCTAGGGGTGAACACAATTTGGGTCAAACCGCGAACCGCACCGCACCGAACCGAACCGCCGGTTTGAAAAAATAAAAAAAATGATTTTGAACCGCACCGAATCGAACCGCAAATTTCGGGTCGGTGTACGGTTTTACCAATGTCAAACCGCGAACCGCCCAAACCGCAAATTTTGACTCGAACCGCGACCTGAACGCCGCCTAAACCGCCGACCCGCGTTCAAATTAAATATTATTTTAGATTTTCTTCTTCTTTAACTATGAAAATTAAGATATTTAACGATCATATAATAATATGTAATGAATAAATGAAAATTTTGTATTTTTTCTTCAATTATAATGTGAAAACACACAAAATTTTCTTAAAAAATTTATAATCCAAACCGCCGACCCGAACCGCCCAAACCGCTAAACCGCCAACCCGAACCGCCGCGGTTTTCCTTATCAAATTTGCGGTTTCGTTTTCTAATTTCCAAACCGCCAACCGCGCGGTTAAAATAAAAAACGAAAAAAACCGCTCCGAACCGCACCGCGAACACCCCTACTGGAACCGAACTGTTTAAATTCGATTCTTTCATTTTGGAACCAGATTTATGGGTGTTCATAGGGTCGGATTGACCCGCGACCCGACCCGATGTGACCCGACCCGAGTTGCGCGGGTTTAAAAAAATAAAAAATTTCAATCCGTCCCGTTCGGGTTTGATACTAAAACCCGACCCAACCCTATAATATTTTTATTATTTTATTAAAGTTTTTACTATTATTTCATTTATTTATTACTTTTATTGTATTAAAATTTTATATTATGATAATTTTCGGGACATTAAATAATTAATATTTATATTTCAAAATAATTAAATCATTAAAAAAATTCCGACCCGTACAGATCGGGTTTCACCTCCTCGTGACCCGATCCGATCCGTGAAAACCCATAACCGGATTGAAAAAATGGATGAATAAATTTATATCATTAAATATTAAAAATCGAGAGTAATTTTTTCCTTAAAATAATAATCGGGAAAAAAAGTAAAATGAAAAAAAAACAAAAAACAAAAAAACCATCATCTCTTTGGTCGTTTAAACCCTAAAACCCTGAACCCTCTCTCCGCTCTCAGACAATCCCAAAATGCAGAGACTCAATTCCTTTCCAAATCCCCACAACTTTGCTATCAAATCCCTTTTCTCATATTTCTCTTCTCTTTCGGAGGCCCCAAATTCAAATCCGTTCCTATTCAATTACTCAATTGACACCCTAAATATTCCCAAATCACGAGCCCTTGTGATCTCAAACAAATTGTCTCCCATTAAATCCCTTGAAAGACCCCGAACTGTACGTCTATTTTTCCACAATGCTGGATTCTCCGATATCCACATTCAAATGATTGTTTCTGCAAAGCCCCAAATTCTATTCTCTCACGTGGAGAGAACTCTAAAACCAAAGATTGAATTTTTTCAACGTCTGGGTCTTGTGGGTTCTGATTTGGGTAAGTTTATTTCCAAAAATCCAGCGATTTTATGTGTTAGTTTAGAGAAAAAATTGATTCCATGTGTTGAAATTCTTAAGAAAATGTTAGTGGATGATACTAATAATGAAGATTTCGTTCGTGTTGTTAGCAGATGCATTTGGATTCTTACGAGGGACCCCGAGAAATCGGGGTTAATAAGAAACATTGAATACTTGAAGAGTTGTGGCATTGTTGGCTCTCAGCTGTCAATGTTATTAGTGAGGCAACCTAGGGTATTTTGTTGGGAAGGATTCAAACTTCGGGAACTTGTTTCACGGGCTTTAGATATTGGATTTTCAACTTACTCGAGGATGTTTGTTTATGGATTGCATTCACTTAGCTGCTTGAGTGAGGAGACATTTGATAGAAAATTGGAATTTTTTAGGAGTTGTGGGTTCTCAAAAGAGGAGTTCCTAGCAATGATTAGGAGTGCACCTGGATTGCTTCGTTCGTCCGAGGAGAGGTTAAAGTCGGGATTTGATTTCTTTTTGAAAAAGGTTGAATTTGAAAAGGCTGTGTTGGTTCGTACTCCGGTTTATTTAACGTATAGTATTGAAAATCGAGTGATTCCTAGATATAGGGTTTTTCAAATTGTTACATCGAGGAGGTTGTTGAAGAAGGAATTTAGTTTTCCTTCAATGCTGCATTTGAGTGAGAAGGATTTCTTGAAGAAGTTTGTGCTGAGGTTTGGAGATTATGCAGAGGAGTTGTTGCAAGCTTACAAAAACCAGAGCTCATGTTCTTCTTCTGAAGAGGAATCTTGATGTACAGGTTGGAATATCAAGTGATTCCTTGATATAGGAATTTTCACATTGTTGTGTCGAGGAGGTTGTTGAAGAACGAATTGAGTTTTCGGCAAGTGTTTGCCTTGAGTGAGGAGAAATTCTCAGAGAAGTTTCTGCCGTGGTTGGGTTCTTCTTTGTCATTTAAGTTTGCCATTGCAACAAGCGTTGTTGTTTTGCCTGGAAAAAAATTAGGTGATGTAAAGGGAAAATATTGTACTCTAAAGATCAATTAACTTGAACACTTGTATTTCTCAATCTCTTCATAAATCTCAAGAATAAGTGTTGGAAAGTGTTGATTGATACAAATTTGCATGTTTTTTGTTTTTGATTTTCCCCCAATTAAAATTTCAACTTTGGCATTTGTGTCTTCCTTCTCTGTTTCAATAGACACTTGGTTTGGTCTAAAGCCATCGGCCATGAATTGATTTGTATAATTTAGAGAAACTCCAAAATACTCTACTAAATTTACTCTTCAAATATATATTTGCTTATCCTAAAAATAAACTTAATTTTAAAAGACTCTCCAAATAAAAATGTTAATATTATCTTAATCAATTTACTCTTCAAAATTTTTCCCATACCAAATTTAAATACCCTCCATTTTTTTCAATAAATTTAACAACCCTCCAATTTTTACCTCCAACAAATTTAATTACCCTCTAGTTTATCTTTTGAAGTATTTTCGATTTTTTTTTTATAAATAATATTATTTGTTATACAAATTATTCATCATTTTACTTGTTCAAAACTTATTAAATTTTATTATTTTCTATTAATTTCCTTCATGGCTAGCAATTTTATTCAATAAATTGAGATAAGTTAAGATTTTGTGTACAAAACTTTGGATAATCAATTTGATCCATTTTGATAAAATCCATTAAAAATGAGTCAAATTGATGGTGGTGTGTACTTCCAACTATTATGAATCAACTATGAGTCATTTAGTAATTGCTTCAACGAATACTCACATGTCTATACGAGTTTTCATTGTTCATGGTACATTGGGTTAGACTATGGGAACTCCAATTTGTGCTAGTCTTCTAGATTATATGAATTCGATCGTATTACAAACCAATGACTAGAAATATTTATTTTAAGAATAATTTATAATAGTAATATTATCTAATGTCGGACCACTTAGTGTCCAATTGTAACGACATGTAGTTTTTACTACTGCCTATAGTGATACCGTGATGTACGAGGGAAAGACATGTAAAATAAATTAAGAGGGGACTCAAAAATATTTACGAGGTGAATTTAGAGATGATTGGTAAACTTCTCAAAGTCCCGGGACGGGACTGTATCGTATTTATTTTGGACCGCTCATAGTATTTTGGGCATAACATTTCCGTACGATCTCCGATTTTTATGGATTTTAGATCTTTGAAAAGCTGAGAGTGAGACCTACAACTTCCGCGTTTAATATCTTTCCAAATTCGGACCAGAACTGGGTCAAAAACGCAATTCAAAATCTGGGTGAATAGTAAATTCAGACCCAAATGATAAAAGCTCCAAATTTCTCCATTTCTCTAGATATTTCTACATCCTTCTTTGTATCAATTAAGTCCTATTATAAAAAGGACCCTATTCACTATTTCTCAAAAAATGAAAAACGAATTTGAAGGAAAAAGAAGAGGAGAAACCGTGAAAGGAAAGGGGGGGAACAGAAGAAGAAGAAGAAGAAGAGGAAGAAGAAGAAGAAAGAAGAGAAGAAAAGAAGAAGGGAAGAAGAAAAGAAGAGGAAACTTGGCAATCCTTGAAGGAGAGTGGGAAGAGAAGAGAAATCAAAGGAAAAGAGGTAAAGTAATTTGACCCATTTCTTATTTTTAGAAATTTGAGTTTTGAACATCAAAATAGGTTGATTGGCTTGATAAGGATAATAGTAGTATAGATTTTGATATTGAAATCATGAAAATCTTGATAATTTCCAACTTGATGGTTTTGGGTAAAAACTTGATTAACGATTGGAAGTTGCTTTAATTGATAAAATGAAAGTTTAATGTATGTTAAATGGTGTTAAGATAATGTATTGTGTTTTGGTTTAAGGTATGGAAACATTGGTATGGAAGTAAAGATATAGGTTGTGGAGTTGAATGTTTGAGTTGGAAAGGTTTAGAGAAGTAGTTGGTAGTGATATTTGATGGATAAATGAGTGATTAATGATGATGATATGGTAGTATGAGATGTGTAGAATTGATGTAAATTGATGGGTTGAGCGTTGGAAATGATATGGAGAATTAGGGATGAAATTGGGTGAAATTTCGCATAAGAGCAGAAATCCAGAAATCTGGAAATCGTGCTCGCGTCGTGACGCGGGGAGACCCTTGCGTCGCGACGCGTGACAGAAAAATTGGACATTTTTTTAAGTGTCTGAATTTATTTTAGACAGTTCCAGTTCCACCCCAGCATAGTTAAGATCACCCTTAGGGCCCTAAAATCAGTTCTTTAGCTCGCATTACTTGCTAATACAACATAATATAACGAGTTACGACTTTACGCACCTAAAACTAGTAAGTTTAGCCTAGTTTTAGAATTCATCTCGTAGCTTTTAAGTCTGATCAAGCTATCACTTTTAGACTATTGCAGGAAATGCGATATTCTTCGACGAAGCAGTATAGTTCCTTCCAGTTTCTAAGCACTGTGAGTGGACACTTTCCCTTTTACTTGATTTTCATTTCGTATTTTCTTCGGTCAGACTTACTTTTCAGCAACTAGGGCGTTAGCCAAGTTTGTTTTTATATCAAATATGATTTAGCATGATTTGAGAAGTTTTATGGAAACATATATTTCAATTTAAGTTTTATGTTTTCAGAACATGTTTTATGTTTTCGGGGCATGAGGTAAAACCTCACCCCCAGTATGTAACTTGATACAGTGGAATTGACGGATTCAGAGACATGTGCACATGTGGAGGACTGAGGGGACGCTCTCAGATCCTCAAGCAGGACTAGGGTTGACAGATCCCTGAAATCCTGATTTCAGAGCTTGGGCGGTAGCATTGATCCGCACCCCCAGTTCTAGGGGTGGCTACACTGCCAGTTGAGCTGTTGTTTGGGTGTAGAGCTCTACGTTGCCAGTTGAGCTGTTGTCCTGGACGTAGGGCACCCCCAGCTTCAGAGATGCCAGAGTTCTATGTTGCCAGTTGAGCTGTTGTCCTGGACGTAGAGCAGTTTTTAGTTTACAGATTTCCTTTTAGTTTTCAATTTTCAGACATTCAGTGTACAACATATCAGATTTTCAGTAACCGGATTTCAGAAATTAGTTTTTAGTAAATGGTTTTCAGAGAAAAAATTCTCAAAGCCAGAGTTTTAAAGATATTTTTCAGAAAAACGAAGTTTAAAAAAAAAGTTTTTTTAAAAAGATATTTTGAATATATGGTTTTAAAGTTAAAGATTTTTACTTCAGTTTTCAGATTATCGTCCACTCACTTAGATCGTATGACGATCTAACCCCCCAGTCTTTATGTTTTGCAGGATTATCGGAGGACGAGCTAGGGAGGACGGATACTGATGCAGTCACTAGGGATGGAGTCCACCAGCATTAAGTCACAATGCATAAGAGTTCAGTTCAAAGTTAAAGTAGTTATATGCATTGTTAGTGTCATACTAGTCTGTATAAATAATCATAAAAAAGAGTTATAAGAAATTGATAATTGTGAACATTCAGTTAATTAAAGTAATAGTATTTATATTGTCCAGTCGAGTTATGGTCTTCATGTGTGACATTGCATTTGAATAGTTTAGAATACAGTCAAGTAGTCAGAGGCTTATGAGGTTAGCATAGTGTTGGAGTTTCTAGGTCCATATGATCGAATACAAGCAATGAAATAATCGTGCGAATACAACGAGGAGTTGCTAAATACTCACATCGATCGGTTGAGCGACGCGGGGCAACAAAATTCAGTTTCTGCCTCTCTTCACTGCTCGGCAGTGACCAGTCCAAGCTCACTGGTTTCGGCCTTTTGGTCTCCTTCGTCAAGCTCCAAGCTTCGTCAAACCATTCCCGGCTCATGGGTGAACTTCCCTATCACCTTCGCATGTCTCTCGGAGTGTTAGCTCTTGCGATTTTTGCCACAAAATCCAAGTCTTTACTTCCATATTCTTTCCTTTATTTGGCAGTTCACTGCCTCACAGAAGAAGAAATGAGCAGCCCCAAGGGCGTGAGGATGAAGAGAAATTGGAGAAAGAAGAAGTTGTGAGAGTTATCTTTCAAATGTGTATCTAATACCATAAATAATTAAAAGTCAAATACCTATATCAAATAAAGGTAAATAGGCTTTTAAATTAATACAACAACTCACATTTGAGTGTCAAACACTCAAACATCAACTCACATCAATAAATCACATCAATCAATCAAGTGTCACATCACTCAAAGTGACATGATTTGACGCTTGATATGACGTTAGATGTGACTAGCGATTTGACGCTTGATTTGACTTGCGTGCCGCACTCGAATTCGAAATGTGAATGCGCTCGCAAATAATCTCGGGCTCGGGTTTGCTAATTCCAAATTATTGAATTTTCTGTTGCGTCGTAATTAAATGATTACGCCTAGCGAAATCACTATTCACGTCGCTAACGAATTAATTCTAAATTAATTCGTTCGCCCGAATTAAAATCTAATTTTAATTCCGCGTCGAAATCCAATTTCGTTTAATATATCGAATATATTAATTTACCGATTAATTCCAAATTAATTGTTATCTCTCTTTAATGATATTTTATCCCAGATAAAATATCTCCGTAATTAATCCCAGATTAATTTTCTCTCTCGTCCAATTAATCCCAGATTAATTTAGAGTGCGAGTTATACGTCATCGGTGAATCTTTGGGAAGCGACCCATGAGATCTCCAGATATGTTGGCTGTAAATTCGGTCGTCGGACTATCCGAACACGTAAGTACCAAGTACTACGTTTATACCGATTTACAAGACAAAGTTGGCTTCTAGTAAAGCACCATGCCTACCCAATTCTCCGGAAATATCCTTACAGGAATAAGGATCTATATCAAGCGTAGTATACCGTAGTATTGCGTATTTCTGTCCAGTATCAGATGATCACATGCAAGGTCTGGGGCTGGTACAGTGTCTGCCCCGTACGATGCATATATCGGATAACTAGCAACTAGTCTCTTTAAAATCGGATAATCTTGACCAAGTCATATTACCCGACGGTTGCAACCTTATATAGAGAACCAATTCTGTATCCTTGTGCGATCATCATCTCCATATGACTGGAGTGACACTTCCGTCTTGACATCACACCCAACACACTACGATTCTCGATATACCCAGAATTGGCGTACACAAGAACCGGTTAAAGCCCTGGACGACCTCAACCAAAGTATATTGATTGTCGTATGCATTAGTGGTGCAAGTCTCAGGTTAAGACCAAATACACCTACCCTGATTTCGGACTTCCATAGACACGTAGTCATACTACCAATGGAATTCCGAGGGGGTCTATCCAGAGCGAAGCTGTTTCCCGTACCATCGGTGAACACAAACCTCCTATTACACTTGCATGAGTATCATATACCCAAATATACGAGAACTATGTCGTTGTGCCATCACAACGCGCACAAGTGTAATACTAGTCTTTTACACATTTATCGATGTCCAATCTCGACAATGCTCTGACTAGGGATATTTAATGATTCCGCCTTCGTGGATTGATACTGTCTCATATCATTCTCAATCCACTAATCATAAGGACCTCTCATCATTTATATATCTAGGTGATCTAATCACAAATGATAAGAGTGCAATCTCCTTTGTCACATTGTTAATTTGTACAACAACACCGTGATCTGTACAAATAGTGACGCTATGGGTCATAATTGTCCAACAATCTCCCACTTGGCCTATAGCCAGTCACTCGAGTGTCTACCACCCGAACTATGTACGGTTTGGCTCAATTGCTGATAAAGGACTTTCGTCAGCGGATTTTCATGATTATCATCTGATGCGACTTATACGATCATCACATCGTCACGATGTATGATCCGAACGAATCAGATGAATATCGAAGTATCTGGATCGTTGATGAGACCATTAATTCTTTAGCCTGTGCTCAAGCCTAGCTCAGCTGCTAACAGAATTACATCTAATCTAATTAGATTTATTTATCGACCTAGAAAGTTTCTATTGCTGCCTCAGCTGCTGCAATAACCCGCATTTGTTGTTTATTCAGTAATAATATCTTGCTTGGAAGATTTCCAGCTCACTGTACCGTTATTCAAACTGTATAGTACCGTTTGCGACTTTTAGTCATCTTTATCGGTCAGAAAACTTGCTACAGTGATCCTAGTCACTTCAAGTTCTCCATCTCCAGAGATTAAGACAGCATCCTTAGTTCTCTAAGATACTAAGTATGTTCTTAACATCAATCCAGTGACTATCACTCGGATTGGCATGTTTGTGAATTCATATGCTCAAAGCGTATGAGACACCAGATCACATACATTTTTCAATGTATTGTTTCTCGGAGAGTTACATGAAAGCCAAGCTTTCGCCGATTATTATTTTGGGAATATCATTTCCAAGAAATGATGTATTATCATTATTTATATAGGACAGCCACTGTCAGTGCGCTCCCACTAACCTCCTTATACACAAGAATCATTTCCATTTTGAATTAAATCATAAACTATTATGATTACATCAAAACAGTAATTCCAAGAACCTATGCTTGCTTCAATCCAAACATGGATCGAATAACCCGCAAACCTTGTTTGCTAGTTAAGGTACGACAAAATCGACATGATGTTGTAAACATCCTCCAAAAGGTTTCCTTTTCAGGAAAGCGATTTTCCAGTTCTGCTGACATATTTCACGAATGAAACATGCAAAATTATCAAGCATTATCCAAATGGATTTACCATGGCAATAGGTAAAAGGTTGAATCGAAATCAACATAATTTTGATAGTGATACCTTTCCGCTAAAAGCCTAGCTTTATATGTTGGTATGTTGCCATCCATGTATGTCTTCCTTGAAGACTTATACAGTACCAGTAGGCACAATGCCTTGCGGTACATCAACTAGTATCCAAACATGTTGATATACATGGAATCCATTTTGGACTCATGACACTTTGCCATGATATGGAGTCGATACCTTGTATCACTTCCTCATACGTAGTCAGTTGGTATACCTCAAAAGATTATCATCTTTATGAGGTGAGATCAGAAACCCATACTCAAGGTTTGTTTTCTGACTCTTTCCGACATACGCGGTTATTGTGTATTCGAAGATTAATGGTATAGTTTCATCATTGATGAGCTATATGTGTTCCATTAGGATTCGGTGCCTAGACAGTATTACTCCGATTTTCATCGAGTTTTACTATCCTCCCACTTACCACTGCATATCGGTATTCCTCTCAGGAAAACCGCATGGTGAGCAACAATCTAATTGTTCTCTTGTGAGATGTATAAGTACAATACTTATGGTATCCCTAGGATAACCTACAATTGGCACTTATCCAATTTGGGTTATAGTTTGGTATCATCCAAACATATGCCTAGCATAACCAAATTATCAGGAATGTGAAACCCGGTTTCTTTCCTGTTCATATCTAATATGATATATGTCAAACAGATTCTTATGGAACCTTATTCTAAATAAGTTCTTGCACTGTTAATGCTTATCCGTTGAAGGAAATGGTAGCTCAGAGCGACTCATGATTAACCTTATCATGTCCAACAAAATTTGGTTACTCGGTTCGGACACACTGTCACTTTGACGTGTTCCGGGAGGAGTCCTCATTGAAATAATACTATACTCTTTCAAGTATTTAAGAAACTTGTTGCTTAAGTATTTTCCATTACGGTCTTACCGTGACGGTTTAATACTTTAGCCAATCTATATGTCTATTTCGTGTCGAAACTGTAAAAGTTTCCGATTTGTGTTCTTCAAAAGAAACATATAACCATAACGCGATGCCGCATCCGTATAGGTCACGAAATATTCATATCCACATCTAGCCTAGCTAGACATGGGCCCACTTGCTTCACTATGAACTATGGCTTACAGATCGGTGGCATTTACACTTTTACCAAGTAAAGGTGTTTTAGGCACAGTGCCCAATAAACTAGATTCGTAGACTTTATTTGAATGGAATCAAATCAGTCCTAGTACCCACTCTTCAAAAGTGTGGATATACGATTCTTGTTTTAGTTGTGTCCCAGACAACAATGCCACAATTAGTTTCATCTGATCAAATCAGTTGAGCTATTTATTTGTCATGTTATATATTCAAGATTTATTTATATTCAAAATATAAATATTGTTATTCACATCTAATGTGTTTATCTCAATATCATCTTTATATAATGAAACACTTTAGTGTTCTAAAATATAAAGGTTCACCCGCAGCGGGTTAAACACTGATATAGAGATAATGTATCTAGTCAAACTAGTTACACTATAACAGTTTCCTAATTTAAGTACACACCCGAAGGTAGTTCCTAAACTTAGGTATCTACGGTTAAAACAGCGACTTACGTCCCGTTTACAATTTGCAGATTAATCTCTATTGAAGTCAGTATCCTGTTCAAAACAGATTATGAACATCAGTTTATATTTATGTACCATACTAAGTATTTAAAATCTAATTTTAATACTAGTAGTGAACATAATTATGACAATCATATTTGAAGTCAGAGCCTTGCTCGTCTTCAATTCCTTCATGTCTGCTTTGTCCAAACGGCAGTCACGCTTCCGCGATCCCGTTTGCCACATTTAGGCAGACATTTTAGGATATGTCATTTATCTTCCCAGAAGATTATAATGATTTTGCCTTTGCCCTTTTCAACACTCCAGAAGCCTTTGGCCAAGCCTCCGGTTTCTGGAATATCGAAATAAGGTGCGCCTTGCGCTACTTGCCTAATTGCAAACTTTGACTTTATCTCCTTGAGGATAGTCATTAATTCTCCAAGAATTATATATTGCAATTTTAGTACTTCTAAAATCTAAAATAGATTTTTGAAGATCCTTCAATTTCTTTATCATACTTTAAGGATCTAATCCTTAGTTCTGATTCAGAAATTAAGGAGTCTACTGCGTTAAGTATTATGGATTAAGCACTAAAGTTATCATCACATAATCTTTCAAAGATTATGCTCTACTGTTTGCTTAACTCCGAGCTTAGGCATAATATATTATTTTATCAAATAAAATAACTTATTATATTCCAGGATCATCCTGAAATATTATTCCCAATTTGAAAATTAAAGCATTTAATTACATTTTCCCTATGATTATGAATTAAACGTCAATCTTTCAATTTTATCTTGATTTTAATAGTCCAACTATTTAATCAATGATTAATGTACTATTAAATATAATGATTATTATAGTCCAACTACATTAATCAACTATACTTTAATTGTTTGAATATAGTCCAACTATTTATTAAAACAACAATTTAAATATTAGTCCAACTAACATTTAATACGTTTGACGAGTGATATTGTTTGAGCGCGTATGGCGAGTAATTGAACGAATATTGCAAATTCAATTCTTGCCTCCCACTATTTTTCGGCGAGCCTCTAACCCTCTGTCAAGTACTCGGGAAACCGTGTTTCCTAGTGGGCTAGGATCTCGTTAAATATCACACAATCTTGACTTTGACCAACAAATTATATGATAATTAACTAGGTAGATCTCTAAGATCAATTGGATCCAATCCAATTCCTAGATCTGGTAGGGGGACATCCAAGTCCGAAACATATATCTTATATATGCCAATACATCCAATGTATTACCTAATCTTTTTCCTCTGAATCAACTAAGCCCTGACTTTGGCACAACAAACTTAGTGATCCCAGTCAAGCGCGACCCATTGACCATGGAAAGCTTCGTAATCAATGTCGATGGACAAGAAGTGGTCTTGACTTTGGCCAACAAACCACAACTTGGACAAGACACTGACATGTAACAAAGCCTTCGTGATTCAAACACATCTTCGACAGACAAAGGCCTTGACTTTGGCCAACAAACCAATGTCGTCTTAGATCTTGAGTGAGAATCACTCAATGGAAGGAAAAACGCTTAATATTATTTGAGGGTTTTTCGAGTGCAAATTGGCAACCAATTTATTATCTTTGTTAAGGTCTCATCATCATACACCCTTAAACATGCATTCTAAACACATAATAAAGCGCATATGAAAAGTAATAATGATATGCGGATGGATATTTTACACAATGATCCTAGATCAAATCTATCCATTTCTCTCTCCCGCTAGCACATGTATCAATTCTACTCGTTACACTACACTTCTAAAGAAACCTCATTTACATTGAGGGGAATAGGTGAGAAGAGAATACAAAGAATAGGAGGTGATAAGGCTGGACATGCAGGTCAAATTAATAAATCAAATTTATTACATAATTTCTAAAATTGCCACACCCATCTAATATCCATCCGATATACATTATTCATGCATCGCAACCATGTATTCACACAAGCATGTTATCAATCAATCTAATCAAATTAATTAATCTGATAATTAGTGATCATCCAATGTTCAAACAACGATTTGATTTTGGTCGAGTCAAACTCGTTTTGCGAATAAGTACTCAAAGTATGAATTCTCGAATTAAATTAAACTACAACTTTAAATCTAATTTAATATGCATTTAATACTAATTCGCTTATTTAATTCCAAATTAAATAACACACTTTATTAATGAACTTTTACGATTTAAATTCTAAATTTAATCGCTACGGGTCTCAAAGCCCGATTAACTTCCAACGTCAATTTAATTAAAGTCCAATGGGCTTTTAATTAATTTCTTAAGGCGTGGACTTTTGGTCAACTCGGGTCAAACCGATAACCAAAGTCCAATCCGGGAATTACCCCATAAGCCTTTAAATCAATTTTGGCCCATTAGGCCCAATTAAACTTTAAAGGTCCATTAAGTCGCATTTGGGCTTTATGGAAGCGGTTTTGGGCCCAATTGGATCCAATCCAATTTGCCTTAACCCAACTTTGTACAACAAAGCCCAACAAGCCCAATTACAACACAAAAGCCCAAATCCAATTTTAAGGCCCAATTAATTAAACACAAAAAATCCAATTTCACATTTAATTAATCTAAAGTGTATTAACATAATTAATCACCCAATTAACATTTCTAAAACATCAATTAACACAACTAATCATGTTCATTAACCACAAAACATGTCCAACATATTTTGATCAAAAATCAAACCCACTACATGCTCTAGTACTCTCGGCAATAAGGAGTAATTTTTGTCCGATTCGGTTTCAATCCAATTAAACCCACAATCGACATTAAATCAACATCCCGAATGATTCCAATTCATCCAATGAACAAAAAATCAAAATCACCAAGAACACAAAGAGGGCATACCATTCGGCCAAGCCCAAATGTTTGGGAGTAAATGTTCCAAACAAATTCATGAAATTGATCCAATCAATATCTAATAAACATCATTTAAACATATTCAATCAAACAATTTAATTAAATCATGCTCAAAATCAATTTACCCAAATTTTAAGCCCTATTCGTATTTCATGCTTTTACTCGCTCTGATACCATTGTTGGAGTTTCTAGGTCCATAGGATCGAATACAAGCAATGAAATAATCGTGTGAATACAACGAGGAGTTACGGAATACTCACATCGATCGGTTGAGCGACGCACGAGGCAATAAAATTCAGTTTCTGCCTCTCTTCACTGCTCGGCAGTGAGCAGTCCTAGCTCACTGGTTTCGGCCTTTTGGTCTCCTTCGTCAAGCTCCAAGCTTCGTCGAACCATTCCCGGCTCATGGGTGAACTTCCCTATCATCTTCGCATGTCTCTCAGAGTGCTAACTCTTTGGATTTTTACCACAAAAATCCAACTCTTTGCTTCCTTATTCTTTCCTTCATTCGGCAGTTCACTGCCTCACAGAAGAAGAAATGAGCAGCCCCAAGGGCGTGAGGATGAAGAGAAATTGGAGAGAGAAGAAGTTGTGAGAGTTATCTTTCAAATGTGTATCTAATACCATAAATAATTAAAAGTCAAATACCTATATCAAATAAAGGTAAATAGGCTTTTAAATTAATACAACAACTCACATTTGAGTGTCAAACACTCAAACATCAACTCACATCAATCAATCACATCAATCAATCAAGTGTCACATCACTCAAAGTGACATGATTTGACGCTTGATGTGACGTTAGATGCGACTAGTGGTTTGACGCTTGATTTGACTTGCGTGCCGCACTCGAATTCGAAATGTGAATGCGCTCGCAAATAATCTCGGGCTCGGGTTCGCTAATTCCAAATTAACGAATTTTCCGTTGCGTCGTAATTAAATGATTACGCCTAGCGAAATCATTATTCACGTCGCTAACGAATTAATTCTAAATTAATTCGTTCGCCCGAATTAAAATCTAATTTTAATTCCGCGTCGAAATCCAATTTCGTTTAATATATCAAATATATTAATTTACCGATTAATTCCAAATTAATCGTTATCTCTCTTTAATGATATTTTATCCCAGATAAAATATCTCCATAATTAATCCCAGATTAATTTTCTCTCTCATCCAATTAATCCCAGATTAATTTAGAGTGCGAGTTATACGTCATCGGTGAATCTTTGAGAAGCGACCCTTGAGATCCCCGGATATGTTGGTAGTAAATTCGATCGTCGGACTATCCGAACAAGTAAGTACCAAGTACTACGTTTATACCGATTTACAAGACAAGGTTGGCTTCTAGCAAAGCACCAGGTCTACCCAATTCTCCGGAAATATCCTTACAGGAATAAGGATCTATATCAAGCGTAGTATACCTTAGTATTGCGTATTTTTGTCCAGTATCAGATGATCACATGCAAGGCCTGAGGCTGGTACAGTGTCTGCCCCGTACGATGCATATATCGGATAACTAGCAACTAGTCTCTTTAAAATCAGATAATCATGACCAAGTCATATTATCCTGATGGTTGCAACCTTATATAGAGAACCAATTCTGTATCCCTGCGCGATCATCATCTCCATATGACTGGAGTGACACTTCCGTCTTGACATCACACCCAACACACTACGATTCTCGATATACCCAGAATTGGTGTACACAGGAACCGGTTAAATCCCTGGACGACCTCAACCAAAGTATATTGATTGTCGTATGCATTAGCGGTGCAAGTCTTAGGTTAAGACCAAATACACCTACCCTGATTTCGGACTTCCATAGACACGTAGTCATACTACCAATAGAATTCCGAAGGGGTCTATCCAGAGCGAAGCTGTTTCCCGTACCATCGGTGAAACACAACCTCCTATTACACTTGCATGAGTATCATATACCCAAATATACGAGAACTATGTCGTTGTGCCCTCACAATGCGCACAAGTGTAATACTAGTCTTTTGCGCATTTATCGATGTCCAATCTCGACAGTGCTCTGACTAGGGATATTTAATGATTCCGCCTTCGTGGATTGATACTGTCTCATATCATTCTCAATCCAGGCACTAATCATAAGGACCTCTCATCATTTATATATCTAGGTGATCTAATCACAAATGATATGAGTGCAATCTCCTTTGTCACATAGTTAATTTGTACAACAACACCGTGATCTGTACAAATAGTGACGCTATGGGTCATAATATTCCAACACATAGCTATCCCCTGCCGGTAACATCTCCCAGATAAGGGATGTTACACTAATATTATTACATGACTATTCTAAGGTCGATGTCATTCTCAGTATATTTATACATCTCATTAATATGTATTATGACATAAATTACCATTAACAAAGTTGAATTAAAAAATATAGTTATTTTGTTAATAAATAATGAAATATAATGTACAATACATTATTCGGATTGACGCTTCAAGCACCAACTCCAACATAAGAATTATCTTATTATGGTATAACACAATGTCAGTTGTGGCGTTTTCACAACTATGTCATTACTAATCATTATAATTTCATTTACTTCTTTACTATACATAAAAGAAAATATAGATGAAAATATTTATTTTATTCATAATAAAAATATAAAATATATTTATACATGTATTTACAAGGAAATACAACAGAAAATTAGCGCGATAAGTACAAACTCCAACATCAACTTTATCAAGCCATAATCAGCTGGTCTTACCTCGGGCTGAGCCATCAATGTACTATTAGTAAAATAGTATAAAGCTATCATTAGTGCATCCCCATCGGGTATTGACGAGAAGTCCAATTACTCTATCATGATATCTATATCCCGCAACTTGGCTCGGGATCAATGACAGAGAAATCTGGCCACGCAAGATGTAAGTGTTGCACACACTCTTGGGGTCTAGAAAGAGCCAATCAATGTTACACATCTAGTGTCGCGTTGTCTAATATGTGTGACAAATAAATAATCTTTTTGTGTTATCAATGCAATAAGTAGTGTGACAAATGTTGTTACACAAGGCAGTATGACAAACAAAGAGGTGTTGTTGTTATCAGTGTAATAAATAGTGTGAAAACATCTATAACACTATTATTGCATTACATTATCATCACTGTGACAAATTATCCCTCTGATGATAATATAATACGACAGTAGTAAAATAGATATTGTCGCACTACAAACAAGATTTGTTCATTTGAGTATGTTAGACATCTATTATAGGGGATTTTATCAAACAACTAATGAGTGCGTGATAAAATAACAACAAAACACTAAAATTGAACTAAACTTTCGAAGAATAACAACAAAATAACAAGCAGTTCATGTTGAATATATTAAAATACATTAAGAAAATTTACTTACTTTTCTGAAAAAAATAGATTTGATTTTCTTGTGCTTTCTCATGGTATGGTTTGTTTCAAGAGAAATGATGGATAAAATTATTTTTAAAGCATTTTGGATTTGGTAACTGTAAGTGAAAATGGAGAGATAAAATTATTTTGAGGATATTTTGATCTCTTTTTATTATTATTGGTTAGAATAGATATAAAAATCTAATAATTGATGATTGAGAAAAGTGCCCTTAATTTGGTTGCATAATTTAGATAATTTTCATTGAAATAAACTCATAATAGGTGAAGAAACAGAGAAAACCCTCTTTTTATTTTCTTATTTTAAACTATATAAGAATAGGCTTTATATATAGCCTTTAGTTTTCTCTATAAAAGGAAAATAAATCTGCTCATAATTACATACAATCAATTACCATATCCCTAACAATCTTAAAGATGTTTTCCTATTTCTAACACTCCCCTCAAGCTGGAACATATAAATCATATGCACCAAGCTTGTTACAAATAAAATCAATACGAGGACCGCAAAGAGACTTATTAAGGATGTCCGCTAATTTTCCTTCAGAGTTGACAATGCTAGTGACCAAGCATATAAATAAAATTTTCTCCCTGATAAAGTGACAATCAACTTCTATGTGCTTGGTCATTTCATGAAACACATGATTATATGTTATATGTAGAGCTGCTTGCTTGTCACAAATTAGCTTCATTTGTGTCCCACCTCAAAACTTTAATTCATGTAACAACTGTTTTAATCATACTAACTCACATGTTGCCAATGCCATTTCTCGATATTCTGCTCGTTTAAACCCTAAAACCTTGAAAACAATCTTTCCCTTGTAGACAATCCTAAAATGCAGAGACTCGGTTCCTTTCCAAATTCCCATAACTTTTCTATCAAATCCTTTTTCTTATTTTTCTTTTCTCTTTCGGAGGCCCCAAATACAAATCCATTCCTATTCAATTACTTAATTGATGTTGGTTAAATGGTGTTATTAAACAGTAAACTAACATGCTACAAACAAATCGAATTAGAGTAAAGAAAAACCTGGAAATTATGATGACAAATCCAAGTCGAGATCTCTATGTCCTCAAGAACTTATTACCCTCCGTCTCTGGTGCTTTACGGATTCGAAATGGCCAATATTCTCCCAAGATTCCTTGGATGCTTCTTATTCAAGGAGCACTCCTTAACAAGTGTTTGAACTTGGAATATGGTGGAACTCTCTCACTTAAAATTGAACAAAATGTGACTATGAATTCAGATGTTTCTCTTGGTTATGAAAATAAACATCAATGCCTCCTTATAAAGGCATGGAAGGGTGCCTAAAGGGCACCCTTTGGGTTGGGGTACAACCCTTGGAAGCCTTTGACATGTTATTATCATTTGGAGGACATGTCCCTACATGATACCATCCAAGGGACATGTCCCTCCAACATCCAAACAAGGAATAATTGAAAAATTTACTACAATCCCCCACAATTCTTCAAATATTCATGCAGACACTTGAGAGAGTTTCCATGAACTAAAGCTGCATCGAAATAGGTAGCTTTCGCCTTGAACCTTTCCTAATGAATGACAATCGGATTTACTTGGCAAACCAGTGACCCATAGTCTTGAACTGTTCTGCCGTTGGTGTAAATCAAGACAATCGCCAACACACAGCTTTACTTCGACCATTATCCTGTTCTACGGTTGTGTTCATTTCGGCCCTGAACAACGGTCTTGGATTCATCAATCACTTTAGGGAAATCATCCTGTAAAATCCGATGAAAGCGGTCTCACTTCGTACTTGAAATATGTGATCTACTATGAAGTGGTAATTTTCCTTTACCCCCATTAGGACTCATCTCATAATATACTGATCATTAAAAGCCTCAGCTTATCCTAACCTTGACAGACAGCACTCGACGTCATTATCGGAATGGGAAAGAGTACAAAAATCTTTAGTGCTTGTTTTGAATTACACAAAGTTTCTGTTGTCCCTTTTGAACCTAGATCTTGGGATCTCCATTCAGATAGGTTGGGTTTCCACAGTAACAATTCTTAGATTTTAGGCTTCAAGCTCACTACCCTTGATGACTTCTCAACTTGCCCTCGAGGTAAACCTTTAGTTAGTAGGTCTGCTAGGTTTTCCTTCAACTTAACATAATCGATCGATATTATGCCACTTGAGAGCAGTTGACGTATGGTATTATGTCTCTAATGTATGTGTCGAGACTTACCATTATACATTGTATTTTGGGCTTTCCCAATAGATGATTGGCTATCACGATGTATGCTAATCGCTGGCGCCGATTTGGGCCAACTAGGAATATCCTCGAGGAAGCTTATAAGCCATTTTGCTTCTTCCGCTATTTTTTCTAAGGCTATGAACTCTGATTCCATAGTAGACCGGGCTATACATATTTGCCTCGAGGATTTCCATGACACGGCTGCACTACCAAGTGTGAAAACAGATCCACTCATAGATTTGGAATCCACTCGTAGATTTGGAATCCACTGTATCAGATATCCAGTTAGCATCTTTGTATCCCTCTAGAACAGTATGATATCTCTCATAGTGTAGACCATATTTTGAAGTTTCTCTCGGATACTTCAAAACTCTTATTATGGCTTTCCAGTGGTTATGTCCTAGATTGCTCGTATATCTGCTAAGCATGTTCACAGCTTGAGCGATATCAGGTCGTGTGCAATTCGTGAGATACATCAGACTTTTGATGATTCTCGAATACTCTAATTGCAATACGCTTGAACCAGTATTCTTTGATAGATGAAGAGTTGTGTCCACAGGGGTTCTAGCCACATTTAGATCCCCTTTAATATATTTCTCAACAGTATCTTCTCAATATAATGAGTCTGAGATAATATATATCCATTTGATGTCCTATAAATCTTAATTCCTAGGATCACATCAGCTACTCCCAAATCTTTCATATCAAATCTACTGGATAACACGTTTTTGGTAGACTTAATCATTTCATGATTACTACCAATTATCAGCATATCGTCTACATAGAGACACACAATGACATATCCTTTTTGAGTTGATTTGGCATACACACACTTATCACACTCATTGGTTTTGAACACACTTGACAACATTTCGTTGTCAAATTTCTCATGCCATTGTTTGGGTGCTTGTTTTAATCTATACAAGGATTTTACAAGTTTGCACACCTTCTGTTCTTATCCAGGAACATTAAACTCTTCTGGTTGTTCCATGTAAATCTCTTCATCCAATTCACCATTCATGAATGCCATCTTTACATCCATTTGATGTATTTCAAGACCATATATAGCTGCTATGGCTATGAGCATTCTTATCGATGTGATTCGAGTCACTGGTGAATATGTGTCAAAGTAATCAAGACATTCTTTTTGTCTATAACCTTTTATGACAAGCCTCGCCTTGTACTTCTCTATTGATTCATCATTTTCATCTTCCGTTTGAATATCTATTTGTAGCCTAGTGGCTTACAACCTGGAGGAAGATCAACCAACTCCCAAGTATGGTTTTGTAGGATTGAATCAATCTCACTGTTAATAGCCTCTTTCCATAGAGGTGCCTCTGGAGAAGACATAACTTCTTTATAGCTTTGAGGCTCATTTTCTAACAAGTATGTCAGAAAATCGAGACCAAACGACTTAGACGTTCTAGCTCTTTTGCTACGTCTAGGTTTGATGGCCTTAACATTTGCGCGTTGATCAGAGTCTTGGTCAATCTAATCACTGTCTTTGACAGTATCAATTGTTCTTTTGAGAAACTCGGTTCTTCATCTTTCCTTGCAAGGAAATGTATCTTCAAAAAATATTGCATTCATTGACTCAATTATCATATTCGGGTTGATGTCAGAAATCTCAGACTTGTGTACCAAGAAACGATACGCACTACTGTTACGAGCATATCCAATGAATATACAGTCAACAGTTTTAGGTCATATTCTAACCTTCTTAGGTTTAGGAACCATCACTTTGGCAAGACACCCCCACACTTTTAGGTATTTGTAGGAAGGTACGTGACCCTTCCACAACTCATATGGTGTCTTGTCTAATCTTCTGTGAGGAAGCTTGTTTAGAACGAAGTTCACGGAAAGCAAGACTCCCCCCCACAAGTTCTGGGGTAAACCAGAACTTGTCAACATGGCGTTCATCATTTCCTTCAACGTTCGGTTTTTACGCTCAACAATCCCGTTTTGTTGAGGAGAATATGGAGCAGTGGTTTCGTGAATAATTCCGTGCACATAAAAATATTCACCGAATTGTGAAACATATTCACCACCTTTATCACTCCTGATTCTTTTGATTTTCTTGCCAAGTTGATTTTCAACTTCATTCTTATAGTGTATAAAACTCTCAATAGCTTCATTTTTGCTCCTTAGCAAATACATATAACAAAATCTTGTGCTATCATCGATAAAAGTGACAAAGTACTTTTTACCGCCTCTTGTTTGCACTACATTCATATCACACACGTCAGTGTGTACAAGTTCCAAGGGTTCAGAACTGCATTCTATGGAATGAAATGATGTTCTATGTATTTTTGCTTCAACACATGCCTCACACTTATATTGGCTATCAATTGCAAATTTAGGTATAAGGTCCATGTTAATTAATTTATGCATGGTATTATAATTAACATGTCCTAACCTCTCATGCCATACATTTTGTGACTCAATAATATAAGCAGAAGTACTAGCTTTAATAATAGCATGATTGATAGTCATTACATTTAGCTTGAAAAGGCCCTCAATTAGGTATCATTTTCCTATATACATATCATTCTTAGTCAATAAAAATTTATCAGAAACAAATACAAGCTTAAAACCAGCCTTGTTAAAGAGAGAGCCCGAGACTAAATTCTTTCGAATATCTGGAACATGCAGTACATTCTTCAATGTAAGCTCCTTTCCGGATGTCATCTTTAGAACCACGGTGCCTTGTCCTACCACTTGAGAGGTGGACGAGTTTCCCATTGTCAGATGATCGTCGTCATCGACTTTCTGATACAAGGAAAACATCTTGCTATATGCACATATATGACGAGTAGCCCCAATGTCTATCCACCATTCTCTCGGATTTCCAACTATATTGGCTTCGGTTACCACTGCTGATAGGTCCATCTCTGAGATCTCATCAGTCAGCTGCTCACCTTCAGTGACATGGGCCTCATTTTTCATTTTCTTACCCTTGTCCTGAGACTTCTTGTTTTTGCAGTCTTTTGCCATATGACCGCTCTTTACACAATTGTAGGACTTTCCCTTGAACTTCTTGTTTGCTTAGGAAGAATCAGCTCCACTATTCTTTCTCTTCTTGCTACCATTCACACCCTCAATGATGTTGGTCTTAGACTCCATAGTCTTGTAGCTAGCCTTCTCGGACATCCTGTTATCCTCCTCGATTCTCAATCGAACACTCAGATCTTCAAGGCTCATATGCTTCTTCTTGTGTTTCAGATAGCTCCTGAAGTCCTTCCATGATGGAGGCAAATTTTCAATAATGGTGGCAATCTGAAACGTCTCATAGAGTTTGATACCTTCATCCAGTATTTCATGAATGATCAACTGAAATTCACCCAACTGAGACATCACCGTCCTTGAATCTACCATCTTATAGTCCATGAACCTACCCACGACAAATTTCTTTTGTCCGGCATCCTCGGTTTTGTATTTCTTCTCGAGAGATTCCTAGAGAATCTTCGCAGAAGACATACCTTGGTACACATTGTACAGGGTATTGTCAAGTCCACCCAAAAGGTAGTTCTTGCACAAGAAGTCTCCAGACAGCCATGTCTGTTCTCGCAGTTCCTTGGCCGTTTCCGATTCACCCTCCATGGGACCCGGAGGATCTTTGAGGATGTTAGCCAACTGGAGAGTTTTCAGGTAGAACAGTATTTTGCTCTGCTACTGTTTAAAGTTTGCCCCACCAAACTTCTCCGTATTTTCTCGATGGGAGATCAGTACTGTGATGTTTTCACTAGCCATTTGTAACTGGAAAAACCAAAAGGGGGCAATTAGTCTACAAAATAAAAATTGCACAACGATCAACAAATGATCTTGTTCAAAGTGATATACTAAGTAACCACTTATTGTTATATTGGACAGTGGTTCCAATAAACACAAGTCCTTGAATTTAAACTAAAGATTCTTTAGAAAAATTGAATAAATGAATATTCCCAGAGGACGAGGGGGTCCGGAGTAACCACTTAAATCCCTGACCACTTAGGCTCTTATCGACTTTTTGACAGAATATTCTTTAAACACTTTTTCAATAGGATCTCTTAGCAATTCAAACCCAGTATTACACTTATGATCATTACAATACAATATTCGATATGTGTAGATATATGTGTATGTCTCAATCAAGATTGGACAGAATTACTTGTGTATGATCACACCTTAAATTCTCAACCAATTATGCAACACACAATTAAGTTTCAACTTTATCACTAAATATATGCTTGCGATAATTGAACACCCTAATAATAACTTAAATCTACACTACCAAGATTTAATGTGATTCGGTATATGATTTACTAAGTTAATATTAGATTAATCTAAGTCTTTGCAGTTTATTAAAAATTCCAGGACTGATTCGTTAGTGTCCGCGTTCGTATCTACGTTCGAACGAGACTGTCTAGTGTGTGTATGTTCGTGTTGCGTTTGATAACGCATTCGAACAAAGTGTTCCAGAGAGTTTACGTTCGTGTAGCGTTCTAGAACGGGTTTGAACGAAATAATTCCAGAGAGTTTGCGTTCGAGTTGCGTTTAGGACGCGTTCGAACGAACTAAGTCAGAAGGTCTGCATTCGATTTGCGTTAGAATACGCGTTCGAACATTCTTAGGCAAAAGGTTTGCGTTCGAGTTGCGTTTGAAGACATCTTTGAACGTTCTTATGAATTTTCAGATTTTTTACCTTCGCGTTCGTCGGGCGTTCGAACGCCCTACCTATTTTTCATGCACAGACAGTATTTTCCCAGAAAATTTTCTAACCTAGCATGCGAATAACTATCTAACAACACTAAAATAATAAGTTCTTAAGATTGTTGGTTATATGGTGTTATTAAACAGTAAACTAACATGCTACAAACAAATCCAATCCAGAAAATCAAATATAGATCTACTTTTACATGAAAACCCTAAATCTTTTAGAGTAAAGAAAAACATGGAAATTGTGATGACGAATCCAAGTCGAGATCTCTCCGTCCTTAAGAACTTATTACCCTCCGTCTCTGGTGCTTTACGGATTCGAAATGCCTAATGTTCTCCCAGGATTCCTTGGATGCTTCTTATTCAATTGGCACTCCTTAACAAGTGTTTGAACTTGGAATATGGTGGAAATCTCTCACTGAAAATTGAACAAAATGTGACTCTGAATTTGGATGTTTCTCTTGGTTATGAAAATAAACATCAAGGCCTCCTTATAAAGGCATGGAAGGGTGCCTAAAGGGAACCATTTGGGTTGGGGTACAACCCTTGGAAGCCTTTGACATGTTATTATCATTTGGAGGCATGTCCCTACATGATACCATCCAAGGGACATGTCCCTCCACCATCCAAACAAGAAATAATTGAAGAATTTACTACAATTGAAACCCTAAATATTCGCAAATCACGAGCCCTTGTGATCTCAAACAAATTATCTCACACGAACTGTACGTCAATTTTTCCACAATGCTGAATTCTCCGATTCCCACATTCAAATGATTGTTTCCTCCGCAAAGCCCGGAATTCTATTCTCTCATGTGGACAAAACCCTAAAACCAAACTTGATTTTTTTTTCAATTTTTCAAATCTGGCACTTGTAGGTTCTGATTTGGTAAGTTTATTTCCAAAAATCCATTGCTTTTATTTCTTAGTTTAGAGAAAACATTGATTCCATGTGTTGAAATTCTTAAGAAAATGTTAGTGGATGATACTAATAATGAAGATTTCGTACGTGTTGTTAGTAAATGCATTTGGATTCTTAAGTGGGACCCTATGAAATCGGGGTTGTTCAGAAACATTGAATATTTGAAGAGTTGTGGCATTGTTGGCTCTCATCTGTCAATGTTATTAGTGAGGCAACCTAGGCTATTTTGTTTGGAAGGATTATGTTAGTTCCATTTTTTATTGGCATATGTCTGTGACAAAACAAGTTCAATTGAGTTGTAATCTATCATGAATATCTTTGTACAATTGGACTGGTTTCTGGCCGTTGTGCATCAGACATACGTTCGTGGTGCGTTCGTTTCTGTGTTCGAACGGTTTGCGTCAGTGCTGCATTCGTTATTGGGTTCGAACGTGTGGCGTTAGTGGCACGTTCTTTATTGGGTTTGAACGGAAGCATTCCAGAGAGCAAACGTTCGAGTCACGTTCTTGTTGGGTTGAACATGATCATTCCAGAGAGCATCCGTTCGTTGTGTGTTCGATTTGCGTTCGAACGAGTCTTCACAAAAAGGCGCGTTCGTGTTGCGTTTGAGTAACCGTTTGAACGCGACTGTGATCTGAACGTGATTTTCAGCCTTTTCAGCTTCTAAAACCCTAAACATAAACCCTACTAGGGGTGTTCGCGGTGCGGTTCGGGGCGGTTTTTTCGTTTTTTACTTCAAACCGCGCGGGTTGGCGGTTTGGGAAATTAGAAAACGAAACCGCAAATTTGATAAGGAAAACCGCGGCGGTTCGGGTTGGCGGTTTAGCGGTTTGGGCGGTTCGGGTCGGCGGTTTGGATTATAAATTTTTTAAGAAAATTTTGTGTGTTTTCACATTATAATTGAAGAAAAAATTACATAATTTTCATTTATTCATTACATATTGTTATATGATCATTAAATACTTTAATTTTCATAGTTAAAGAAGAAGAAAAATATAAAATAATAATTAATTTGTACGCGGGTCGGCGGTTTAGGCGGTTCGGGTCGCGGTTCGAGTCAAAATATGCGGTTTGGGCGGTTGGCGGTTTGACATGGGTCAAAACCGCACACCAACCCGAAATTTGCGGTTCGATTCGGTGCGGTTCAAAATCATTTTTAATATTTTTTCAAACCGCGCGGTTCGGTTCGGTGCGGTGCGGTTCGATGCGGTTCGCGGTTTGATCCGAAATTATGTTCACCCATAAACCCTACCTATAAATACAACCCTTAGCCGCCTTGTCCAGTGGTTGAAACACTTTTCCCTTGAGCCAAATCTCTCAAAAGCTTTCAACTTGTGCGTTTGCGTTCGAACGAGTCTTCACAAAAATGGCGCGTTCGTGTTACGTTTGAGTAACCGTTCGAACGTGACTACGATCTGAATGTGATTTTCAGCCTTTTCAGCTTCCAAACCCTAAACATAAACCCTACCTATAAATACAACCCTTAGCCGCCTTGCCAAGTGGTTGAAACACTTTTCCCTTGAGCCAAATCTCTCAAAAGCTTTCAACTCTCTTTTATTTCACCTTGAAGACTCTTTGATTCTTTTGTCTTCTATTTTTTTGGTGAAATCAAATCTTTGATAAACCTTCAACACAACTTAACCCAAATTCCCTAATCCTTTAGAGTTCTTTAGGAGGAAGTTTGGTAGTCGGAGTTCCGGCGTCATTGGTGATATAATCTACTCAGAGACTTCAGAGGTTCTGAAGAAAATCGTGGGTCGCGGGCTTGAGGAGTTACCTTGAGTTCTTGCAGTATTGAGGTACTTGAGTCGATGGAGTTGCACCATAGGTCTTGACCATCGTTGTAAGTTTTTCTCTATATAGTGTATTCGGGTGGTAGCCTATACCAGGAGTGGTTTTTTACTCACAAGAATTTTCCACTTTGTCACCAAAATCATTGTTTTGAATTTTATGTGGTTTGATTTATTTTTCTGTTTTAATTCATGTTATTGTTTTAATATTTTGCAGCATAATTTTATTTGATTGTTATTATGGTTTCCTGTTAATTTATCCATAGTAGCAGTAACATGACTTGTCCTGCTTATTGTTTGTATTTCCGCATAGGGTCAGAACCTTAGGATAACCCCGAATTTTCAATTGGTATCAGAGCCTGAACTCGATCCTTGACCCGTTAGCTATGGAACATAGTCAACCCTTAAATTGTTCGCCATTTTTTGATAGCACAGAATATTTACATTGGAAGGTTTGCATGAGAGCATTCCTTAAGTCCTTAGATGAGAGGGTCTGGATGACTCTTGAATACGGGTGGAAACCTCCCATTGTTACTGTTGATGGGGTCACTTCCCCTAAAGATATATTGACCTGGACCATGGACGAATTTGATGCTAGCAATAGGAACAACAAAGTTGTTAATGCCATACATGACGCAGTTTGTTCTACTGAGTTTAGGAGAATCTCAATGTGCGAGATAGCCAAGGATGCTTGGGACATCTTGCAGACTATGCATGAGGGCACACTGTCTGTTAAAAATAATAGACTCCAGGATTTAGCCACTAGGTTTGAGGTCGCCCATATGAAAGATGATGAGACCTTTGATGAGTTTTATGCTGAGATTAATGATATTGTTAACTCTAGTTTTAACCTAGGTGAGACTATACTTACCAATAGGATAGTTAGGAAAATCCTTAGATCCCTTCCTGATAAATTCCTACCTAAGATTACCGCCATCGAGGAAAGCAATGACCTAGATAAGCTTGATTTAGAAGAACTCGTAGGAAAACTGCAGGTTTATGAGACAAAGCTTCCTGGTTATAGAGAGCCAAAAACGTTTGCGATGAAAATCACTAAGGAAGTTGTCCATGATTCGTCTAGTGATAATGATACCATTACGGATCGTGATTTGGTCTTGTTTGCAAAGAAGTTTAAGAAATTTCTTAAACTTAAGAAGAGTGGCCATCGCAGTAACATGGATAGGGAGGATATGCCTAGAGAAATGAGACATAGTAAGAAAGAGTCTAGAGATGATATGGGTAGTAGATCCTGTGATGTTCGAATGATATGGGCACATTAGACCTGAGTGTCCCACATATCTGAAGGCTAAATGTAAGAAAGCCATGGCAGCCTCTCCCAGTGATTCAATAGGTGGCTATACTTCTGATGAGTCTCCTAAAAATAAAAATAATTATATGACCTTTATTGCTAGTGTGACCGGTGAGAGGAACTAGTATGTTAGTGATTCTGGTTCAGAATCCTCTCACAGTGAGTCAGTTGATGAGGATAGTCTTCAGGTAGCTTATATCGAACTGTTTAATGAGAGTTTATCTATTAAGAAGACTAATATAGAGGTCAGTAAAAGGCTGAAAACTGTAGAGCTAGAAAAGAATGAAGCTCAAGCTAAATTTGAGCAAAGCCTTTTGATGGCTGATGACCTAGAGGAGGGGAATAGATGCCTAGTTAATAGAGTCCAAATATTAGAGACCGAACTTGAAGATGCTAGAACCCAATTGTCCGTATTTTCAAATGGAAATAAAAAGGTGGACCATATGTTAGGTATTGTTTCTGAGCCTAACTGCAATAAGGCTTCTTCTACCAAAGTTGTGTCTGTCTCAGCTAAACATGACCTAGGTAAGAAACCTGTTGTTTTTAGTCATGTAACTCCTCTAGTTGTTCCTCGTCTTGTGCCTCAACCTCAATCTAGAGGTGTTGTGGGTAAACCTCGATCTCATCCAAGGTTTATGCCTATTTGCCATCATTGTGGCAAGGCATGACACATTAGGCCTAAGTGCTTCATGCTTCATAAGAAAAAGAAGAGGCCTAAAAAGGTGTCACCTAGATTTGATACTTCAAATCTAGTGTCTCAAGTTTCTGCACTAACCAAACAAGCTAAATTCCTTAGTGAGAAACTTGCTGTGTTAACTGGGAATGCTCATGTGAAAGAGATTCCTAGAAAGGTTTGGGTGAGGAAGCAAAATGAATTCCCATCTTCTTCTACGTGTCCCGATGGACATGATGAGAGTGCACTTCAGTGTAACTCTGCTTAAAAGATGCATTTTTATTTTCCCATTGCATGTGTGTGCGCGCGTGTGTTTTATATTTTTGCACGTTTATTATGTTTTCACACAGCATATGGGTGGGTGTGTGTCTTGTTTTTGTTATATGTCACTTGGTATATAGGATGGAAACCCGGACATAAATTTCATAGCTGATTCCGAATGGACGGTAGTATGATCTACACTCGGGATACAACTCCACGTACCATTGGATGTTTTACAAGCCTATTTGTGTCTTTATTTTTATTTGTTAAAATATGAAAAATACAAAAAAAAAAATAGAAATGAAAAAGACAAAAATTATTTTATTTTACGGCTTGTTAGAGCATGAAAAGCTTTTGCATGTGATCCAGGTATGTAGGATATATGATTATGTATGTATGATAAGCTTTTATTTTTCTTGATGCTCGATATACATGAGTGTGTGTGATAAAAACCTTTGGTATATCCTGTGTTTGCACCTCACATACATGTTTTTTTTTATCAAGGCTTGGTCGTATGTATGAGTTTTTGGACTAGCAATCTAATTTCTATCATGTCTTTAGTTGATAATGGGCGAGAAATTAGGAATTATGGGCTTTTAGTTGATAATGGGTAGTTTAGGGCTAAATTAGTCTTTTTAGCTCTCTTAGGGTTTGAGTATGTTACTATTTAAACTAAAAAACAACTCTTAATGAAGGACCCTATTATTTGTGCGTGAATAGTAACCTTTTCTTGAGATTGAGAAAATTTTATCATCGTTCAGTGATTGAACAAAGACTTATCAAAGGGTTGGCATCCTTTGCTGGCGTCCGATTTGCCGGCAAAATTCATCTAAGGCTATCTCCAAGGGTTTTCAAGGACAGGTTCTTTGGGGGTCTATACGGGATCTTGGATCGGGTTTTCGTCTTTTCGTATCTGGTTTCGTATCAATTGGTAATCAGAGCCAGATTTCAGGTCCGACTTTCTTTTTCATTCTTTCAGTTTCGTCTTCTTTTTTTCTTTCTTTCCGTCTCTCAATCTTGCCTTTTTTTTCCTGTGTATCGTTGATACCCAAAAAAAAAAACAAAACAAAATCAATCACGCCTGTCACTGCAAAAAAAAAAAAAAAAGCAAATCTTCTTTTGACCTTTTGTGTGGTTCAGCGTGTGGTAGAGAAAAAAAAAACTGATGTGACCGAAAAAAAAAAGTCACCTCCTTATTATTATTTTTTTTATTTCATCCTTCTTGCTTCTGTTTCAAAAAAAAAAAAAAAAGACAATGTGGGTTCACGCCTGTGAACTGCCCAAAAAAAAAAAAAAAGAATCCAGCTCACGTTGCAGGCTGCAGCCATAATTGGGTTTTCATTGCAGTTGCCTTGTTTTTTCACTTTAATATTGTCTTATGCAATTCCAGTAGTCAATTCAATTGTTTGTTATTTGGTGATTTATTTTGGGTTATTTTTCTTTCCTTTTTATTTGCTACAATTATATATATTACGTCATTTACATTAGGTATTCTTGATTATCTTGCATTGGGGTGAAAATTGGGTATTGTTGATTGATTCGTTCTAGCGTAATCTTGATAATCCTATTTGAAAAAAAAATGATCTTGTTGATTTTATTATTTCCTTTTGCATTCTAGTTTTAGGTTTTATTGGTCGAGTATCATCGTTACTTCTCGAGTCACGTTTTATATTACTTGATACCCTTATTCCCTTTGATTCCTTGTGGATTTTGCTGACTTTTTGGACTACACACGGATTGTGCAATCCATTGGTGGTTAGCGTTCGACATTGAACGGAGGTAATTTTTCGAAGAGAGTGCTTGAGAGGGTGAAACACGAGAGTTCGTGAGGTTTTCCTTGTTTAATTTTAATTATTTCTTGTTATTACTAATCTGTTTGTTAAGTAAGATGGCAGAGAAAGATATGAACGTGGATGAGAGGATTAATACAATGGAAAAGAGTATGGCTGAGTTCCAGGAGATGTTTGGAACTATGAATGCGGAAATGGAGAGGTTGTCGAGGGAGGTTACTAGTCTCCAATTCTCTAGTGTTCCAAAGGAGGTTGAGGGGCCACAACAATCTAAGCCGAGACAGACAGAGCAACAACCACCTAGGGTGCCTATACATGAGGTTGAGGCAGAGAATAATCTGGATGATATGGAGGAGTTGGATGAGTTCGAAGATCAGGAGGATAGGTACCGACCGCGGGATATGCGGTATGAGAGGAGATATGACAGGCGGGATAGGAGGTTTGATGAGCTGAGAGGTTTTCAGAGAAGAGATAGAAGGGCCTATGGGGGAGAAAATAGACGATTTGGTGACAGATTTGGAGATAGATATGAGAGAGATGCATATGATGAGCATAATTATGACTATCGGAGGGAGCCTGACATGAGAGATCATGGTAGGAGAGATGATATTGATGGTGACCTAGGCAGTATCAAGTTGAAAATTCCATCTTTCCACGGCAGAAATGATCCAGAGGCGTACTTGGACTGGGAAAGGAAGATTGAGATGATCTTTAATTGTCACAGGTATTCTGATGAGAAGAAAGTGAAGTTAGCTGCAATTGAGTTTACAGACTATGCGGTGATTTGGTGGGATCAGTTGGTAACTAATATGAGGAGGAACCACGAGAGGCTAGTTGAGACTTGGGAGGAGTTAAAGGCTCTTATGTGTAAGAGGTTCATTCCAAGCCACTATTACAGAGAGTTATATCAGAAGCTACAACACTTGTATCAGGGTTCGAAGAGTGTTGAGGACTATCATACAGAGATGGAGGTAGCGATGATTAGGGTGAATGTGGTAGAGGATAGAGAAGCCACAATGGCTCGATTTTTAGGAGGGTTAAATAAGGAGATTGTGAGTGTAGTTGAGTTGCATCATTATGTGGAGTTAGAGGATATGCTACATATGGCAATCAAGGTAGAAAAACAGTTGAGGAAGAAATATGCATCTAGATACACTGCACAGGGGACTTATGCTTGGAGAGGGAAGTGGCCTAGTAATGATCGGAGAGATGAGGGTTTCAATAAGCCCAAGGCCGATGGTGGTAAGGGAAAAGAAGTGGAGGCATGTAGGTTTAAGGTTAAGTCTGAAGTGGTAATTCCAAAATCCAAGGAGGTAAAGTTTTTTAAGTGTTTGGGTATGAGACATTATGCATCACAGTGCCCCAACAAGCAAACATTAATAATGAATGATGATGGTAATATCGATTCCACAGATGAGGAGGTGGAAGATGAGATGCCTGTGTTAGAGGATGCTAATGATGATGAGGGAGCAGCATACCCACTAGATAACTTGTCACTTATATCTAGGAGAGCATTGACAGCATAGATAGTGGAGGAGGAGACCGAGCAGTAGAGAGATAATTTTTCATACTAGGTGTAGCGTGAATGAGAAGTCACGTATATATGATGTCGTAGATGGGGGTGGTTGCAACATTGGTGGCAAGATTGGGATTGTCATATTTGGCACATCCTAAGCCATATAGGCTACAATGGCTTAATGAGTGTGGTGAGATCAGGGTGACCAAACAGGTATTGTTGACTTTTACCATTGGACCTTACACGGATGAGGTGTTGTATGATGTGGTACCAATGCAGACAGGTCACATACTTTTGGGGAGGCCATGGCAGTTCGATAGGAAGGTGATACATGATGGTTTCGAAATAAATATTCTTTCCAACATAAGGGCAAGCCCATTACATTATACCCTTTGACACCAAAATAGGTCCATGATGATCAAGTCAAATTACAGTTAGAAAGGGAAAGAGAGAGAGAGAGAGCAGCCGCATCCTTGGGGGGTAAGAGTGATAATAGTAAGAAAATGAGATCTAAACACGAGAGTGAGGGAAACACTGGGATTAGAATTGAGAGTAAACCCAAGGGAAATGGGGCTGAGGGAGAGAGTGAGAAGAAATGGAGAGTGAAAAATAGTTTTTATCTTGGTGAGGGAGAAGTGAGGAGAGCCTACAAAGCTAGCAAACTCATGTTGCTGCTAGTGTATAAAGACACACCATACTTTTCTTTACTTACTAACACTAACAATTCACTTCCTGTTTCTATTTCTTCTCTTTTACAAGAATTTGAAGACGTACTCACAGAGGACATTCCTAATGGGCTTCCACCCATTCGAGGGATAGAACATCAGATTGATTTCGTGCCTGGATCTGTCATTCCTAATAGACCCGCATATAGGAGCAATCCTGAGGAGACCAAAGAACTTCAAAGGCAAGTTGAGGAGCTGATGGAGAAGGGTTACGTACGAGAGAGTATGAGCCCGTGCGCAGTACCAGTGTTATTAGTGCCTAAGAAAGATGGGATGTGGCGTATGTGCGTGGATTGTCGTGCCATCAATAATATCACGGTAAAGTATCGACATCCCATTCCTAGGCTAGATGATATGTTAGATGAACTACATGAATCTAGGATTTTTAGTAAAATTGACCTTAAGAGTGGATATCACCAGATTCGTATGAGAGAAGGTGACGAGTGGAAGACCGCTTTTAAAACTAAGTATGTGCTATATGAGTGGTTAGTAATGCCTTTTGGTTTAACAAACGCACCTAGTACTTTTATGAGACTTATGAACCATGTGTTGCGTGCATGTATAGGGAAGTTTGTAGTGGTATATTTTGATGATATATTAATATACAGTAAATCTTTAGATGAACATGTAGGTCATTTGAAATGTGTGCTTGATATTTTAAGAAAAGAAAAATTATTTGCTAATTATAAGAAATGCACATTTTGCATGGATAGAGTCATTTTTCTTGGTTTTGTAGTGACTGCAGATGGCATAGAGATGGACGAAGAGAAAGTTAAAGCGATTAGGGATTGGCCAACACCTACTACAGTGTCTGAGGTTAGAAGCTTTCATGGATTGGCGAGTTTCTACAGGCGCTTTGTGAAGGACTTCAGTAGCATAGCAGCACCATTGACTGAGGTAGTCAAGAAGACTGTTGGATTTCAGTGGGGTGAAGCTCAAGAATGCTTTTCAGACTCTCAAGGAAAGATTATGCAGTGCACCAGTCCTCGCACTACCTAATTTTGAGAGCACATTTGAGATAGAGTGTGACGCAAGTGGTATAGGTATTGGGGCGGTATTGATGCAAGAGAAAAGACCAATTGCGTACTTCAGTGAAAAGTTGAACGGGGGGCTTTGAGGTATCCCACGTACGATAAGGAGTTGTATGCACTTGTTCGAGCACTGGAGAATTGGCAGCATTACCTATGGCCCAAATAGTTCGTGATACACACAGATCATGAGAGTTTGAAACACCTTAAAGGGCAAGGAAAATTGAACAAGAGGCATGCTAAATGGATGGAGTTTGTAGAGAAATTATCGTACGTCATTCGCTACAAACAAGGTAAGGAAAATGTAGTTGCAGATTCCTTGTCACGCAGGTAGGTTTTACTTACTTCTTTAAGTGCAAAAATGTTAGGATTTGAATTTATTAAAGAGCTTTATGCATGTGATGTGGATTTTAGTGATATATATGCTGCATGTATTAAATTTACATTTAGTAAATTCTACCAGCATGAGGGATTTCTGTTTAGAGAAAATAAGTTGTGCATTCCTTCTTGTAGTATGCGTGAGCTATTAGTGAGAGAGGCTCATGGAGGTGGACTAATGGGACATTTTGGAATTAGTAAGACCCTAGAAACCTTAAAGGAGCATTTTTACTGGCCTAAGATGAAACGCGATGTAGAGCGAATTTGTGATCGGTGTCTCACTTGTAGAAAGGCCAAATCTAGGGTGAAGCCTCATGGATTATATACTCCATTACATGTACCTAGTGAACCATGGGTAGATATTTCGATGAATTTTGTGTTAGGTTTACCTAGGACTAAACGAGGTAAGGATTCCATTTTTGTAGTGGTTGATAGATTTAGCAAAATGGCACACTTTATTGCATGCCATAAAATTGATGATGCCCCTAAAATATCAGACTTATTCTTTAGGGAAGTAGTACGACTACATGGGATTCCTAAGAGTATAGTTTCTGATAGAGATGTTAAATTCTTGAGTCATTTCTGGAAGGTTTTGTGGGGTAAGCTAGGGACTAAATTAATTTATTCTACTACGTGTCACCCTCAAACAGGTGGACAGACAGAGGTGGTCAATAGGACTTTAACTCAATTGCTTCGCACTATAGTCACTAAGAATCTAAAATCATGGGAAGAGTGTTTTCCATTTATAGAGTTTGCATACAATAGGTGCATTCATTCTTCTACTTCATATTCACCTTTTGAAATTGTATATGGGTTTAACCCACTAACACCATTGGATTTATTGCCTTTGCCTGTTGAAGAAAGAGTAGGTTTAGATGGGAAAAAGAAAGCAGAATTGGTGAAACAAATACATGAGAAAGCACGTGAACACATATTACGGAAAAATGAACAGTACGCTTCTCATGCGAATAAAGGCCGTAAACGCGTGGTGTTTGAGCCTGGTGATTGGGTTTTGTTACACATGCGTAAGGAAAGGTTTCCGGCTCAACGAAGATCCAAGCTTCAACCTCGAGGAGATGGTCCTTTTCAAGTCATCGAAAGGATCAATGATAATGCATATAAGCTTGATCTGTCTGGTGAGTATAATGTTTCTGCTTCATTTAATGTTTCTGATTTTTCCCCTTTTGATGCAGGTGTCGATTCGAGGTCGAATCTTTTTCAATATGGAGGGGATGATGTGATCCTAGCTGCACCTGGTTCGGTCCAGACCACAGTCGATCCAATCCATGTACCAGTTGGACCAATTACAAGACACAGGGCTCGAAAGATCAAGAACGCTATGACAGGTCTGGCCCAACGCCATGTAGCTGAATTAAACAAGCATGTTCGAGACCTATTGGACTTCAAGGACGAGGGTTCAAGAGTTATACACTTGACCCAAGTCATCGGGGAGCAATATGAATCGTTTTCAATTATTTAGGCATATTTATTATTTATTTGCATGTATGGAACCAACGGGTTACCATTTTTATTTATTATTTGGGTTAGTTTATTTTATTTAGTTATGGGTTAAAAAGGGCTAGAAATTAGGAATTATGGGCTTTTAGTTGATAATGGGTAGTTTAGGGCTATATTAGTCTTTTTAGCTCTCTTAGGGTTTGAGTATGTTACTATTTAAACTCAAAAACAACTCTTAATGAATGACCCTATTATTTGTGCGTGAATAGTAACCTTTCTTGAGATTGAGAAAATTTTATCATCGTTCAGTGATTGAACAAAGACTTATCAAAGGGTTGGCATCCTTTGTGGCGTCCGATTTGCCGGCAAAATTCATCTAAGGCTATCTCCAAGGGTTTTCAAGGACAGGTTCTTTGGGGGTCTACGGGATCTTGGATCGGGTTTTTGTCTTTTCGTATCCGGTTTCGTATCATCTTGTTTGCTAAATAGTGTGACCTTTGACTAGATGACCTTGCTATGCCCTTGTAAAAGTAAAAAAAAAATGAGACTCAAGTGCAAAAGAGCCAAAATGGCCAAATTCAAAAGATATGGGCAAAAACCCTTCACTCGAAAGAGTTATTAAATATGAGCTCATGATATTTCTGGGGTAAATAATATAGCATGCAACCAATGTTGCTTATTTTGAGGTCCTAATGGTGCTGGGTTTGAACACCTATTTTGTGGACTTGGTTTGTTTAGAGATGGATTTCTTTGGCTGTGTCCAGCTCATAAAATAAGGTCTTAAGCCCTGATTCGTTATGCACTTTATTTTTCACGCAAGTGCTTGATATGCTCTGGTGTTTATGTCATATGCATAAGTGTTGTATTTAGTCACGTTTAAAATGATGCATATGATTTCATGTCATAAACAGCTGAATACTGACTGGGTATCATTGTATCAGCTTGAAATGCTGTTTCAGTCAGTTTTGACAGGATTTTCACTTATCTCAGTATGTGCTTGTGTGTGCTTCATGTTATTACATACCAATGTTTTGGTTTACTTTCCGTATGTTATTTTGCTAATTGTATGTGCCTGTTAGTGAGGTGGAGTAATTCATATTTGTTTATGCTCTTACTTGTGTTGTCTCATGTTCCCCTGTTATTTTTCATGTTTCCTTTACCCTTTGTCTTTTCGTGACAAAAAGGGGGAGAGTAATATATTAAGGGGATAACCTTAATATATAGGAGGGAGCCATAGAATATCCTTTAGATATCTCCGTTTTAAAGGGAGTTAGATTAAGGGGGAGAGGGATTTCTACTTGTACATGCATGAGATTTTTACATGCTTTATGTTTTACTTGATTATCTCAATACTTTTCACGGTATGTTGTTGTTTGTGGATGTTTCAGGTAGCAGGTATGTTGCTGCGGTGGCATTATTTTCAAGACTACTTTGTTAGGTGTTAGATCGAGTCTTATTGTAATTAGTCACTGTTTTGATGGTTGACAGTTGACTATTTTTCTTTTGGTTCTTTTTCCGTAGTCTTTGTTTTAGGTTGTGTTTTGTCACGAAATGCCAAAGGGGGAGATTGTTAGTTCCATTTTTTTTGGCATGTGTTCGTGACGAAACAAGTTCAATTGAGTTGTAATCTATCATGAAGATCTTTGTGCAATTGGACTGGTTTTTGGCTGTTGTGCATCAGACATACGTTCGTGGTGCGTTCGTTTCAGTGTTCAAACTGTTTGTGTTAGTGCTGCGTTCGTTTTTGTGTTCGAACGTGTGGCGTTAGTGACACGTTCTTTATTGGGTTCGAACGGGAGCATTCCAGAGAGCAAACGTTCGAGTCACGTTCTTGTTGGGTTCGAACGGGATCATTCCAGAGAGCATCCGTTCGTTGTGCGTTCGGTTTGCGTTCGAACGAGTCTTCACAGAAAAGGCGCGTTCGTGTTGCGTTTGAGTAACCGTTCGAACGCAACTGCGATCTGAACGTGATTTTCAGCCTTTTCAGCTTCCAAAATCCTAAACATAAACCCTACCTATAAATACAACCCTTAGCCGCCTTGCCCAGTGGTTGAAACACTTTTCCCTTGAGCCAAATCTCTCAAAAGTACTCAACTCTCTTTAATTTCACCTTGAAGACTCTTTGATTCTTTTGTCTTCTATTTGTTTGGTGAAATCAAATCTTTGATAAACCTTCAACACAACTTAACACAAATTCCCTAAGCCTTTAGAGTTCTTTAGGAGGAAGTTTGGTAGTCGGAGTTCTGGCGTCATTGGTGATATAATCTACTCGGAGACTTCAGAGGTTCTGAAGAAAACCGTGGGTCGCGGGCTTGAGGAGTTGCCTTGAGTTCTTGCAGTATTGAGGTACTTGAGTCGGTGGAGTTGTCACCATAGGTCTTGACCATCGCTGTAAGTTTTTCTCTATATAGTAGATTCGGGTGGTAGCCTAAACCCGGAATGGTTTTTTACTCGCAAGAGTTTTCCACTTCGTCCCCAAAATCATTGTGTTGAATTTTGTGTGGTTTGATTTATTTTGTTGCTTTAATTCATGTTATTGTTTTAATATTTTGCAGCATAATTTTATTTGATTGTTATTATGGTTGCCTGTTAATTTATCCATAGTAGCAGTAACAGGACTTGTCCTGCTTATTGTTTGTATTTCCGCATAGGTCAAAACCTTAAGATAACCTCGAATTTTCATATTCAAACTTCGAGAACTTGTTTCACGGGCTTTAGATATTGGATTGTCGACTTACTCAAGGATGTTTGTTTATGGATTGCATGCGCTTAGCTGCTTGAGTGAGGAGACACTTGATAGAAAATTGGCATTTTTTAGGAGTTATGGGTTCTCAGAAGTGGAGTTCCTAGCAATGATTAGGAGTGCACCTGGATTGCTTTGTTCTTCCAAGCAGAAGTTAAAGTCGGGATTTGATTTCTTCTGAAGAGGAATCTTGATGTGCAGGTTGGAAAATCGAGTGATTCCTTGACGTAGGAATTTTCAAATTGTTGTGTCCAGGAGGGTGTTGAAGAACGAATTGAGTTTTCGGCAAGTGTTTGCCTTGAGTGAGGAGAAATTCTCAGTGAAGTTTCTGCCGTGGTTAGGAGATGACGTAGAGGAGTTGTTGAATGGTTGGGTTCTTAATGATTATAATTTTTTTAATCATGATTTTTTACTTATTGAATTTTAAAAGATTTATATTATAAAAATTTATAAGATTTAAAAGGATCACATATAGATTTTTGTACTTTTATGATGCTAATCTCCCAACTTTTGATCGGAGTATGGTTAATGTTTATCTTGTTAAATGACACGTTCTTTTCTTAGGCAATTCTCGTCCAAGTCACCCTCAATCAATGCTAAATTGTCAATGGTAAAAATCATATTCTATTATAAACACAAGCTAATTAATATATATATATATTTCAAAGGGAAACCCTAACTCATTTCAGTCAAAATTAACCTTAAATTAAATTTACAGAAAACACACAGATCTAAACTAAAATATGAATTTACCTTAATTAAATTTTATTTTTTAATCAATAAATAAATAATTTCTTTTAAAAAATATCAAAATAAAAGACTGAAATAATTATTTTTTTTTATTTTTTGTTTTTAAATATGTTCAACAGTGTGAGTGTTCATAGCCATTGTTTGCTTAACTTTTGTTTCAGTGCAATGCATTTAGATATGTTTTCACAAGAAATTTGAACTAAAAGCTTTGGCTTTTTTGTCTACGAAAGAAAAGAGAAACTGCACTACGTAGGCTAAAAAAGAAGAAATTATTAATAAACATGTACATTGTTCACGAAGAGCTAACATGTTTGTTCATCTTCTTTTATCTAACAGTCAAAAAAATCTCAAGTCAAAAGTCTGATGGGTTGGGGTAAGATTTTCTATAAGGTTTGATATTTATACTTTTCACTAAAAAGTCTCACATAATAACACATATAATGAAATCCTTCAAAATAAGTAAGTTTTTCAATACCATAAACTTTTTATTACTTGTTTAAAGTCTTGATTGAATACCACTAGATTTGGACACCCTCTTTAAAAAAAATCCTAACAGTCTTAATGGAATACCACAAGACGTTTTAGAATATTTAAAAATCTTAATTGAAAACTACAAGACTTATTTAACCTAAAATAGTCTTTTAAAATCTTAATTGAATGCACCTCATAAATTTACTCTTCAAATACTTATTTGCTTATCCTAAAAATAAACTTAATTTTAAAAGGCTTTTTAAATAAAAACATGTTTGCATTATCTTAATCAAAATTTTCCCCCGCCAAATTTAAATACCCTCCATTTTTTTAAATAAATTTAACAACCCTCCAATTTTTACCTCCAACAAATTTAATTACCCTCCAATTTATCTTTTGAAGTATTTTCGATTTTTTATAAATTATATTATTTGTTATACAAATTATTCATCATTTTACTTGTTCAAAACTAATTAAATGTTATTCTTTTCTATTGATTTCCTTAATGGCTAGCAATTTTATTCAATAAATTAAGATAAGTTGAGATATTGTGTAGAAAATTTCGGATAATCAATTTGATCCATTTTGATAAAATCCATTAAAAATGAGTCAAATTGATGGTGGTGTGTACTTCCAACTATTAGAAATCACTTGTGAGTCATTCAGTATTTGCTCTGACGAATACCCACATGTCTATACGAGCTTCCATTGCTCAGAGTACATTAGATTCAACCGTATTCCAAAACAACGACTAAGAATATTTTTTAAGAATAATTTATAGTAGTAATATTATCCAAATGTGGGACCACCCAGTGTCCAATATTATAACATGACTATTCTAAGGTCGATGTCATTCTCATTATATTTATACATCTAATTAATATGTATTATGACATAAATTACCATTAACAAAGTTGAAATGAAAATATAGTTATTTTGTTAATAAATAATGAAATATAATATACAATACATTATTCGGATTGACGCTCTAAGCACAAACTCCAACATAAGAATGATACCATTAGGATATAACTCAATGTCAGTTGTTACGCTTTCACATCTATGTCATTATTAATCATTATAAAGTCATTTACGTCTTTATCATATATAAAAGAAAATATATAGATGAAACTATTTATTTTATTCATGATAAAATATATGTATACATGTATTATAAGGAAATACAACATAAAATTAACGTGATAAGTACAAACTCCAACATCAACTTTATCAAGCTATAATCATCTGGCCTTGCCTCGGGTTGAGCCATCAATATACTATTAGTAAAATAGTATAAAGCTATCATCAGTGCATTCCCATCGGGTATTGACGGGAAGTCCAACTACTCTATCATGATATCTATATCCCGCAACTTGGCTCAGGATTAATGACAGAAAAATCTGGCCACACAAGATGTAAGTATTGCACACACTCATGGGGTCTAGAAATAGCCAATCAATGTTACACATCTAGTGTCTCGTTGTCTAATCTGTGCGACAAATAACTAATAACTTTGTGTTATCAGTGCAATAAGTAGTGTGACAAATGTTGTTACACAAGGCAGTGTGACAAACAAAGAGGTGTTGTTGTTGTCAGTACAATAAATAATGCGAAAATATCTGTAACACTATTATTGCACTACATTATCGTCACTGCGAAAAATTATCCCTCTGATGATATTATAATACGACAGTAGTAAAATAGATATTGTCGCACTACAAATAAGATTTGTTCATTCGAGTATGTTAGGCATCTATTTTGGAACCAGAATGAGAAAATGGATGAATAAATTTATACCATTAAATATTAAGAATCGAGAGTAATTTTTTCTTTAAAATTAAAATAGAAAAAAAAAAGTAAAAAAAGAAAAAAGAAAAAAGTACGTTTTCTTCACTATTGTGTGATTGGATAACTCTGTTAATTTTCACATTGTGCATTATCATTCCGCTAAATTCGAAATTCATGTCTAGAAAATGTCTAAAAATTTATTCATTGAACAATTACAGTTGTGTCTCGGTCAATTTATACCCGAGCATATCAAATACTCTTTTTATTTTGATCATGTTAGTCACACGATCTCGGAACGATCCTCTACTGGTATCGCCAAAAATAATAAGTGTGTTCATATATCTAAAAAAAATACATCATACCATTCACATTATAGACAGAGCCAATCAATGTTAGATAGCTAGTGTCACATTGTCTAATCTATGCGACAAATAAATAATCGCCTTTTGTTATCAATGCAATAAGTTGTGTGACACATGTTGTTACACAAAGCTGTGCGACAGACAAAGAGGTGCTCTTGTTATCAGTGCAACAAATAGTGCGACAACATCTATAACACTACTATTGCACTATATTATCATCAATGCGAAAAATCATCTCACTGATGATAGTATAATCGACAGTAGTAAAATAGACATTGTCGCACTACAAACAAGATTTGTTTATTTGAGTATGTTATACATCTATTCTAGAGGTATTTTTGTAATACCCCGAATTATTTTAATGTGTTCGGGTAAATTTATTTTATTCGCGTGTGAAGTCACATCCGTACGCAAGGTCAATTTTAGTATAAAATGGAAACTTTTCATGTAATTATAAATTTATATTAAATTAAATTTAAAGGGATTAAAATGATAATTAATTAGTGTTTTATATATATACACACATAAATCTAGATATTTCTACATATTTAAAATACAAGAAATAAATAAATAAATAGCAATTTCTAGAAATCATGAATTAAAATATATATAAACACACGCGATAGGCACACACACGCATAACACCAATACACACACATAGAGCTGGGATCGAGAGGAAAGAAAGAAAGACACCGATAGAAAGAGGAAATAGTAGTAGAGAGAGCAGAGAGAGGAGGAATCGAAGAAGAGAAAGAGAGAATGAGAGAAGAAGAAGAGGGAAACCCATTTGGGCTGTTGCCGTGAGAGTTGAAGTAAAGAAAAGAGAAATGAGAGCAGAAGAAAAAGAAGAAGCCAGGCCGAGAAGGATGAAGCAGAACCGAGTGAGCAGGGAGTTTGAGAGAGAGAGACGAAGGCTGAAAGAGAGGAAATATAAGAGAACCCAGCGAGAGAGAGGAAGGAGAAGAAGAGGAAGGATTTCTGCAATTGGGGGTTTCTGATTTCAGTCCTGGACAAGAATTGTAAGTATACTATGCTATCATTTCTTTGAAAATTGATTGATTTAATAAATTGGGTTTGAGATGAAAATTCGAAATTGGGTAGAAGATATGTAGGAAAGGGGATAGTTGCTTATAAAGTGTTTGTTAGAAATACCCCAATGACTTAAAATATTTATTTAGGTTAAAAAGAACACTTAATGGCATGTATTTAGGAGCTTGAAAATGAAAGAAATGGGTTTGGAGTGAAAGGAGTTTGTTTGGGAAAATTTTAAAAGTATAGCGACGACGTTTTGCCGCAAAACCAGTCCACCCGGATGGTACTGTATTTTGCACTTTTTGATAGCTAACAATTGCTTTTATTTGATACTGCTATTTGGTATAAGCCAGTCTGATCTTATTGCTGCATTATCGATCTTTGCTGCTAATAGCTATTCATAGTTCACTTTTCAGTTTCATATCTGGGTATATCCCATTTGATGTTCTGATTGGTAAATGGTTATGGCTTCAATTTGATATCTAAGTTGGGTTTATATTTGGTTCAATGCTTGATTTTATTAAAGTTAGTATGTTGTTTTAGTGGTAATGACAGTGCTTGCTTAGCATGACATATTTTGTTTTTACTTTTTAGTGTTACATGTTGGATTAATGGTTGAAAATATAAATTTGTTTTTCCTCTGGGAAGTTAATATTGGAGTTGGAAACTTATGTTGAATAAGTTGATTATGTATATTATGTCATGCATTTGTTTACATGAATTGAGTAAGAATATATGAATATAAAAGTATAGGTTAGATTGGTTATAAGCTGTTGATAATATTAATATCAGTCCTGTAAGTATACTAAGCTTGATGATGAAAACGTGTATGAAAGATATATGGTATCATTGAGTTGATAAGGGTAAACTCCGGATGTATGTTATAATAGCAAAACTCTAAGTTGATTATAATTAATAATTTTCTAATTTGTATAAACAAATATGCAAGGTAATGAATTGAATAATGTATGTGAAGTGAATGCTATTATATATGCAACTTAAAATGATGCTATGTGACACATTCGATTTCAAATGATTGTAATATTGTGACAATTTATTTTGTAAGTAAGCTTAGGCATGTATAAAGAAAAAGACATAAGAAATAGAATACATGTATCATTTAGTTGAAAGAATCCACAAAGATATGCATGAATATATATGTTAGTGTGGATAACGAGTGTGAAGTCAAGATGTCTAGAGGTATAAAACGTTCTATGATGTTGATAGTCTGAATCGTGAAGAAATATATTTTGACAACTTCGTATTTGATTTCTGTTTTTAAAAGTTATGATTTGTTTACAAAGGATAAAGAAATTGTTTCCGCCACGGTGTTTGATGATTTATGTTTTGACCCTCCGTGGTGATCGTTTATGTTACGTTCCGGGTTGGCCTCCGGGGGCGATCGTTACGGGTCCAGACCATCAGAAAATGGCTGGTCCACTACCCTGTCGACATGGTCCGTACACTGTTAGGTCTTTGCGCGCGACGAGAGCAGTGGACGATCGGTATGTATTTTGAAAATCATGCATCAAAAATTTATTTTTGACCGACACATATTTATGTTTTGGGGGGGAAAAATGATTTCAAAGAATTGCATATTGATTTAATACATTTTGATATTATTTTTAATACTACACGATAATATGTTTTTATTTTATTTTCGTCTCAGCGGTTGTTTTATGTTTTTTTTTTCTTGATGTGTTTCCGCTGAGATGATTGGTTATTGTTATGTTTCCGCCCCGACGATCGGTGTATGCATTTATGTTTTTCATGACTCATCATATGTTTTCCGTCGGGGTGATCGTTAGGGTCTAAGCCATCAGAAATGGTACGACCCAACCCTCTGTCGACAGGGGATCGATACGTTCATTGTTCGATCTATGCGCGCGATTCGGGCATTGGGCGATCGTTTATATTTCGTCCAGTGAGATATGCTGGATGATCGGTATGGTTTTATGACTATGAATTTTGAAACTGATTTTGTTTACAGAAAATGATTTCTTAAATGTTTTTTTGAAATGGTTTTTATAGATTTCAGACTACCAACATCATAAGAGCTTATAGGGTTATTTATTACTTCTGGTCGTGTCTACAAATGTATTAGTCAATATAAAAGATTATGTTCATTAAATATATATATATATATATATATATATAGGTAGGCTTATAGTTAGATGTAGATCTTATACGTATAGTGGCGATTATATAGTTTACGAGTCATACGTTTTAGGATTCATTTGAGTTGTACATAATTGATACTAGTGGATGATAATATAATCTATATACATATGTACACATGATTGATAATAGTGAGATGAATGTTGAAAGATAGAATATTTATAAATTCGATTTGATGATATTTCAATGAAATAAAAGAAAGATAATTATAATAAATGCCCGAGTTAGATTGGCAAAGAGTGGTGTTTGAGTTTTGCAGGTTGGTGACCCGAACGGTCGACCAAAGTCTCCAGAGCTTGAGGAGCCGGATAGCAGCGTTGCAGTCAGCCAGTCACCAGGTCTTGGGAGTATCAGAGTCAAGTTGTAATAAGTCTAGTTGTAGAGAATTGAATTGTATAAAGTGTAGTTTGTAAAAGTTTTTGTTTATTCGTATTTTCGGGCATGGAGCCCAATTATATTTTGTCTTGAGTTGTTTATGTTAGTGATATATTTGTGTCTGGGCCCTATAGGTAGTTAATGGTGCTGGACTTGATCCAGTTGCATGACTTTTAGCAGAGGTCATGCCGGATTTTCGTCTGAGTTAAGAGGCTTATGGAGGCAGGATTAGTCTGTCTCCTGCCGGTAGCATCCTGGCCTAGGCGGGATGTTACAATTTTATCAAACAACTAATGAGCGCATAACAAAATAATAGCAAAAGACTAAACTTGAACTAAACTTTCGAAGAACAACAACAAAATAACAAGCATTTCATGTCTGAAGTATATTAAAATACATTAAGAAAATTTACTCGCTTTTCTGAAAAAGAGATTTGATTTTCTTGTACTTTCTCAAGGTTTGGTCAGTTTCAAGAGAAATGAGGGATAAGATTATTTTTAGAGTATTTGAATTTGGTAATTGTGAATGAAAATGGAGAGATAAAGTTATTTTGAGGATGTTTTGATCTTTTTTTATTATTATTATTGGTTAAAATAGATATGAAAATGGATAATTGAGAAAAGTGCCGTTAATTTTTTATTTTTTTTTGGTTATATAATTTGAATAATTTCCGTTGAAATAAACTCATAATAAGCCCTAAGAATTTGGAGATTTCCTCAAACACTCATAAAATGTAGAAACTCAATTCAATTCCTCACCACAATCCTTTTCCATCAAAATCTATTGATGTCTATTTTTTTGTTAGTCTTAAGAAAATCGAATTAATAGTATTGGAAATTCAAACAAAACATAGAGGAAAGTAAAATCGGTTTCGATTTCGGTTTCGTTTCGGTTCCGCGTGGAATCAGAATCTATTCAGAAAAAGTCGGTTCCTAACTAAGTGGAACCGTAACCCACCCAATTAAATATGATACCACATTAATCGGTTCAAATTCGGTTTTGATCTGGTTCCGGTCCGGTTCTGATTTACCCAATTTATTTATTATTATCAAACTTTGAAAATATAATTATTTCTCACACTTGAATATTATATAATATTCCATTCAGAAATAAAACAATAAATAAAATTGTATATTATATACTATTTTTGACTCAGTACATAATATTCTTGTACGAAATGTTTGAGTTTAAATTGGGTTATGAAATGAGGGGTTTTAATTGGTTTATAAAATTGGATTTTAATTTAGGTTTTGAAATTAGGTTTAAATTGAGTTTTAAAACTGATTATGAAATTGGGTTTAAATCAGGCTTTCATTTGGGAAGCTAGTGAATAAATTTATATTAATAATAGAAAAAAAAAAGTAAAAAAAAAAAAAACACTAATCTCTTTGCTCGTTTAAACCCTAAAACCCTGAACTCTCTCTCCTCTCGCAGACAATCCCAAAATGCAGAGACTCAATTCCTTTCCAAATCCCCACAACTTTGCTATCAAATCCCTTTTCTCATTTTTCTCTTCTCTTTCGGAGGCCCCAAATACAAATACTTTCCTATTCAATTACTTAATTGAAACCCTAAATATTCCCAAATCACGAGCCCTTGTGATCTCAAACAAATTGTCTCCCATTAAATCCCTTGAAAGACCACGAACTGTACGTCAATTTTTCCACAATGCTGGATTCTCCGATACCCACATTCAATTGATTGTTTCCGAAAATCCCAGAATTCTATTCTCTCACGTGGACAGGACCCTAAAACCAAAGATTGAATTTTTTCAACATCTGGGTCTTGTGGGTTCTGATTTGGGTAAGTTTATTTCCAGAAATCCATTGCTGTTACGTGTTAGTTTAGAGAAAAAATTGTTTCCATGTGTTGAAATTCTTAAGAAAATGTTAGTGGATGATACTAATAATGAAGATTTCGTTCGTGTTGTTAGTAGAAGCATTTGGATTCTTACGAGGGACCCCGAGAAATCGGGGTTGTTAAGAAACATCGAATACTTGAAGAGTTGTGGCATTGTTGGCTCTCAGCTTTCAATGTTATTAGTGAGGCAACCTAGGCTATTTGTTGGAAGGATTCAAACTTAGAGAACTTGTTTCACGGGCTTTAGATATTGGATTTTCAACTTACTCGAGGATGTTTGTTTATGGATTGCATGCGCTTAGCTGCTTGAGTGAGGAGACATTTGGTAGAAAAATGGAATTTTTTAGGAGTTACGGGTTCTCAAAAGTGGAGATCCTAGTAATGATTAGGAGTGCACCTGGATTGCTTTGTTTGTCCGAGGAGAAGTTGAAGTCCGGATTTGATTTCTTTTTGAAAAAGGTTGAATTTGAAAAGGCTGTGTTGGTTCGTACACCGGTTTATTTAACATTTAGTATTGAAAATCGAGTGATCCCTAGATACAGGGTTTTTCAAATTGTTACATCGAGGAGGTTGTTGAAGAAGGAATGTAGTTTTCCTTCAATGCTGTTTTTGAGTGAGAAGGATTTCTTGAAGAAGTTTGTGCTAAGGTTTGGAGATTATGCAGAGGAGTTGTTGCAGGCTTACAAAAACCAGAGCTTGTGTTCTTCTTCTGCAGAGGAATCTTGATGTACAGGTTGGAATATCGGAATTTTCAAATTGTTGTGTCCAGGAGGGTGTTGAAGAACGAATTGAGTTTTCTTCAAGTGTCTACCTTGAGTGAGGAGAAATTCTCAGAGAAGTTTCTGCCGTAGTTAGGAGATGACTTGGAGGAGTTGTTTAAGTTTGCCATTTCTCAATCTCTTCATAAATCTCAAGAATAAGTGTTGGAAAGTGTTGGTTGATACGAATTTGCAGGTTATTTGTTTTTGATTTTTTCCCCAATTAAAATTTCAATTTTGGTATTTGTGTCTTCCCTCTCTGTGTCAATAGACACTTGGTTTGGTCTAAAGCCATCGGCTTTGAATTGATTCGTATAACTTAGAGAAACTCCAAAAGACTACTAAATTTTCTATCTTATCCTAAAAATAAACTTAATTCTTAAAGACTCTTCAAATAAAAATGTTTATATTATCTTATTTAAAATTTTTCTCTACCAAATTTAAATACCCTCCATTTTTTTAATAAATTTAACAACCCTCCAATTTTCATCTACAACAAATTTAATTACCCTCCAATTTATCTTTTGACGTATTTTGATTTTTTTTTTTTAAATTATATTATTTGTTATACAAATTATTCATCATTTTAGTTGTTCAAAACTAATTAAATTTTATTATTTTCTATCGATTTTCTTAATGGCTAGCAATTTTATTCAATAAATTGAGCTAAGTTAAGATTTTGTGTAGAAAATTTTGGATAATCATTTTGATCCATTTTTATAAAATCCATTAAAAATGAGTCAAATTGACGGTGGTGTGTACTTTCATCTATTAAGAATCAACTATGAGTCATTAATATTTACTTCAACGAATACCAACATGTCTATACGAGCTTACATTGCTCATGGTACATTGGATTCGACTGAGAATATTTATTTTAAGAATAATTTATAATAGTAATATTATCCAAATGTTGGACCACCCAGTGTCTAATATATTTACATAATTATTCTAAGGTCGATGTCATTATCAGTTTATTTATACTAGGGGTGTTCATAGGGTCAGGTCTACCCGCGACCCGACCCGCGCGAGTTTAAAAAATAATTATTTTTCCACCCGACCCGACCCGACACTATAATTTTTTTATTATTTTTCTAAAATTTTATTATTTTCTTAAAAGTTTTTACTATTATTTCATTTGTTTATTATTTTTGTTGTATTGAAACTTTATATATATGATAATTTTTGGGATATAAAATAACAAATATTTATATTTCAAAATAATTAATTCATCAATTTTTTTTATTCATAATAAAATATATGTCAATTGTGAACCATTATGGTATAACTCGAACCAAAAAAAATTTAAGAATGATACCATTATAGTATAACTCAATGTCAATTGTGACGCTTTTGCAACTATACCATTACTACTCATTATAAGGTCATTTACTTCTTTACCATATATAAAAGAAAATATATAGATGAAACTATTTATTTTATTCATAATAAAATATATGTATACATGTATTTACAAGGAAATACATAAGAAAATTAGCGCGGCGAGTATCAACTCCAACACCAACTTCTTCCAGCCATAATCAACTAACCTTGCCTCTAGCCGAGTGTAATGACTGACAATCTCGACTATTGTTACGCCATGAGACGAGTGATTACATAATATAAAATTATGGTTGGACACATATACACTCCTAAGACGACTTTGGGAACAATTAGTAAACTCCTCGAAATTCCGATACGAGATTGTACGATGTACCATTCCGGACAGTCCATGATATTTGGGCCATAACTTTCTCTTACGAACTCCGATTTATATGGATTTTATATCGTCAGAAATCTAAGATCGAGACCTACAACTTTCGCGTTGGATAGTTTTCCAAATTCTAACAAGAAACAGGTCAAAACGCAGGTAAAAAATCTGGGTGAATAGTGCCGCGAACCCATCTAGAAAAATCTCAAACTTTCTCAACTTTTCTAATACCAATTACAAATAACCCATAGTATAAAAAGGGGTACTATCAACAATTCACAAAATTAGAAAAGAGAAAGATTGAAGAAAACGTGAGAGAGGGAAAGGAGAAAGGAATAAGAAGAATGAGAAAGAGAGAGAAATTTGCAAGAAATGAGAAGAAAATAGAAAGAATTCAACCCAAAACAAGCCTAGGAAGAGAAAAAGTGAGCTTGGAGGCTCTAGTTGTGAAGGAAGAATGTGATTCAAGATCATCGTAAGAACTAGAGTTTTCTTCAGCAAGTGAGTAATGTCAGCCAGATTCCAAATCAGTGAGTAGACATTTTTTCCCGAATTGCTTTTCTTTTAAATGTTTTATTGTAAGACTTATATTTAAAAGCATATAGGACAATAGTCAAAGTCCGATTTCAGTTACTTTACATTTGATGATATTTTAAAAATAAATATTTTCAAAACATGGGGGAAAAACTCACCTTAGGATGTAACTTGATTTAGATATGGAATTGATGAAGAGAACATGTGCACATGTAGAGGACTGGGGGGACGACGATACATAACGCCCCCAGATCCTAGTTTAGGACTAGGGATGACAGATGCCTCTAGATCCTGGATTCAGAGCTTGAAGGGTAGCATATATTCGCACCCTCAGTTCTAGTTCAGTGGCTTGGGGGACGGCAATAAGTGACGCCCCAAGACCACTAGTTTCAAGGACAAGTGGTGGCATGCTTAAGGGGATGGCGATACGTAATGCCCCAATGTCATGGTTTTGCACTCATAGCTCTAGTTAGGCGTATGGGGGATGACTATACGTAACGGCCCCATGCGTCAGGTTTTTCAGAGACAATTTTCAGAAACAGATATTTCAGAATTAGTTTTCAGAGACAGATTTTCAGAAGAGATAGTTTTACAGAGAAAAGTTTTCTAGAAATACAGTTTTCAGAAAAAAGCAGTTTATAAGAAACTTTCAGAAAAATAGATTTCAGAAAAGTTTTCCATAAAGAAAGAAATTTGTTTTCAGTTAATAAAAGGGATTTCAGAAAGGATAATTTGAGAAGACTTGGGTTTTAGAACTATGTATTTTCAAAATCATTTTAGTACCTATTTTTAAAAATGTCCACTCACTTAGATCTTTCAAACGATCTAACACATCACTCCAGTTTCTTTGTTTTGCAGGATTACTCGGAGGACGAGCTCGGGAGGATGGATACTGATAGAAGTCACTAGGGTATTCGGTCCACCAGGTTAAGTCAGAGATAGAGTTCAGTCAAGTCGAGTAAAGTCTAGTCTCAGTTATTTGTATAACAGAGTTGTGTATGAGTATTCATGTATAGAGTTGTAACATTTATAATGTTGTCTGTTCAGTCGTATGTATAGTATATTACGAGCCATATTGTGGATTTGGGAATTGGTACCATATATGAAATTATATTGATAAAAGTATTAGTATTGGTTGTAATTAGAAATTCAGTGGCTTATGGGGATAGTACGGCCTATTCCATGCCGGTAGCATCTCCCAGATTGGGGATGTTATAAAGATGGTATCAAAACATGGTCTAAGGAGTCAGTGACTGCAGTGGGTATAGTGTTGGGGTCTTGTATACGTAGTATGCTCGGGATACTATTATATAAGGCACTACCTCTCCAGTATCTGATCCTCGAGTATGTCCTCAAGCTCCATAATCAGGTTAGTAAGAATTCCTAAATTATCTGAATTCTCTTCATAGTAAAAAGTAATCAAAATTCATGTTCTAGTTAATGATTTTTTGGTAGTAATCCTAGCCTATTAGCCGAAGTTCAAGACAAGTTGGGAGAACATATAGTAAAGTTCTAGGAATAGTTACGTAAAATATTGGGAAAAGAAAGATTTAAGAAAAGTAAGAAAATATACATAGATACTCAAACAACCAAGAGACAGTAAGTGGGAAAGATACATAAGTGGATGATAAAGAGAATACTAGAACTTATAGTAGTAAAAAGGAATACGACAAGTCTGAGTAAAAGTAAGAATGTCAAATAGACCTATGTAAAGTTTCCTCATTTTCACAAGATTCTTCCATTTATTAAGAAATTCCTTTAAACTAAATCCATAGCCATGGAATACCTTATATAGATGACAATCCCTCCGACTAGCAAAATAATATTAAGAAGCATAAGAGAGGTGAGAAATCAGAGTTAGACATGGAATCCTAAGGAATTAAAGATGTTAAAAAGGGAGTATAGATCCCCAAACCCAGAAATGCAAGTAAGTAAAAGAAAGACGTAAACAGAAATTTATTTTCAGTTAGTGAAAGTGATTTCAAAAAGGATAATTTGAGAAGACTTGGATTTTAGAACTATGTATTTTCAAAAGCATTTTAGTACATATTTTTAAAACTGTCCACTCACTTAGATCGTTCAAGCGATCTAACTTCCCACTCCCAGTTTCTTTGTTTTGCAGGATTACTCAGAGGACAAGCTCATGAGGATGGATACTGATGGCAGCCACTAGGGTATTAAGTCCATCAGATCAAATCGGAAATAGAGTTTAGTCAAGTCGAGTAAAGTCTAGTCTCAGTTATTTGTATAACAGAGTTGTGTATGAATATTTATGATGTTGTCTGTTCAGTCGTATGTATATTATATTGTGGATTTGGGCATTGATCTCATATATGAAATTATGTTGAGAAAAATATCAGTATTGTTTGTAATTGAAAAGTCAGTGGCTTAGAGGGATAGTACGACTTATTCCCTACCGGTAGCATTTCTCGGATTGGGGATGTTACACCGAGCCATCAATATTCTATTAGCAAAATATTCTAAAGCTATTATAAGTACATCCCCATCGGGTATTGACGAGAAATCCAACTAGTCTATCATGATATCTATATCCCGTAACTTGGTTCAAGATCAATGACAGAGATATCTGGTCACACATGATGTAAGTATTACACACACTCCTGGGTCTGCACCACACTTAAGGCCAGTTACTCAAGCCCATTCACGAATTGAAAAACAAATGAACTCATCTCCAATCTAAAACCAAAGTAGGCTTTCTTCACTATTTTGTGACTGAAAAACTCTATTAATTATCACATTGTGTATTATAATTCCGCTAAAGTCGAAATTCATGTCAAGAAAATGTCCAAAAGTTGATTCATTGAACAATTACAGTTGTTTCTCGGTCAATTTATACATAAACATATCAAATGCTCTTTTTATTTTGATCATGTTTGTCACACGATACCGTAACGATCCTCTATTGGTAACGCTAAAGATCATAAGTGTGTTGATGTATCTAAAAAAATACATCATGCCATTCACGCTATAGAAAGAGCCAATCAATGTTATACATCTATTGCCGCATTGTCTAATCTGTGCGACAAATAAATAATCGCTTTGTGTTATCAATGCAATAAGTTGTGTGACAAATGTTGTTGCACAAGGTTATGCGACAGACTAAGAGGTGCTCTTGTTATCAGTGTGACAAATAATGTGACATCTGTAACACTATTATTGCACTACATTATCATAAATGCGACAAATTATCCCACTGATGATAGTACAATGCCACAGTAGTAAAATAGATATTGTCGCACTACAAACAAGATTTGTTTATTCGAGTGTGTTATATATCTATTCTAGAGATATTTTATTAAACAACTAATGAGCGCATGATAAAATAATTGCAAAACACTAAAATTGAACTAAACCTTCGAAGAACAACAACAAAATAACAAGCATTTCATGTCCGAAGTATATTAAAATACATTAAGAAAATTTAATTGTTTTTCTGAAAAAGAGATTTGATTTTCTTGTCCTTTCTCAAGGTATGGTCAGTTTCAAGAGAAATGAGGGATAAAATAATTTTTAGAGCATTTTGGATTTGGTAACTGTGAGTGAAAATTGAGAGGTAAAATTATTTTGAGGATATTTCGATCTTTTTTTATTATTATTGATTAAAATAGATATAAAAATGGATAATTGAGCAAAGTGCCCTTGATACACACATTCAATTGATTGTTTCCGCCAAGCCCGGAATTCTATTCTCTCATGTGGACAAAACCCTAAAACCAAAGATTTATTTTTTTCAACATCTGGGTCTTGTGGATTCTGATTTGGGTAAGTTTATTTCCAAAAGTCCATTGATTTTATGCGTTAGTTTAGAGAAAAAATTGATTCCATGTGTTGAAAATTGTTAAGAAAATGTTAGTGGATGATACTAATAATTGAAGATTTCGGTCGTGTTGTTAGTAGATGCATTTGGTTGTTAAGAAACATTGAATACTTGAAGAGCTGTTTGAAATTCTCAGAGAAATCGGAGATGACTTGGAGGAGTTGTTGAATGGCTGGGTTCTTCTTTGTCATTTAAGTTTGCCATTGCAACAAGCGTTGTAGTTTTGCATTTCTCAATCTCTTCATTGATCTCAAGAATAAGTGTTGGAAAGTGTTGATTGATACAAATTTGCAGGTTATTTGTTTTTTATTTTTATCCCCATTAAAATTTCAATTTTGGCATTTGTGTCTGTTGATGGTGTTTTCCGGGCACTATGTTATTTAAGGAGTACGGCAGGGGTAAAAAGGGGTAATTCCCTTCTTGGGCGAGATCGTTAAAACCGACCCGACACACACATGTAGAGACCGACCACTTTGGTTCGGATGACCGGGCATTATCAGATCGACAACAACATTCTCAGTTCAAATGGCTATCATGACCGACCACATGAAGACCGAGCACATGACGAGGCGTGCTCAGGAGAAGATAAAGCATCCTATTCTTGCAGAAAAGGATAAGTTGTCCTACTTTAATGGGGTAAAGTAATAAGTTAATATCCTAATAGGATAAAGAAGTAAATGTAGTTTTGATTAGGAATCCTTATGAGAAAATGGAATAGTTTTGACTAGGAATCCTTATGGGAAAATGGAATAGTTTCAACTAGGAAATTCTTGTAGGAGAAGGAATCTGATTTCTACCATTATAAATAGGAGGGTAGAGTGAGTGTAGAAGGGAAGTGGAAGGCATCAAAAATCAGTGATAAGAATCATCAAGCTCTGATTTGTAAAAGCAAAGAAAGAGACCCGAGGAGTGTATTTGAGTAATAAAAAGTACCACCCTGTTCTTGTCCGTGGACGTAGGTCGGATCCCAAAATCCGCCGAACCACGTTAAATCTCCTTGTCGATTGGTGTGTTTATCTGTCTTTTGCTAAATTTGCTTTTGGTTCCCCATAACCAAACAAATTCACCGTTGAAGGAGGATTACCTCGGAGGTGATATTCCCATATTACCCCGAGACTAAAATCAACCGTCAACAGTTGGCGCCGTCTGTGGGGAACTCTACGAAAAGCAAATCGCGTAATAAGACAAATGGCGGAAGGCGGAAACCAACAATCATCAGGGAGCTCGGCTGCAGACTGGATGGAAAAGATCGAGGAAAACCTTAGGAAGGAAAGGAGGAAAACCAAACTCTACTAAAAACCATAGTAGACCGGTTGGAAAGGATGGAAGGAGCACGCGACGGAAAATTCGAGGCCGGACTAGCCGGCGAAGGAGGAAATAGCGGAAGGAAATAGAATTATTGATACAAGCGAAGACGACAGACCTCAAAGGAGGGAACCCTACAGGGTGAGATCCGTGGTAGTACAAAGGATTCCCAAACCCGAGGACACATGGGAAGAGGAAGATGACAAATCATCACCAGATCCCTCCTACGATAGCCCTCACAGTACCCGGAGGAGAGGAAAAGAACATACCAAAGAAGTGCGGGACGACGCCGACCCTGAGAAGCGCCGCTCCAAAAATAGCAGAAAGAAAAGAAACCTCAGAGGGCGGCATGGAACCAGGGACAGCGGTATGAAATCTTGGTTACGGGAGGAGCTGGTCAAATGGGGAGTATACCCCAACGCAAACAGAGGGGATATCCAGGACGTCAAAGATGAGTCCCCCCTCACGGAGGAAATAAAATCGGAGAAATTCCCGAAGAGATTTAACATGCCGACCATGACACCGTACAAGGGCCATACCGACCCTAAAACTGATGAGTGGTATTTATATCACTATTTCCCACTCATTTAACTTAATATTTTGTATAGTTTCTTGAGCTTTGTGAACGTTTTGATGTGTTTTATTGTTATTTTGCAGATAAATAAAGTTTGGACAGCACTGGAGGCAATTTGGGGCAAAACCGGACAAAAATGCGTCAACAGGGTTATTTTCGTCTTTCTGCGTCGCGACGGTGGAGCACTTCGCGCCGCGACGCCCAGCGTGAGCCGGATTTGCTAACATGCGCCTGGTCAACGGTCAACAATTTGAGAAGTTTTGACTTTGAAAATGCGCCGTGCCACGTGTCACCATCACAGCCGATCTGCTAACATGCGCCTTGCCACGTGTCATCATCATATGCTGCCGACACTCAGACTTCACGTGTCGCCTCGTCATCAGCCATGTCAGCGGTCAACGAGTCAACCTTACCACGTGTCATGCCACATCATCGTCCACGTCAGCAGGTCAACCGAGTCAACATGCCACGTCAGCCTCAGCCAATCACAACTTGACACGTGTCGCCACGTGTCGCAATCCTATTGTGCCGACAAATGCAACACACGCCTACGCCACGTCATCGCCACGTCATCGCCACGTCATCAATGACGTCATCACAATAATTGAGAATTAGCCGCCTTGACACGTGTCGCGTGAACAGTCAGCCGCCTTGATGACGTGTCGTCTCCTCAGCGTGCCACGTCGACAAATTGCGCGTCGCGACGCGCAGCTCCTTGGCGTCGCGACGCGCGAACAGTGCCCAAACAGTGAAAAATTTTACTATAAATAGAGGCCGAATTTTCAGTTTTAGGAGACTTCTCTCTCTCTAATTTCTCTCTCTAGAGAGAGTTTCTCTCTCTAGATTTTTTATTTTTTATTTTTAGTTTTTAATTTTAGTTTTGTAAATAATTTTAATTACTTGTTGTAATAATAGTAATTTAATTTTTACTTCTTACAGTTTTTACTATTCACCATGTTGAAGTAACTTTTTCAGCTAGGGTGAAAGGTAATTCTTTTACTATTGCTATTTAGATTAATCTCCCTTAAAAATAATATATTAACTATTTAAAATATTGACTTAATAAGGGATACCGCTATATTGGTCGGTTGGTAATTTAATTTTAATCTGGTTTAAACCTGACTAATCACGGATACCGCCAGACTGGTCGTTTGGTAAATTTACTTTTGGTTCCGCCTTAATGGCTGGTTGGACTTAATTTGACTTAATCAGGATACCGCCAGAATGGTCGGTTGGTAATATTATCACAAGTTTATATATTATTTTATGGGAGATATCTAAATTAGTAGTAGTAAAAGTAATTCCTTTTACCTTAGCATTTTATTTTATTGTAATTTATTTTTCAGCTTTTTACTTTATGTCTTTTACTTTTATGTTTTACTAGTCCTAGTTATGTGTTAGTTTTCTGAGGTTGTGATGACTTTTAATATCACCGGTTTATAAGGGGTTAAATTATAATTTGGGTAATATAAAGATTTATTTATTGAGTCTTAATCTTAATGCTTTTTTAATAACTGGCCATTAATAAAATTGATATGGTAAATCTAAAATGAACTAGACATAGGGATTTTAGGTTTCAGCCTTAGACTTAATAACCCACGATCTTCCTTGAGGATAGATAACCCTTTAATAGATTTCCTTACAGGATAGGATTATACCTGTCGGGCGGGGGTAGCCATAATTGGAACTTAAACTTAATGAATCCAGATAATTTGGTTGACATAGACATATGGTTCAATTGGGTTAAACTGGGTATTTGTGTCTGACCATCGACAGAGGCTTACACATTTTAGTGTTCCAGGTTAATAAATCAATATATTACCAACTTTAAGATAACCACTTCATCTTTAAAATGATATTAAAAGAAATCACAACCCTAGATCTTTGTGTCTTTTGTTATTTTCCTTAGTATTTTCTTTTGTCTTTTTATTTATTTATTTATTTGTAAAACCACTTTCAACCAATCAAACAATCATTCTCTTCTCCCTTTAATTAGATATTTGTAAATAAATAGATTCAATAATTAATAACAACAGTAGGAATTAAGTCCTCGTGGGATCGATATTTTTATACTACTTGAACGATACGTGCGCTTGCGTTATACGTGTGTGTTTACGCCGGTCAAGTTTTTGGCGCCGTTGCCGGGGACTTATATTTCTTGAGTTATTAATTTTGAAGCTATCTAATTTACTTGTATCTAATTTTCTTTATTTTTATCTGTAATTTTATTTTCTTTCTTTGATTTCAGGTGACTTAAAAATGGAACATTACTGGGAGATTGAGAGACTACGTGCTTTACAAGATACACCCCAAATCTGGGAGCAACAGTCCGGTTTTCTGAGGCCTGTTGTTGAGCCCAACATTATCACTGGATACCAGAACCAAACAATACTACATTTGCTCAACAGAACTCAATGTGGAGATGTGACATATGTAATGGTGACCACCCAAGCGATTATTGCGAATACAACTACCATCCAGGGTGGCAAAACTATCAAGATCCTTCATGGTACGAAGAACCATCACATTTCACAGAATCACATTTTCCATCTTATCCACCATCTTCCTTCGATCCTTATCAAGAACCAGAACCATCCGAGGAAGATCAATTGATTCACATGTTCAAAGAACAGACAGCTCAATTTGATGCACAATTTCAGAGTCAAACAGAATCCATACAGAGAATGACAGATCAGATCAGACAATTCACAGAAAACCAGAACTATATACCTCAAGAATCATTTTCATATGACACTGATGAAGCCTTCGAATACCAATCATTTCAGAATGACACTTCAACAGAGGAGGAGGCTGAGCAGTATCAACAACCAGATATATCAGTTCAGGAACTTGAACCGGCAAAGTCTCGATTTGATTTCTATTATTCAGATTCTGACGAGGATGAAGCTGAAATATTTCTACCAACTGCATCAAAAATTGAGGATGGAATTCTGTATCCTCAAAATGAAGATCTTGGAGATTCCATTTCACAAATGTTTGAAGAAGATCAACTTGAGCCATCCAATCCAGTCAAATCAGAGGATGAAGACCTAAAATCTAACATTTCTTTTCATTCTCAGGTTGACAATTTTGAAACATATATTTCACAGATGACAGATGAAGAACTAAATACAGAAATTTTAAAATACATCTGTGAAGAAAAGGTGGAGAAAGAAACAGAGCAAATAGAGGAGCAACTGTCAGAACTTAATAAAGATCCAGAGCATTCAGGAAAAACATCGCTGTATTGGGGAGTACAAATCAAAGATATCACCCAGAAGCTTGACAGAATGGAACTTCCATTCCAAGTCAAACACCATACGAGACCTCCTAATTTTCTTTCTTTCTTTGCAGGAACCACTGGAGTAACAAAGATTAAAAAGATGGTACGAGCACTGAATGAGACAAAATATTTTTTGCCACTTTACCGTTGGAAGAGACCTTTCAAAAGCAACGCTCACGGGATTGTCTTTAATCGGACATCCAAAACGACATTGAAACCTCCTTAACATATGGATTTCAGTCACGTCTGGCTGAAGACGAAAAATTCAGCGCTAGCAGGGAGGCAACCCATGCAATTTTGTTGTAATTTATTTTTCATATTTTGTGTGAACTTTTTAATTTTGTGTTAGTTTTGCAGGAAAAATTAAAAAACGGAATTTTTCAGGACAAAAGAAGCCAGTACAAGCGGGATTTTTACAAAATAAAAATTTGACAAAATCACGAAGATACAAAGTTGATCCAGGAGACGACCGAGTAAAAAGACACTTCTTAAGAGGCGTCCTTATGGATTTATCCGTCGCAAGACATGGTTTTGCCAAAAAAAAAAAAAAAAAAAAAAAAAAAAAAAAAAAACCTCAAAATTACCGAGCGTCGTGACGCACGACCAATTTCAGCGTCGCGACACTGGTTTGATTACAAGCCTAAAACCAGCAGCCACCACGCACAGATCACTCCTCCTTCTTCACAGAACTCACCATTTTCTCTCAACCCAGCAGTCAAAATCCAACTACAACCGAATCATCACCACCAATCACCATAGCCTCACCACCGAGCAAAACCCCGTCCTCAACAGAGACCAGAAACCAAACCGAGAGCCACCACCCACCACGCACGATCCAGCCAACTGAGACACCACCAAACCGAGAGCATTTGACCGAGATCTATCAAACCCATCATCATCTTCCTCTTCGAAATCAATCACCATCACCGAAACCGCAAAAGCCGAGAACCTCCACAGCAACCCAATCGCCGAACGCATCAACAACCACCGCGAGCCCGTGACCGAGCCTTCCTTCGCCGAGTCAAAACCAAGCCATCATCACTGCCGTTCAGCCACCCCACCAGAAACCCAAGACGAGATCTACCAGAAACCAGAAACCCACCTTTGCCGAGCCAGATCTGCCGTGAACCTCACCACCGAGAGACACCCAACACCGTGAATCACCAAGACAGTCACCAAACCCACGATCAAAACCTTCCATAATCAGATCTGATTTTTGTGGATAATTTGTGTGGTTAATTTTAAATTGAATGTTACAGGTTTTGAAATTTTGGCAGTAAAAGGGGGATAATCGAAAATTGAATGAGTTTGTGGTTGATTTTGTTGAAATTGGAGGATTGTGAATTGGAGAAGTTTAGCGGTGAATAACTGGCTGAATTCTGAGTTTAGAAATTGCCAGATCGATGGAATTTTGTAGAATTGGGGGCGAAGTTTGACATTGTGGTGATTTTTGAAGTGTTAGTTTTAGGATGAATTTGGGGAGATTTTAAATTTTAGAGAGACTCTGTGGAATTTTTCTGAAAAATACCAATGTTGGGATTTGATTGGTGATAATTTTTTAGGGTGAATTTTGGGGAAAGTTTGAGTTTTTAAAGGTGATTCTGCCAAAATTTTTAATGAAAAATGGTCAAATAGCAATTATGGTAAGAACCGTAATTTGGGCATAAATCTTAAAAGGTAATTTTTCCTGTAAAATTTCAACTAATCAGGTATGATTTTCTACACTCTTCTTCTACTGTTTCAGACATTGGGGACAATGTCTCATTTAGGTTTGGGGAGGAAATTAGTTGATTAATACCTTGTTTTTAGTTTGTATGTTGTTTTTATTTTTAGTCCAAATTTTTTCGAAAAATACAAAAAAATTGAAAAATTTTCAAAAATTACAAAAATTTTGCATTTTTGTTTTTATTTTGACTAAAAAGGTGAAATTGGTGAAAGATAGCTGAGTAAGGAGTTTTCACTCCTGATACGTATCTCAAACCTATTTTGAAACAAGTTAATTTTTGTTTATTTCATTTTGAATTATTTAATTTGTGAATTCTCCATAAATCTGACTAAAATGAATCTTCTTATGTTCAGTTGACAGGTATTATGAACTTACATGGAAACATACGGACATGAGCTAAAAATTGAAAATATTGTAATATTCCGTGCTATAGTTTAATTGGAGGAAGCATCTCTAAATAGTGATGGAGTAAAAAAAAAAAAAAAAAACGTCCGAGATCCGAGTTATTAAGTCTGTAAGGGTATTTTAACACCTAGTGTCCTAAAACCAACTGGTTTGGGAGTCATTGGCCTAAAGCTCGCTACATGGATCGAAGATGCTGCAAAAAAATATATATATATATATATATATCTGAAGTCTGAGTAATTAAGTTCGTAGGGGTGTCTTAACACCTGGTGCCCTAAAGCCAACTGGTTTGGGAGCCACCGACCCAAAGCTCGCTACATAGACAGAAGGTATTGTATAAAAATAAAAAAATAGAGAAAAAATCAAAGAAAAAATCAGAAAAAATCAGAAAAATTATTCCATTGCTACAAAAAAGGTGTGAAATCTGATAGAACTTTAGGACAAAAATATTACTCTCTTATCAACTGCACTTATGACTGTTGTGGGCAAAAATGAGTTGATTAATATTTTGTTGGCTGTGTATATGGAGAATGGTAAAAATAATCGGAGAATTTACTTATTCGGTAATTTAGAAAGAAACAAAACAACTAGTAACTTGGATTAGAATTTTCACCTGATTAGTCACTAACTTTCTTTATTTTCTTTTCGCTTGTCTTTTTGCTTTTGTGAGCATTAGTTTTACTAACTTTTTACTTTTGTAAAAATGTTTGTGGGTATCATTGCTGTAAACCCTCACGAGACTACACTCGTCCACTAGGGACACCTAGGGGTTTAAAGGCTTGTTGCATATGCTAAATGCAACCGTGATCCCTACGAAAATGACTTAGTTAAATTTTGTTATGTTATTTTATTTTGTATTTTGCTCGAGGACTAGCAAAATGTTAGGTTTGGGGGTGTGATGAGTGGTATTTATATCACTATTTCCCACTCATTTAACTTAATATTTGTTGTATAGTTTCTTGAGCTTTGTGAACGTTTTGATGTGTTTTATTGTTATTTTGCAGAAATAAAGTTTGGACAGCACTGGAGGCAATTTGGGGCAAAACCGGACAAAAATGCGTCAACAGGGTTATTTTCGTCTTCTGCGCGTCGCGACGGTGGAGCACTTCGCGCCGCGACGCCCAGCGTGAGCCGGATTTGCTAACATGCGCCTGGTCAACGGTCAACAATTTGAGAAGTTTTGACTTTGCTAAAATGCGCCGTGCCACGTGTCACCATCACAGCCGATCTGCTAACATGCGCCTTGCCACGTGTCATCATCATATGCTGCCGACACTCAGACTTCACGTGTCGCCTCGTCATCAGCCATGTCAGCGGTCAACGAGTCAACCTTACCACGTGTCATGCCACATCATCGTCCACGTCAGCAGGTCAACCGAGTCAACATGCCACGTCAGCCTCAGCCAATCACAACTTGACACGTGTCGCCACGTGTCGCAATCCTATTGTGCCGACAAATGCAACACACGCCTACGCCACGTCATCGCCACGTCATCGCCACGTCATCAATGACGTAATCACAATAATTGAGAATTAGCCGCCTTGACACGTGTCGCGTGAACAGTCAGCCGCCTTGATGACGTGTCGTCTCCTCAGCGTGCCACGTCGACAAATTGCGCGTCGCGACGCGCAGATCCTTGGCGTCGCGACGCGAGAACAGTGCCCAAACAGTGAAAAATTTTACTATAAATAGAGGCCAAATTTTCAGTTTTTAGGAGACTTCTCTCTCTCTTAATTTCTCTCTCTAGAGAGAGTTTCTCTCTCTAGATTTTTTATTTTTTTATTTTTAGTTTTTAATTTTTAGTTTTGTAAATAATTTTAATTACTTGTTGTAATAATAGTAATTTAATTTTTACTTTTTACAGTTTTTACTATTCACCATGTTGAAGTAACTTTTTCAGCTAGGGTGAAAGGTAATTCTTTTACTATTGCTATTTAGATTAATCTCCCTTAAAAATAATATATTAACTATTTAAAATATTGACTTAATAAGGGATACCGCTATATTGGTCGGTTGGTAATTTAATTTTAATCTGGTTTAAACCTGACTAATCACGGATACCGCCAGACTGGTCGGTTGGTAAATTTACTTTTGGTTCCGCCTTAATGGCTGGTTGGACTTAATTTGACTTAATCAGGATACCGCCAGAATGGTCGGTTGGTAATATATCACAAGTTTATATATTATTTTATGGGAGATATCTAAATTAGTAGTAGTAAAAGTAATTCCTTTTACCTTAGCATTTTATTTTATTGTAATTTATTTTTCAGCTTTTTACTTTATGTCTTTTACTTTTATGTATTTACTAGTCCTAGTTATGTGTTAGTTTTCTGAGGTTGTGATGACTTTTAATATCACCGGTTTATAAGGGGTTAAATTATAATTTGGGTAATATAAAGATTTATTTATTGAGTCTTAATCTTAATGCTTTTTTAATAACTGGCCATTAATAAAATTGATATGGTAAATCTAAAATGAACTAGACATAGGGATTTTAGGTTTCAGCCTTAGACTTAATAACCCACGATCTTCCTTGAGGATAGATAACCCTTTAATAGATTTCCTTACAGGATAGGATTATACCTGTCGGGCGGGGGTAGCCATAATTGGAACTTAAACTTAATGAATCCAGATAATTTGGTTGACATAGACATATGGTTCAATTGGGTTAAACTGGGTATTTGTGTCTGACCATCGACAGAGGCTTACACATAATTTAGTGTTCCAGGTTAATAAATCAATATATTACCAACTTTAAGATAACCACTTCATCTTTAAAATGATATTAAAAGAAATCACAACCCTAGATCTTTGTGTCTTTGTTATTTTCCTTAGTATTTTCTTTTGTCTTTTTATTTATTTATTTATTTTGTAAAACCACTTTCAACCAATCAAACAATCATTCTCTTCTCCCTTTAATTAGATATTTGTAAATAAATAGATTCAATAATTAATAACAACAGTAGGAATTAAGTCCTCGTGGGATCGATATTTTTATACTACTTGAACGATACGTGCGCTTGTGTTATACGTGTGTGTTTACGCCGGTCAAAAAACCCACATTGAAAGTTTCACCATGCTGATGGAGGTGCAAGGGTAACAGGGGACGCCATCTGCAAAGTGTTCCCCCTAACTCTGGCCGGACCAGCCATTCTATGGTACAGGAGCTTAGCCCAAGAAGCATCAGCAGCTTCACACAACTGAAGAAGTCATTCATACGACACTTCAAGGGGCTTGTGTCCCCAGAAAGACGATTGGAGAACTCCGGCTCATGAAGCAAGGAGACGATGAACCTCTGAAGATATTTATTGAAAGGTACCATAATATGGTACTCGAAGTCGGAGGGTATGAATCCCCTGAAGCCCTGGAAAGCTTGAAAGGAGCCTTGAGGGTCGGAAGACTCTGGACCTACCTAAGGATCCAGGACACCCCGGACTACGCCACCGCCCTGGAGGTGGCCCGAAGTTCGTTTTGTTAGAGAACGAAGAGAAAGTGTCCGGAAAGGGAACAACATCAGGGATAGAACCACAAGGGAGGGCGCCCAACGCCGAACAGAAAAAGAATCCAGAAGACCACCCCCGAAACACAAAGAATTCAAGCCACTGCACCGAGACAATCAGGAGAGAAGAGCGCCGACCCAAGTAAACCACGTGGTCAGGGAAGATGCATACATTCCCCTAAAAAACCACTGGGACAAATTGTCATGGAGATCCAGGGGAAAGGCCTCTTAGTGGAACCCGACCAAAGGAGGTTCCCCCCGGACAGAAGGAACCAAAAGGCTTATTGCATACACCACAACTCCAGAGGACATGCAACGGACGGATGTAAAGATCTGCGAGAACAAATAGAGGATCTAGCACGAAACGGGTATCTGAACAAATACATTGACCACGAGGTTATGACGACCAGACAAATAGCACGTGGCCGCCAATTCAACTGAAAGAGGGCAGTTTGTCCCCAAAAACATAAATAAAACTTTCTCCTTTCAAAAGAAGGTTCTCGGCCACTTTCTTAAAACATAAATAGAAAGACCTACTCAAAAACCGGGGACAAACTTAGCACTTAAATACAAAAAGAAACGACCAAGCAATAAAGACTTGGGCAGCTCGGGGCTTGACCTTGCCCCACCGAGGTCATTCAGTTATCCGGCTCGGGATCGGGTTACGTCCCACCGAGTCATGCACGTTGGTCTGAGGACAGAACACTCCCTCAGAGCCAAGTACGTCTTTTCGGCTCGGGGCTGGATTGCGTTCCGCCGAGGCCCCTTCATTAATCAGCTCGGGGCTGGATTTCATTCCGCCGAGGCCATATTCAGCTCGGGGTCGGGTTACGTCCCACCGAGACATGCTCATTAGTCTGGGGACGGAACATTCCCCCAGAGCCAAGTATCTCTCTAGCTCGGGGTCCTCAGGGACATACCCGATGTAATGGATCCGTGAGAAGCATAGCACAGGGAGGGATGATACCCCTGTGGCGATTGCTTACTCCAGTGTTACCGAACATAAGGAGGAACATGCCCTTAATGTGTCGAACACTCTTCTGATCCTCACATGCCCGATGTAATGGATCCGTGGGAAAGCATAGCACGAGGGATAATGACACCCCCGTGACGATTGCTAACTCCAGTGATACCGGGCCTAAGGAGGAACATACCCTTAGTATCCCGGACACTCTTTGATCCATTCATCATCCGGATCCACGGGAGGCACAACACGGGGAGGCGTATACCCCTGTGGTGTGTGCCTACTCCAGCGTGGTAAGGAGGAGCCCTCATACAATACACAGGCTCCCGAGCGAACCGACGTGTAGAGGATGTGCCCTTACCGTTCATACGCTCTTCTGATCCGAATCCTGGTTCGCCGGGACACTGAATTGAAAGATTCAGAATTGTGTTTTGGAGGCCTCGGGCAGGACGCTGTTTCGAGGCATCCGTGCTGTTGTTTACACTTGTGAAAAGTTTTACTTTGGGACAAGTGCTAAGTCACCCCACCTTTTGATTTTACCTTCAAAGGTTTTGTTTTTTATTTTTCGCCGGTCTGGCAGAGGGACGCCCATGCCAGATTCGGTAGGGCTTCAAAGGTTGATTCACTTCCCTTCTGAATAAGTCTCAGGGATTAATCGGCTCGGGTCTGGATTTCGTTCCGCCGAGGCCACTTGTTTATTCGGTTCGGGGCTGGATTTCGTTCCGTCGAGGCCGCTTGGTTATTTAGCTCGGGTCGGGGTACGTCTCACCGAGTCAGCCCTTCGGACTGGGGACGTAACATTCCCCCAGGTCCAAGTGCCTTTCTCAGCTCGGGGTCGGGGTACGTCCCACCGAGTCAGCCCTTCGGACTGGGGACGTAACATTCCCCCAGGTCCAAGTGCCTTTCTCAGCTCGGGGTCGGGGTACGTCCCACCGAGTCAGCCCTTCGGACTGGGGACGTAACATTCCCTCAGGTCCAGTACCTTTCTCAGCTCGGGGTCGGGGTACGTCCCACCGAGTCAGCCCTTCGGACTGGGGACGTAACATTCCCTCAGATCAAAGTGTCGTTCTCAGCTCGGGGTCGGGTTGCGTCCCACCGAGTCAGTCCTTCGGACTGGGGACGTAACATTCCCCCAGGTCCAAGTACCTTTTCAGCTCAGCTCGGGGACGGGTACGTCCCACCGAGTCAGCCCTTCGGACTGGGGACGTAACATTCCCCCAGGTCCAAGTGCCTTTCTCAGCTCGGACTGGGGACGTAACATTCCCTCAGGTCCAAGTGTCGTTCTCAGCTCGGGGTCGGGTTGCGTCCCACCGAGTCAGTCCTTCGGACTGGGGACGTAACATTCCCCCAGGTCCAAGTACCTTTCTCTCAAGCTCGGGGACGAGGTACGTCCCACCGAGTCAGCCCTTCGGACTGGGGACGTAACATTCCCCCCCCAGGTCCAAGTACCTTTCTCAGCTCGGGGTCGGGGTACGTCCCACCGAGTCAGCCCTTCGGACTGGGGACGTAACATTCCCTCAGGTCCAAGTGTCGTTCTCAGCTCGGGGTCGGGTTGCGTCCCACCGAGTCAGTCCTTCGGACTGGGGACGTAACATTCCCCCAAGTCCGAGCATCTCTCACAGCTCGAGACACGATCACATGCCACCGAGCACATCATCGTAAGCAATTTGCTTTGAGGTGGAGAATCATTCTGATTAGGTCAGCATCTCCAAAAAAAACCGAGATATGAAGATAGAAACAGAAGACTTAGTTGATGGCGAAAGCAATTTCTCTTATGATTTCTGGAACGACCACCAGCAAGGCGATCAGCACACCATCTTTTTTTATAGTTCCCGGCACCAACTTGTATACTAGTTGGAACCGAGAACTATGGGACATATGTTGATGGTGTTTTCCGGGCACTATGTTATTTAAGGAGTACGGCAGGGGTAAAAAGGGGTAATTCCCTTCTTGGGCGAGATCGTTAAAACCGACCCGACCACAACATGTAGAGACCGACCACTTTGGTTCGGATGACCGGGCATTATCAGATCGACAACAACATTCTCAGTTCAAATGGCTATCATGACCGACCACATGAAGACCGAGCACATGACGAGGCGTGCTCAGGAAGATAAAGCATCCTATTCTTGCAGAAAAGGGATAAGTTGTCCTACTTTAATGCGGTAAAGTAATAAGTTAATATCCTAATAGGATAAAGGAAGTAAATGTAGTTTTGATTAGGAATCCTTATGAGAAAATGGAATAGTTTTGACTAGGAATCCTTATGGGAAAATGGAATAGTTTCAACTAGGAAATTCTTGTAGGAGAAGGAATCTGATTTCTACACCATTATAAATAGGAGGGTAGAGTGAGTGTAGAAAGGGAAGTGGAAGGCATCAAAAATCAGTGATAAGAATCATCAAGCTCTGATTTGTAAAAGCAAAGAAAGAGACCCGAGGAGTGTATTTGAGTAATAAAAAGTACCACCCTGTTCTTGTCCGTGGACGTAGGTCGGATCCCAAAATCCGCCGAACCACGTTAAATCTCCTTGTCGATTGGTGTGTTTATCTGTCTTTTGCTAAATTTGCTTTTGGTTCCCCATAACCAAACAAATTCACCGTTGAAGGAGGATTACCTCGGAGGTGATATTCCCATATTACCCCGAGACTAAAATCAGCCGTCAACAGTGTCTTCCTTCTCTGTGTCAATAGACTCTTGGTTTGATCTAAAGCCATCGGCCATGAATTGATTTGTATAACTTAGAGAATCTCCAAAATGCTCTACTAAATTTACTCTTCAAATACTTATTTATTTATCCTAAAAATAAACTTAATTATAAAAGACTTTGTAAATAAAAATATGTTCCAATTATCTCAATCAAAATTTTCCCCTACCAAATTTAAATACCCTCCATTTTTTTCAATAAATTTAACAACCCTCCAAATTTTACCTCTAAGTTATCTTTTGAAGTATTTTCGATTTTTTATAAATTATATTATTTGTTACATAAATTATTCATCATTTTAGTTCAAAACTAATTAAATTTTATTATTTTCTATTGATTTCCTTAATGGCTAGCAATTTTATTCAATAAATTGAGATAAGTCAAGATTTTGTGTAGAAAATTTTGGATAATCAATTTGATCCATTTTGATAAAATCCATTAAAAATTATTCAATTGACGGTGTTGTGTACTTCCAAATATTATGAGTCAATTGTGAATCATTCAATATTTGCTGCAACGAAGACCTACATGTTTAAGGTCGATGTCATTCTCAATATATTTATACTACGAGTGTTCATAGGGTCGGGTCAACCTGCGACCCGACCCGCGCGAGTTTAAAAAAATAATGATTTTTCCACCCAACCCGACCCGAAATTTGCGGGTTGGGTAACGGATTTGATATTAAAACCTGATCCGACCCGACACAATAATATTTTAATTATTTTAAAAAAATTATTATTATTTCATTTGTTTATTATTTTAATTGTATTGAAACTTTATATTTATGATAATTTTCGAGACATAAAATAACAAATATTTATATTTCAAAATAAATAATTCATCAATTTATTTTTTATTCATAATAAAAAAAAAATGTCATTTGTGAACCATTATGGTTTACCTCAAACCAAAAAAATTTAAGAATGATATCATTATGGTATAACTCAATGTTAATTATGACGTTTTTGCAACTATATCATTACTAATCATTATAAGGTCTTTTACGTCTTTACCATTTATAAAAGAAAATATATAGATGAAACTATTTATTTTATATATAATAAAAATATATGTATACATGTATTACAAGGAAATACAATAGAAAATTAGCGCGATGAGTACAAACTCCAACATCAATTTCATCCAGCCATAATCAACTGGCCTTGCCTCGGGCCGAGCCATCAATATACTATTACAAAATAGTATAAAGATATCATCAGTGCATCCTCATCGGGTATTGACGAGAAGTCTAACTACTCTATCATTATATCTATATCCCACAACATGGCTCGAGATCAACTACAGAGATATCTAGCCACGCAGGATGTAAGTATTGCACTGGGGTCTGCACTACACTCAAGTCCAGTTACTCAAGCTCATTCACGGATTGAAAAATAAATGAACTCATCTCCAATCCGAAACCAAAGTAGGTTTTTTCACTATTTTGTAACTGTATAACTCTGTTAATTATCACATTGTGCATTATCATTTCGCTAAACTCGAAATTCATGTCAAGAAAATGTCCCAAAATTGATTCATTGAACAATTGCAGTTGTGTCTCGGTCAATTTATTCTTGAGCATTTCAAATACTCTTTTTATTTTGATCAAGTTTATCACACGATCTCGGAACGATCCTCAACTAGTATCGCCAAAGACCATAAGTGTGTTGATATATCTAAAAAAATACATCATGTCATTCACGTTATAGAAAGAGCCAATCAATGTTACACATCTAGTGTCGCATTGTCTAATCTGTGCGACAAATAAATAATCGCTTTATGTTATCAGTGCAATAAGTAGTGTGACACATGTTGTTACACAAGACAGTGCGACAGACAAAGAGGAGCTCTTGTTATCAGTGCAATAAATAATGTGACAACATCTGTAACACTATTATTGCACTACATTATCATCACTGTGACATATTATCCCACCGATGATAGTATAATGCGACAGTAGTAAAATAGATATTGTCGCATTACAAATAAGATTTGTTCATTCGCGTATGTTAGACATCTTTTCTAGGGGCATTTTATCAAACAACTAATGAGTGCATGATAAAATAATAACAAAACACCAAAATTGAACTAAACTTTCGAAGAACAACAACAAAATAACAAGTATTTCATGTCCAAAATATATTAAAATACATTAAGAAATTTACTTGATTTTCTGAAAAAGAGATTTGATTTTCTTGTGTTTTCTCATGGTACGGTCAGTTTCAAGAGAAATGAGGGATACAATTATTTTTAGAGCATTTTGGATTTGGTAACTGTGAGTGAAAATGGAGAGATAAAATTATTTTGAGGATATTTTGATCTCTTTTTATTATTATTGGTTAGAATATTTATAAAAAAACTAATAATGGATAATTGTTAAAAGTCCTCTTAATTTGGTTGCATAATTTAGATAATTTCCGTTGAAATAAACTCATAATAAAACACTAAGAATTTGGAGATTTTTTCAAATACTCCTAAAATGTAGAAATTCAATTCCTCACCATAATCATTTTCCATCAAAATTTATTGATGTCGATTTTTTTGTCAGTCTTAAGCAAATCGAATTAATAGTATTGGAATCCAGACAAAACATAAGGGTAGGCAAAATCGATTTCGGTTTCGGTTCTGTGTGGAACCGGAATCTACCTAAAAAAAATCGATTCCTAACTAAATGGGACCGTAATCTACCCAATTAAATATGATATATACCATATTAATCGGTTCTAATTCGATTTCGATCCGATTCTGATTTACCCCATTTATTTATTATTGTCAAACTTTGAATATATAATTATTTCACACACTTGAATATTACATAATATTCTTGGAAACTATCCACATACTATTTTTGACTCAATATATATTATTCTTGTAGGAAATGTTTGAGTTTAAATTGAGTTATGAAATTGAGTTTCAATTGGGTTTTGAAATTGGGTTATGAAATTATGTTTAAATTGAGTTTTAAAACTAATTATGAAATTTGGTTTAAATTGGGCTTTAATTTGGGTTATGAAATTGAGTTTAAATTGAGTTTTAAAACTGGTTATGAAATTGAGTTTCAATTCAGTTTTAAAATTGGTTATGAAATTATGTTTAAATTGAGTTTAAAATTGGTTTCGAAATTTGTTCTAAACTCAGTTCCCAAAATAGGTTCTGATCCGTTCCGATTTCATCCATGACAGAACTGGAGCCGAACCGTTTAAATTCGATTTTTTCATTTTGGAATCGATTTATGGGTGTTCATAGGGTCAGATCAACTCGCGACCCGACCCGACTCGCACGAGTTTAAAAAAATAAAAAAATTTCAACCCGACTCGACCCTATAATATTTATATTATTTTTCTAATAAATTTATTATTTTTTAAAGTTTTTACTATTATTTCATTTATTTATTACTTTTGTTGTATTAAAACTTTATATTATGATAATTTTCGGTACATAAAATAATTAATATTTATATTTCAAAATAATTAAATCCTTAAAAAATATTTATTTTTTTCGACCCAAAAACTGATGAATAAATTTATATCATTAAATATTAAAAATCGAGAGTAATTTTTTCCTTAAAATAACAATCGGGAAAAAAAAAAAATGAAAAAAAAAAAAAAAAAAAAAAAAAAAAAAAAAAAAAAAACACTAATCTCTTTGCTCGTTTAAACCCAAAAACCCTGAACCCTCTCTCCGCTCTCAGACAATCCCAAAATGCAGAGACTCAATTCCTTTCCAAATCCCCACAACTTTGCTTTCAAATCACTTTTCTCATTTTTCTCTTCTCTTTCGGAGGCCCCAAATTCAAATCCGTTCCTATTCAATTACTTAATTGAAACCCTAAATATTCCCAAATCACGAGCCCTTGTGATCTCAAACAAATTGTCTCCCATTAAATCCCTTGAAAGACCACGAACTGTACGTCAATTTTTCCACAATGCTGGATTCTCCGATACCCACATTCAATTGATTGTTTCTGCAAAGCCCGAATTCTATTCTCTCATGTGGACAGAACCCTAAAACCAAAGATTGAATATTTTCAACATATGGGTCTTGTGGGTTCTGATTTGGGTAAGTTTATTTCCAAAAATCCAGCGATTTTATATGTTAGTTTAGAGAAAAAATTGATTCCATGTGTTGAAATTGTTAAGAAAATATTAGTGGATGATACTAATAATGAAGATTTCGTTCGTGTTGTTAGTAGATGCATTTGGATTCTTACGAGGGACCCCGAGAAATCGGGGTTGTTAAGAAATATTGAATACTTGAAGAGTTGTGGTATTGTTGGCTCTCAGCTGTCAATGTTATCAGTGTGGCAACCTAGGCTACTTTGTTTGGAAGAATTTAAACTTAGAGAACTTGTTTCACGGGCTTTAGATATTGGATTTTCAACTTACTCGAGGATGTTTGTTTATGGATTGCATTCACTTAGCTGCTTGAGTGAGGAGACATTTGATAGAAAATTGGAATTTTTTAGGAGTTGTGGGTTCTCAAAAGAGGAGTTCCTAGCAATGATTAGGAGAGCACCTGGATTGCTTCGTTTGTCCGAGGAGAGGTTGAAGTCGGGATTTGATTTCTTTATGAAAAAGCTTGAATTTGAAAAGGCTGTGCTGGTTCGTAATCCGGTTTATTTAACATTTAGTATTGAAAATCGTGTGATCCCTAGATACAGGGTTTTTCAAATTGTTACATCGAAGAAGTTTTTGAAGAAGGAATGTAGTTTTCCTTCAATGCTGTCTTTGAGTGAGAAGGATTTCTTGAAGAAGTTTGTGCTGAGGTTTGGAGATTATGCAGAGGAGTTGTTGCAAGCTTACAAAAACCAGAGCTCGTGTTCTTCTTCTGAAGAGGAATCTTGATGTATAGATTGGAATATCAAGTGATTCCTTGATGTAGGAATTTTCAAATTGTTGTGTCGAGGAGGTTGTTGAAGAACGAATTGAGTTTTCGGCAAGTGTTTGCCTTGAGTGAGGAGAAATTCTCAGAGAAGTTTCTGCCGTGGTTAGGAGATGAATGGTTGGGTTCTTCTCTGTCATTTAAGTTTGCCATTGCAACAAGCGTTGTTGTTTTGCCTGCAACAAAATTAGGTGATGTAAAGGGAAAATATTGTACTCTAAATCTCTTCATAAATCTCAAGAATAATTGTTGGAAAGTGTTGATTGATACAAATTTGCAGGTTATTTGTTTTTGAATTTTCCCCCATTAAAATTTCAACTTTGGTATTTGTGTCTTCCTTCTCTGTGTCAATAGACACTTGGTTTGGTCTAAAGCCATCGGCGCGAAACACCAAAATACTCTACTATATTTATTCTTCATATACTTATTTATTTATCCTAAAAATAAACTTAATTGTAAAAGACTTTTTAAATAAAAATATGTTCGCATTATCTTAATTAAAATTTTCCTCTACCATATTTAAGTACCCTCCTTTTTTTCAATAAATTTAACAACCCTCTAATTTTTACCTCCAACAAATTTAATTACTCTCCAATTTATCTTTTGAAGTATTCTTGGTTTTTTTTAAAATTATATTATTTGTTATACAAATTATTCATCATTTTACTTGTTCAAAACTAATTAAATTTTATTCTTTTCTATTGATTTCCTCAATGGCTAGCAATTTTATTCAATAAATTGAGATAAGTTAGGATTTTGTGTAGAAAATTTTGGATAATCAATTCGATACATTTTGATAAAATTCATTAAAAATGAGTTAAATTGACGGTGGGGTGTACTTCCAGCTATTATTAGTCAATTGTGAGTAATTCAATATTTGCTCAAACGAATACCCACTTATCTATACGAGCTTACATTGCTCATGGTACAATGGATTCGACTGAGAATATTTATTTTAAGAATAATTTATAATAGTAATACTATACAAATGTGGGACCATCCAGTGCCCGATATTATTACATGACTATTCTAATGTCGATGTCATTATCAATATATTTTACTAGTGGTGTTCATATGGTCGGGTCAACCCACGACCCGACCTGCACGAGTTTAAAAAAAATAATGATTTTTTCACCCGACCCGTCTCGAAATTTACGGGTTGAGTAACAGGTTTGATATTAAAACCCTACCCGACCCGATATTATAATATTTTTGTTATTTTTTTAAAAAAAAAATATTATTTTTACTATTATTTTATTTGTTTATTATTTTTGTTGTATTGAAACTTTATATATATACTAATTTTCGGGACATAGAAAAATAAATATTTATATTTTGAAATAATTAATTCTATCAATTTTTTTTTATTCATAATAAAACATATGTCAATTGTGAACCATTATGGTATAACTCAAACCAAAAAAATTAAGAATGATACCATTATGATATAACTCAATGTCAATTGTGATAAATTATCCCAATGATGATAGTATAATGCGACAATAGTTAAATAGATATTGTCGCACTAGAAACAATATTTGTTTGTTCGAGTATGTTATACATCTATTCTAGAGGAATTTTATCAAACAATTAATGAACGCATGACAAAATAATAGCAAAACACTAAAACTGAACTAAACTTTCGAAGAACAACTACAAAATAACAAGCATTTCATGTCCGAAGTATATTTAAATACATTAAGAAAATATTTGATTTTCTTGTCCTTCTTACGGTATGGTCAGTTTCAAGAGAAATGAGTGATAAAATTATTTTTATAGAATTTTGGATTTGGTAACTGTGAGTGAAAATGGAGAGATAAAATTATTTTGACTATAATTCAATCTCTTTTTATTATTATTGGTTAAAATAGGTATAAAAATGGATAATTGAGAAAAGTGCCCTTAATTTTTTGTTTTTGATTGTATAATTTGGATAATTTTCGTTGAAATAAACTCATAATAAGCACTAAGAATTTGGAGATTTCTTCAAACACTCATAAAATGTAGAAACTCAATTCAATTCCTCACCACAATCTTTTTTCCATCAAAATCTAGTGATGTCGATTTTTTTTTTTTAGTCTTAATAGTATTGGAAATCGAGACAAGACATAGGGGTAAGTAAAATCGGTTTCAGTTTCGGTTCCGCGTGGAATCATAATCTACTCAGAAAAAATCTGTTCCTAACTAAGTGGAACCGTAACTTATCCAATTAAATATAATACCCTATTAATCGGTTCCAGTTCAGTTTTAATCTGGTTCCAGTTCGATTCTGATTTCGTTCATGACAGAACCGGAACCAGATCGTTTAAATTCGGTTCTTCTATTTTGAAACTGGAATGAGAAAATGGATGAATAAATTTGAGAAACTGATGAATAAATTTATATTAATAATAGGAAAAAAAGTAAAATGAAAAAAAAAAAACACTAATATCTTTGGTCGTTTAAACCCTAAAACCCCGAACCCTCTCTCCGCTCGCAGACAGTCCCAAAATGCAGAGACTCAATTCCTTTCCAAATCCCCACAACTTTGCTATCAAATCCCTTTTCTCATTTTTCTCTTCTCTTTCGGAGGCCCCAAATACAATACATTCCTATTCATTACTTAATTGAAACCCTAAATATTCCTAAATCACGGGCCCTTGTGATCTCAAACAAATTGTCTCCCATTAAATCCCTTGAAAGACCCGAACTGTACGTCAATTTTTCCACAATGCTGGATTCTCCGATACCCACATTCAATTGATTGTTTCCGAAAATCCCAGAATTCTATTCTCTCATGTGGACAGAACCCTAAAACCAAAGATTGAATTTTTTCAACATCTGGGTCTTGTGGGTTCTGATTTGGGTAAGTTTATTTCCAAAAATCCATTGATTTTATGTGTTAGTTTAGAGAAAAAGTTGATTCCCTGTGTTGAAATTGTTAAGAAAATGTTAGTGGATGATATTAATAATGAAGATTTCGTTCGTGTCGTTAGTAGATGCATTTGGATTCTTACGTGGGACCCCGAGAAATCGGGGTTGTTAAGAAACATTGAATATTTGAAGAGTTGTGGCATTGTTGGCTCTCAGCTGTCAATGTTATTAGTGAGGCAACCTAGGCTGTTTTGTTGGGAAGGATTCAAACTTAGAGAACTTGTTTCACGGGCTTTAGATATTGGATTTTCGACTTACTCGAGGATGTTTGTTTATGGATTGTATGCACTTAGTTGCTTGAGTGAGGAGAAATTTGATAGAAAATTGGAATTTTTTAGGAGTTACGGGTTCTCAAAAGTGGAGTTCCTAGCAATGATTAGGAGTGCACCTGGATTGCTTTGTTCGTCCGAGGAGAGGTTAAAGTCGGGATTTGATTTCTTTTTGAAAAAGGTTGAACTTGAAAAGGCTGTGTTGGTTCGTACTCCGGTTTATTTAACATATAGTATTTAAAATCTAGTGATTCCTAGATATAGGGTTTTTCAAATTGTTACATCGAGGAGGTTGTTGAAGAAGAAATGTAGTTTTCCTTCAATGCTGTGTTTGAGTGAGAAGGATTTCTTGAAGAAGTTTGTGCTGGGGTTTGGAGATTACGCAGAGGAGTTGTTGCAAGCTTACAAAAACCAGAGCTCGTGTTCTTCTTCTGAAGAAGAATCTTGATGTACAAGTTGAAATATCGAGTGATTCCTTGATGTAGGAAATTTCAAATTGTTGTGTCCAGGAGGTTGTTGAAGAACGAATTGAGTTTTGGGCAAGTGTTTGCCTTGAGTGAGGAGAAATTCTCAGAGAAGTTTCTGCCGTGGTTAGGAGATGACAGTAGAGGAGTTGTTGAATGGTTGGGTTCTTCTTTGTCATTTAAGTTTGCCATTGCAACAAGCGTTGTTGTTTTGCCTGGAACAAAATTAGGTGATGTAAAGGGAAAATATTGTACTCTAAAGATCAATTAACTAGAACACTTGCATTTCTCAATCTCTTCATAAATCTCAAGAATAAGTGTTGTTGAATGGTTGATACAAATTTGCAGGTTATTTGTTTTTGATTTTTTCCCCAATTAAAATTTCAATTTTGGTATTTGTGTCTTCCCTCTGTGTGTCAATAGACACTTGGTTTGGTCTAAAGCTATCGGCTATGAATTGATTCGTATAACTTAGAGAAACTCCAAAAGACTACTAAATTTTCTATTCAAATATTTATTTGCTTATCCTAAAAATAAACTTAATTCTTAAAGACTCTTCAAATAAAAATGTTTATATTATCTTATTTAAAATTTTTCTCTACCAAATTTAAATACCCTCCATTTTTTTAATAAATTTAATAACCCTCCCATTTTTATCTCCAACAAATTTAATTATCATCCAACATATCTTTTGAAGTATATTTTATTTTTTTATAAATTATATTATTTGTTATACAAATTATTCATCATTTTATTTGTTCAAAACTAATTAAATTTTATTATTTTCTATCGATTTCCTTAATGACTAGCAATTTTATTCAATAAATTGAGATAAGTTACGATTTTGTGTAGAAAATTTGGATAATCAATTTGATCCATTTTGATAAAATCTATTAAAAATGAGTCAAATTGACGGTGGTGTGTACTTCCATCTATTAAGAATCAACTATTAGTCATTAATATTTGCTCCAACGAATACCAACATGTCTATACGAGTGATAAGTGTGATTTATACTCACTTATTTTAGCATCTTTAGCCTATTATTTTGTTATGGTTCGAGTCATTTAATGTATTTTATAGTTTATTTTATGTCTTATTTTTAGGAAGCATTATAACATCAAGAATGGAGCAAATACGTGTATTTCGGGACCTATCGGGAGTATCAGACTCAAGAAGCAGTAAAAATCAGCATCAGCTGCGCACTGAAATTAAAAAGGTTATAACTTTTGATTTAGAAAGAGTTACGAGACCCATAATATATCGATTTGCATCTACTCGACGAGATCTAGTCATTTACATACATTTTCCTGAGAGTTGGGCGCTGCAGCTCCCACTGTTCGGCGCCGCAGCGTCCCCCGCGGACCAGAAACAGGATTTCAGGGTTTTTTAGATGTTTAATGACTCCTAGCCTTTATTATAAATACATTAGTTCGTCCATAACTCAAGGGGGAGGCTAATACACTGCACAAAACACAGAAATAAATATTTTTAGAGATCCAAGGAGAGGATTGAAGAGCAACGAGAGGAGACAAAGGCGGTGACATCCGAGGAGGAAGAGATTCAATTCGGGTTTTATCTTCTTATTTCTTTCTTAGAACTGTAATAATTTCCATTAGATTCATGATTTGTTATTCATTGTTTTTATCTTTTGTCATGAACTAAACTCCTTAATTCCGGAGAATGATGTAATCGATGCTTGAACCTTATATTTTGTTTATCAATTTTGTTATGAAGTTTTATTAATTTATTTATATTCTTTTGAGTTTAATGCTTCTTGATTGTTGGCCACAATTGAAGTTGATGAATGTTTAGAATCTATCACTCGAGAGAGGGGATTTTGAATAGATCTAGAGAATATGACCGAGGATTTTATAGATTCGAGAGAATTTGTAGTCCTTTTAAAGTCGTTAACATAGAATCATAAAGCGTAATGAGTTGTTAACTATTGGATTTTTATAGAGATATCGAAGTCTGTAGTTGATGATATTTTCACTGATGCTCGAGAGAGAGAGTGGATATCTGCGGAGTCTTGACTTATAAACAATATAACTGAACAAAGATTAATTGGCATGACAAATACATATGTGACAATTAAGTGAAATCAGGATCCAGAATCTCTATCGTATTAGTTCCTCCTATCTAAATATTTTTATATTTTATTTATTTATTAAAAATCTTTATTATTTATTTTCTAAATAAAGTTAGGATTATCAATTGTAGTACTTAGTGCGAGTTAACGCAATCACTGTGGGTTCGACACTCTTTCACTGATTTATACTAAAACTTGACACCGTACACTTGTTGTACGATATAAAAATATCACAACAACGAGCTTACATTGCTCATGGTACATTGGATTCGACTGAGAATATTTATTTTAAGAATAATTTATAACAGTAATATTATCCAAATGTTGGACCACCCAGTGTCTAATATTATTACATAACTATTATAAGGTCGATGTTATTCTCAGTATATTTACACTATGGGTGTTCATAGGTTCTGGTCTACCCGCGACCCGACCCGCGTGGGTTTAAAAAATAATTATTTTTCCACACGACCTGACCCGAAATTTACGGGTTGGGTAACGAGTTTGATATTAAAATCCGACCCGACCCGACATTATAATATTTTTACTATTTTTCTAAAATTTTTATTATTTTTTAAAAAAGTTATTATTTTCTTAAAAAATTTTACTATTATTTCATTTGTTTAGTATTTTTGTTGTATTGAAACTTTATATATATGATAATTTTTGGGATATAAAATAACAAATATTTATATTTCAAAATAATTAATTCATCAATTTTTTTTTCATAATAAAATATATGTCAATTGTGAACCATTATGGTATAACTCATACAAAATTTTTTTAAGAATGATACCATTATAGTATAACTCAATGTCAATTGTGACGCTTTTGCAACTATACCATTACTAATCATTATAAGACCATTTACTTCTTTACCATATATAAAAGAAAATATATAGATAAAACTATTTATTTTATTCATAATAAAATATATGTATACATGTATTTACAAGGAAACACATAAGAAAATTAGCGCGGCGAGTATCAACTCCAACACCAACTTCTTCCAGCCATAATCAACTAGCCTTGCTTCTAGCCGAGTGTAATGACCGGCAATCTCGACTATTGTTATGTCGTGAGACAAGTGATTACATAATATAAAATTATGGTTGGACATATATACACTCCTAATACGACTTTGGAAACAATTAGTAAACTCCTCGAAATTCCGATACGAGATTGTACGATGTACCATTCCGCACAGTCCATGGTATTTGAGCCATAACTTTCTCTTACGAACTCCGAGTTGTATGGATTTTATATTTTCAGAAAGTTAAGATCGAGACCTACAACTTTTACGTTGGATATTTTTCCAAATTCTAACTAGAAACAAGTCAAACACGCAGGTCAAAAATATTAGTGAATAGTATCACAGACCCATCTAGAAAAATATCAAACTTTCTCAACTTTTTCAAACTTTTCTTCATTAATACCAATTACAAATAACCCGTAGTATAAAAGGGGGTACTATTCAATAATTTACAAAATTAGAAAAAGAAAGATTGAAGAAAATGTGAGAGAGGGAAAAGACAAAGGAAGAAAAAGAATGAGAAAAAGAGAGAAATTTGCAAGAAATATGAAGAAAATAGAAATAATTCAACCCAAATCAAGACTAGGAAGATAAAAATGGAGCTTGGAGGCTCTAGTTGTGAAGGAAGAATGTGATTCAATATCATTATAAGAACCAGAGTTTTCTTCAGCAATTGAGTAATGTCAGCCAGATTCCAAATCAGTGAGAAGACCTCTTTTCTCGAATTGCTTTTCTTTTAAATATTTTAATGTAAGACTTACATTTAAAATCATATATGACGATAGTCAAAGTCCGATTTCAGTTACTTTACATTTGATGATATTTTAAAAAGAAATATTTTCAAAGCATGGTTTTTATGTTTTCGAGGCATGAGGGAAAAACTCATCTCAGTATGTAACTTGATTTAGATATGGAATTGACGGAGAGTACATGTGCACATGCAGAGGACTGAGGGGACATGCGATACGTAACGCTCCCAGATCCTAGTTGAGGACTAGGGATGACAGATGCCCATAGATCATAGATTCAGAGCTTGGAGGGTAGCATATATTCGTACTCTCAGTTCTAGTTTAGTGGCTTGGGGGACGGCGATATGTGACGCCCTAAGACCACTAGTTTTAGGGACAAGTGGTGGCATGCTTAAGGGGATGGCGATACGTAATTCCTCAATGTCATGGTTTTGCACTCCTAGCTCTAGTTAGGCGTATGAGGGGACGACGATACGTAATGACCTCATGTGTCAGGTTTTTCAGAGACAATTTTCAGAAACAGATATTTCAGAATTAGTTTTTAGAGACAGATTTTCAGAATAAATAGTTTTACAAAGAAAAGTTTTCTAGAAATACAGTTTTCAGAAAAACAATTTATAAGAAACTTTCAAAAAAATATTTCAGAAAAGTTTTCCATAAAGAAAGAAATTTATTTGCAGTTAATGAAAGAGATTTCAGAAAGGATAATTTGAGAAGACTTAGGTTTTAAAACCATGTATTTTCAAAAGCATTTTAGTACCTATTTTTAAAAATGTCCACTAACTTAGATCTTTCAAACGATCTAACCCCCCACTCCAGTTTCTTTATTTTGTAGGATTACTTGGAGGACGAGCTCGGGAGGATGGATACCGATGGAAGTCACTAGGGTATTCGGTCCACCAGGTCAAGTCATAAATAAAGTTCAGTCAAGTCGAGTAAAGTCTAGTCTCAGTTATTTGTATAACAGAGTTGTGTATGACTATTCACGTATAACGTTGTAATATTTATGATGTTGTCTGTTCAGTCGTATGTATATTATATTACGAGCCATATTGTGGATTTGGGCATTGGTCCCATATATGAAATTATGTTGAGAAAAATATCAGTATTGTTTGTAATTAGAAAGTCAGTGGCTTAGGGGGATAATACGGCCTATTACCTACCGGTAGCATTTCTCAGATTGGGGATGTTACACCGAGCCATCAACCAACTAACAAGCATTTCATGCCCGGAATATATTAAAATACATTATGAAAATTTTCTTGCTTTTTTGAAAAAGAGATTTGATTTTCTTGTGCTTTCTCACTGTGTGGTCAGTTTTAAGAGAAATGAGGGATAAAATTATTTTTAGACCATTTTGGATTTGGTAACTATGAGTGAAAATGAAGAGATAAAATTATTTTGAGGATATTTTGATATCTTTTTATTATTATTGGTTAAAAGAGATATGAAAATGGATAATTGAGAAAAGTGCCCTTAATTTAGTTGCATAATTTAGATAATTTTCATTGAAATAAGCTCATAATAAGCACTAAGAATTTGGAGATTTCTTCAAATACTCCTAAAATGTAGAAACTCAATTCAATTCCTCACCACATTAGTTTTCCATCGAAATCTATTGATGTCGATATTTTGTTAGTCTTAAGCAAATTGAATTAATAGTATTGGACATCCAGACAAAATATAGGGGGTGAGTAAAACCGGTTTCTGTTTCAATTTCGCGTAGAACCGGAGCCTATCAAGAAAAAATCGGTTCCAAAGTATGGTACCTTATTAATTGCTTCTAATTCGGTTCTGATCTGGTTTCCGTCCGGTTCTGATTTACCCTATTTATTTTTTATTGTCAAACTTTGAAAATACAATTATTTCTCACACTTAAATATTACATAATAGTCTTGGAAACCATCCATACAGAAATAAAACAATAAATAAAACTGCATATTGCATACTATTTTTGACTCAATACATATTATTCTTGTCAGAAATGTCTGGGTTTAAATTGAGTTTTAATTGGGTTATGAAATTGAGTTTAAATTGGATTTTAATTTAGGTTTGAAAGTGAGTTCTAAAACTAGTTATGAAAAAAACACTAATCTCTCCGCTCTCCGTCAATCCCAAAATGCAGACTCAATTCCTTTCCAAATCCCCACAACTTTGCTATCAAATCCCTTTTCTCATTTATCTCTTCTCTTTCGGAGGCCCCAAATACAAATATATTCCTATTCAATTACTTAATTGAAACCCTAAATATTCCCAAATCACGAGCCTTTGTGATCTCAAACAAATTTTCTCCCATTAAATCCCTTGAAAGACCACCAACTGTACGTCTATTTTTCCACAATGCTGGATTCTCCGATACCCACATTCAATTGATTGTTTCCGCAAAGCCCGGAATTCTATTTTCTCATGTGGACAAAACCCTAAAACCAAAGATTGATTTTTTTCAACATCTGGGTCTTGTGGGTTCTGATTTGGGTAAGTTTATTTCCAAAAATCCATTGCTTTTATGTGTTAGTTTAGAGAGAAATTTGATTCCATGTGTTGAAATTCTTAAGAAAATGTTAGTGGATGATACTAATAATGAAGATTTCGTTCGCGTTGTTAGTAGGAACATTAGGATTCTTACGAGGGACCCCGAGAAATCGGGGTTGTTAAGAAACATTGAATATTTAAAGAGTTGTGGCATTGTTGGCTCTCACCTGTCAATGTTAATAGTGAGGCAACCTAGGCTACTTTGTTTGGAAGGATTCATACTTAGAGAACTACTTTATTTGTTTATCCTAAAAATAAATTTAATTATAAAAGACTTTTTAAATAAAAATATGTTCGCATTATCTCAATCAAAATTTTCCCCTACCAAATTTAAATACCCTCCATTTTTTCAATAAATTTAACAACCCTCCAAATTTTATCTCTAATTTATCTTTTGAAGTATTTTCGATTTTTTATAAATTATATTATCTATTATATAAATTATTCATCATTTTACTAGTTCAAAACTAATTAAATTTTATTCTTTTCTATTGATTTCCTTAATGGCTGGCAATTTTATTCAATAAATTGAGATAAGTCAAGATATTGTGTAGAAAATTTTGGATAATCAATTTGATCCATTTTGATAAAATCCATTAAAAATGAGTTAATTGACGGTGATGTGTACTTCCAACTATTAGAAGTCAATTGTGAGTCATTCAATATTTGCTCCAACGAATATCTACATGTCTATACGAACTTACATTGCTCATGTTGCATTGGATTCCACTGAGAACATTTATTTTAAGAATAATTTATAATAGCAATATTATCCAAATGAGAGATCATTTAGTGTCCAATATTACTACATGACTATTCTAAGGTTGATGTCATTCTCAATATATTTATACTACGAGTGTTCATAGGGTCGGGTTAATCTGTAACCTGACCCGCGCGAGTTTAAAAAAATAATGATTTTTCCACCCAACCCGACCAGAAATTTGCGGGTTGAGTAACTGGTTTGATATTAAAATCCGATCCGACCCGACACTATAATATTCTAATTATTTTTCTAAAATTTTATTATTTTTTAAAAATTTTATTATTTTTTAAAATTTTTATTATTTTTTAAAAGTTTTTATTATTATTTCATTTGTTTATTATTTTTGTTATATTGAAACTTTATATTTAATTTTCGGGACATAAAATAACAAATATTTATATTTGAAAAAAAATAATTGATCAAATTTTTTTTATTCATAATAAAATATATGTCAGTTGTGAACCATTATGGTATACCTCAAACCAAAAAAATTTAAGAATAATATCATTATGGTATAACTCAATGTCAGTTATGACGTTCTTGCAACTATATCATTACTAATCATTATAAGGTCTTTTACGTCTTTACCATATATAAAAGAAAATATCGCGCGAGTTTAAGAAAATAAAGATTTTTCCACCCAACCCGACCCGAAATTTGCGGGTTGGGTAACGGGTTTGATATTAAAATCCGATCCGATCCGACACTATAATATTTTAATTATTTTTCTAAAATTTTATTATTTTTTAAAAATTTTATTATTTTTTAAAAGTTTTTATTATTATTTCATTTTATTATTATTTTTGTTGTATTGAAACTTTATATTTATGTTAATTTTCGGGACATAAAATAATAAATATTTATATTTCAAAAAAATTAATTTATCAAATTTTTTTTATTCATAATAAAATATATGTCAATTGTGAACCATTATGGTATACCTCAAACCAAAAAAATTTAAGAATGATACCATTATGGTATAACTCAATATCAGTTATGACGCTCTTGCAATTATATCATTACTAATCATTATAAGGTCTTTTACGTCTTTACCATATATAAAAGAAAATATATAGATGAAACTATTTATTTTATTTATAATAAAATATATGTATACATGTATTACAAGGAAATACAATAGAAAATTAGCGCGATGAGTACAAACTCCAACATCAATTTCATCAAGCCATAATAAACTGGCCTTGCCTCGGGCCGAGCCATCAATATATTATTAGCAAAATAATATAAAGATTTCATCAGTGCATCCCCATCGGGTATTGACGAGAAGTCCAACTACTCTATCATGATATCTATATCCCACAACTTGGCTCAGGATCAATGACAGAGATATCTAGCCACGTAGGATGTAAGTATTGCACTGGGGTCCGCACCACACTCAAGTCCAGTTACTCAAGCTCATTCACAGATTGAAAAATAAATTAACTCATCTCCAATCTGAAACCAAAGTAGGTTTTCTTCACTATTTTATAACTGGATAACGCTGTTAATTATCACATTGTGCATTATCATTACGCTAAACTCGAAATTCATGTCAAGAAAATGTCCAAAAATTGATTCATTGAACAATTACAGTTGTGTCTCGGTCAATTTATTCTGTAGCATTTCAAATACTCTTTTTATTTTGATCATGTTTTTCATACGATCTCGGAACGATCCTCTACTGGTATTGCCAAAGACCATAAGTGTGTTGATATATCTAAAAAAAATACATCATGTCATTCATGTTATAGAAAGAGCCAATCAATGTTACACATCTAGTGTCACATTGTCTAATTTGTGCGACAAATAAATAATCGCTTTGTGTTATCAGTGCAATAAGTAGTGTGACACATGTTGTTACACAAGGCAGTGCGACAGACAAAGCGGTGCTCTTGTTATCAGTGCAATAAATAATGCGACAACATATGTAACACTACAATTGCACTACATTATTATCATTGCGACATATTATCCCACTGATGATAGTATAATGCGACAGTAGTAAAATAGATATTTTCAAGATTTGTTCATTCGAGTATGTTAGACATCTTTTATAGGGGCATTTTATCAAACAACTAATGAGCGCGTGATAAAATAACAGCAAAAACACCAAAATTGAACTAAACTTTCGAATAACAACAACAAAATAACAAGTATTTCATGTCTGAAATATATTAAAATACATTAAGAAATTTACTTGATTTTCTGAAAAGGAGATTTGATTTTCTTGTGTTTTCTCATGGTACAGTCAGTTTCAAGAGAAATGAGGGATAAAATTATTTTTAGAGCATTTTGGATTTGGTAACTGTGAGTAAAAATTAGGGGTGAGCAAAATAGGTTTCGGTTCCGGTTCCGCATGGAACCGGAACCTACCCGGAAAAAATCGGTTCCTAACTAAGTGGAACCGGAACCTACCCAATTAAATAGGGTACCCTGTTATTCGGTTCCAATTCGGTTCTGGTCCGGTTCCGGTCCAGTTCCGAATTACCCTATTTTGAATGTTGATATAAATAAATGTGTAATTTGAGTTTCATTAGATATATAGTGTGAGATTGGAAGAATGTGATTTTGGTTTTTGTAAGCTGTAATTTGAGTTTCATCATTATTATAACAATTTTACATAACAAACAATACTAAATCATAAATAAAACGAAACCCATTTGATAATTGATATTTATTCAAATGGATGATGGATCCCAACTAATTAAAGAAAAGAAAATTAGAAAAGAGAGAGGGTAATAAAGAAAGAAAGAAAGAAACAAGGAAATGACATAGATTGCTTGCGCAAATCTAGCTTGTAAATAAAAATCTTGGGCTTCTGGGGCAAGTTTGCTGCAACAAATAGAAAGAGGAAATGTCATTGGCATTGATGGTAAAGAAAGAATCAAAGAAAGACAAAGAAGCAAATGCAGTAAACATAATGTTGCAGCTGTGCCATACGGCCCATACCCCTTGCTCAATAAACGGGTCTCAAAACCGGTTCCTAATTCGGGTATTTAGAACGGGTCTCAAATACGGTTCCGGTTCCGGTTAAATGGTCCGGTTCCGGTTCCCATCATTCTGGAACCAGAACCGGACCGGTTAAAATCGGTTCCTTAAATTTGGAACCGGAACCGGACCGGTTACAACCGGTTCCGGTTCCAAACCCGGATTTTCGGTCCGGTTCCAATCGGTTCTGGGTAAACCCGGAACCGATGCTCACCCCTAGTGAAAATGGAGAGATAAAATTATTTTGAGGATATTTTGATCTCTTTTTATTATTATTGGTTAGAATAGTTATAAAAAAAACTAATAATGGATAATTGATAAAAGTACTCTTAATTTGGTTGCATAATTTAGATAATTTCCGTTGAAATAAACTCATAATAAACAGTAAGAATTTGGAGATTTTTTCAAATACTCCTAAAATGTAGAAATTCAATTCAATTCCTCACCATATTCCTTTTCCATCAAAATTTATTGATGTCGATTTTTTTGTCAGTCTTAAGCAAATCGAATTAATAGTATTGGAATCCAGACAAAACATAGAGGGTGAGAAAAATCGATTTCGGTTTCGATTCCGCGTGGAACCGGAATCTACCTAAAAAAATCGATTCCTAACTAAATGAGACCGTAATCTACCCAATTAAATATGATACCATATTAATCGGTTCCAATTTGATTCCGATCCGATTCTGATTTACACTATTTATTTATTATTGTCAAACTTTAAATATACAATTATTTCACACACTTGAATATTACATAATATTCTTGGAAACTATCCATACAAAAATAAAATAATAAATAAAATTATATATTGCATACTATTTTTGACTCAATATACATTATTCTTGTAGTAAATGTTTGAGTTTAAATTGGGTTATGAAATTGAGTTTTAATTGGGTTATGAAATTAGGTTTAAATTGAGTTTTAAAACTAATTATGAAATTGGGTTCAAATTGAACTTTAATTTGGGTTATGAAATTGGGTTATGAAATTGAGTTTCAATTGAGTTTTAAAACTGTTTATTAAATTGTGTTTAAATTGAGTTTAAAATTGGTTCCGAAATTTGTTCTAAACTCAGTTCCCAAAATAAGTTCTGATCTGTTCCGATTTCGTCCATGACAGAACTGGAACCGAACCGTTTAAATTCGATTCTTTCATTTTGGAACCGGATTTATGGGTGTTCATAGGGTCGGGTCAACTCGCGACCCGACCCGACGTGACCCGACCCGACTCGCGCGGGTTTAAAAAAATAAAAAAATTGCAACCCGACCCTACCTGACCCGGCAGCGGGTTTGATATTAAAATCCGACCCGACTCTATAATATTTTTATTATTTTTCTAAAAAAATTATTATTTTTTTAAAGTTTTTACTATTATTTCATTTATTTATTACTTTTGTTGTCTTAAAACTTTATATTATGGTAATTTTCGGGATATAAAATAACTAATATTTATATTTCCAAATAATTAAATCATTAAAAAATTTTTTTTTTTTCCGATCCGATGACCCGACCCGACCCGAACCCGATCGGGTTTCACCTCCGGGTGACCCGACTTTCACATGACCCGACCCGATCAGGTCTCACAAAATTTTAAAAAACTCGACTCAATCCGACTCGTGAACACCCCTAACCGGATTGAAAAAATGGATGAATAACTTTATATCATTAAATATTAAAAACCGAGAGTAATTTTTTTCCTTAAAATAATAATCGGTAAAAAAAGTAAAATGAAAAAAAAAAACACTAATCTCTTTGGTCGTTTAAACCCTAAAACCCTGAACCCTCTCTAGGCTCTCAGACAATCCCAAAATGCAGAGACTCAATTCCTTTCCAAATCCCCACAACTTTGCTATCAAATCCCTTTTCTCATTTTTCTCTTCTCTTTCGGAGGCCCCAAATTCAAATCCGTTCCTATTCAATTACTTAATTGAAACCCTAAATATTCCCAAATCACGAGCCCTTGTGATCTCAAACAAATTGTCTCCCATTAAATCCCTTGAAAGACCACGAACTGTACGTCTATTTTTCCACAATGCTGGATTCTCCGATATCCACATTCAAATGATTGTTTCTGCAAAGCCCGGAATTCTATTCTCTCATGTGGAGAGAACTCTAAAACCAAAGATTGAATTTTTTCAACATCTGGGTCTTGTGGGTTCTGATTTGGGTAAGTTTATTTCCAAAAATCCAGCTATTTTATGTGTTAGTTTAGAGAAAAAATTGATTCCATGTGTTGAAATTCTTAAGAAAATGTTAGTGGATGATACTAATAATGAAGATTTCGTTCGTGTTGTTAGTAGATGCATTTGGATTCTTACAAGGGACCCCGAGAAATCAGGGTTGTTAAGAAACATTGAATATTTGAAGAGTTGTGGCATTGTTGGCTCTCAGCTGTCAATGTTATTAGTGAGGCAACCTAGGCTACTTTGTTTGGAAGAATTCAAACTTAGAGAACTTGTTTCACGGGCTCTAGATATTGGATTTTCGACTTACTCGAGGATGTTTGTTTATGGATTGCATTCACTTAGCTGCTTGAGTGAGGAGACATTTGATAGAAAATTGGAATTTTTTAGGAGTTGTGGGTTCTCAAAAGAGGAGTTCCTTGCAATGATTAGGCGTGCACCTGGATTGCTTTGTTCGTCCGAGGAGAAGTTAAAGTCGGGATTTGATTTCTTTTTGAAAAAGGTTGAATTTGAAAAGGCTGTGTTGGTTCGTACTCCGGTTTGTTTAATGTTTAGTATTGAAAATCGAGTGATTCCTAGATATAGGGTTTTTCAAATTGTTACATCGAGGAGGTTGTTGAAGAAGGAATGTAGTTTTCCTTCAATGCTGCATTGGAGTGAGAAGGATTTCTTGAAGAAGTTTGTGCTGAGGTTTGGAGATTATGCAGAGGAGTTGTTGCAAGCTTACAAAAACCAGAGCTCGTGTTCTTCTTCTGAAGAGGAATCTTGATGTATAGATTGGAATATCAAGTGATTCCTTGATGTAGGAATTTTCAAATTGTTGTGTCGAGGAGGTTGTTGAAGAACGAATTGAGTTTTCGGCAAGTGTTTGCCTTGAGTGAGGAGAAATTCTCAGAGAAGTTTCTGCCGTGGTTAGGAGATGAATGGTTGGGTTCTTCTCTGTCATTTAAGTTTGCCATTGCAACAAGCGTTGTTGTTTTGCCTGCAACAAAATTAGGTGATGTTAAGGGAAAATATTGTACTCTAAATCTCTTCATAAATCTCAAGAATAATTGTTGGAAAGTGTTGATTGATACAAATTTGCAGGTTATTTGTTTACAAATTTTACTCTACCAAATTTAAGTACCCTCCATTTTTTTCAATAAATTTAACAATCTTCCAATTTTTACCTCCAACAAATTTAATTACCCTCCATTTTATCTTTTGAAGTATTCTTGGTTTTTTTTTAAAATTATATTATTTGTTATACAAATTATTCATCATTTTACTTGTTCAAAACTAATTAAATTTTATTCTTTTCTATTGATTTCCTCAATGGCTAGCAATTTTATTCAATAAATTGAGATAAGTTAGGATTTTGTGTAGAAAATTTTGGATAATCAATTCGATACATTTTGATAAAATTCATTAAAAATGAGTTAAATTGACGGTGGTGTGCACTTCCAACTATTAGTAGTCAATTGTGAGTAATTCAATATTTGCTCAAACGAATACCCACTTATCTATACGAACTTACATTGCTCATGGTACAATGGATTCGACTGAGAATATTTATTTTAAGAATAATTTATAATAGTAATACTATACAAATGTGGGACCACCCAGTGCCCGATATTATTACATGACTATTCTAAGGTCGATGTCATTCTCAGTATATTTATGCTAGAGGTGTTTATAGGGTCGGGTCTGTTGGGTTTTCTAGGTCAAACCAAGATCAATTAAGCATATAAACGTGTGAATACATCAAAGTAAAGTAGCGGAAATACTCACTTTGATCGGCTTTGCGATGCGAATAACACAAAAAAATTTCTGCTCCTTGAAGCTCTCGGCCATGCCCTTTCTTTGTGCTCCATGTATAGATCTTCAAGCTCCAAGCTAGATTCGTAGACATCATTTGAATAGAATCAAATTTGTCCTGGTATCCACTCTTCAAAAGTGTGGATATACGAGTCTTGTTTAATGTGTTCCTGAAAACTATGCCACAAATAAATCTCATCTGATTAATTCAGTTTGAGCTATTTGTTTGTCATGTTATATATTTGAGATTCATTTATATTCTAAATATAAATACTGTTATTCACATCTAATGTGCTTATCTCAATATCATCTTTATAAAATGAAACACTTTAGTGTTATAGAATATAAAGGTATACCCGCAACAGGTTAAACTTAGATACATAGATAACGTTTCTAGTCAAACTAGTTACATTATAACAGTTTCCTAATTTAAGTACATACCCAAATGGTAGTTCCTAAACTTAGGTATCTACGGTTAAAACAGCGACTCGCGTCCCGTTTCCGACTCGTAGGTAAATCTCAATTGAAGTCAGTCTCCTGCTAATCAGCAGATTCTGCACATCAGTACATATTTATGTACCACATCTAGTCTCAAAAATTCAATTTTGAAACCGATAATGAACATGTTTATGACAAACATGCTTGAAGCCGGAGCCTTGCCCCGCCTTCACTTCCTTCATGTCTGCCTTGTCCATACAGCAGTCACGCTTCCAGTGACTCTGTTTGCCACAGTTTAGGCAAACATCTTGGGATATGTCCTTTTGTCTTCCCAGAAGATTGTGATGATTTTGCATTTGCCCCTTTTAGAAGCTCTGGCTCTGCCTCCTAGAGCATAGCCTTCAACTCTCCAAGAGTTTACTCTTGTTTCATAATGAAACTGCCCCAACTTTCGGGTAGAGACTATAAGACAAAATCTTTGGTAGTCTCGACCACATAGGTAATGCCCAGCTAACCTAGCTGATTGATGTCAGCAATCATCTTCGACACCTAGTGCTCGACAGATGTACCCTCTGACATACACGAGCGTAAGAGCTTCTATTGCAATTTGTACTTCTAAGATCTAAAAATAGATTTATGAAGATCTTTAATTTCATCATCACGGTACAAAGATCTAATCCTTAATTAAGACGACAGAATTAAAGAGTCATTGCGTCAAGCATAAAGGATTGAGCACTAAAGTTATCATCACATGAATATTCCAAATATCATGTTCTACTATTTGCTCAACTCCGGGCTTAGGCCCAAAAGGTTGCTCTATCAAATAGAGTAACTTCTTAGTTCTCAGGACTATCCTGAGGTTTTATTCCCAATCTGAAAATTAAAGCCGTTTAAAAAATATTTTCACCCAGGATTATGTTCTAAACACTTATCTTTCAGTTTTCTTGATTGCTATAGTCCAACTATTCAATCAACGATTTCACGTACTATTGATTATAATGATTACTATAGTCTAACTATATAATCAACTATAATTTAATTGTTAAATTCAAATATATTGATAACTATAATCCAATTATATAATCAACTATAATTTGAAGTAGTTTGAATACAGTATAACTGTTTAATTAAAACAATAATTAAATATTAGTCCAACTAATATAATTATTTATTGACGAAAAATTGAAATGAGCGCGTATTGGCAAGTATCTAAACGAAATTGTAAATTTAATACTTGCCTCCCACTATTTTTCGGCGAGCCTCTAACCCTCTGTTGAGTACTCGGGAAACCTAATTTCCTAGTGGGTTAGGATCCCGTTAAATAACACACAACATTGACTTTGGCCAACAAGCTGTATGATATTTAACTAGGTAGATCTCTAAGATCAATTGGATCTCATCCAATTCCTAGATCCGGTAGGTGGACATCCAAGTCCAAAACATATATCTAATATATGCCAATATATCCGATATATTCCCTAATATTTTTCCTCTGAATCAACTAAGTCTTGGCTTTGGCACAACAAACTTAATGATTCCAGTTAAGCGGGACAAATTGACCTTGGAAAGCTTCGTAATCGATGTCGATGGACAAGAAGTGATCTTGACTTTGGCCAATAAATCACAACTTGGAAAATACATGCGATATGGAACAAAGCCTTCATGATTCAAACAAATCTGCGATGGACAAAGGTCTTGACTTTGGCCAACAAACCAATGCCAATCTTGGATTTTGAGAATGAATCATTCAATGGAAGGAAAAACGCTTAATATTTGTTGAGGGTTTTTCGCGTAATTGGCAACCAATTAATTATCTTTGATTAGGTCTCATGATTCACCCTTAAGCATGCATTCTAAAAGCATAATAAGGCGCGATAAATAAATTAATAATGATATGCGAATGTATATTTAAAACATTTTGTTCCTAGAACAAATCTCTCCATTTCCTCTCTCCCGTTAGCAAAAATCTTACTTCTACCCAATTACATAACACTTCTAAAGAAACCTCATTTACATTGAGGGGAATACATGAGAAGAGAAATACAAAGAATCAAGAGGTAATAGGCTGGAGACGCAGGTCCAATTTAATAAATTCTAAATTTATTACAACAATTTCCAAAATTACCTTCACCCATATAATATCCATCCGATATACATTATTCATACATCACATCCATGTATTCACACAAAGCATGTTATCAATCAATCTAATCCAATTAATTAATCTGAAATTAATGATCATCCAATGTTCAAACAACGATTTGATTTGCGCGAGTCCAACTCGTTTAAGAATAAGTACTCAAAGTACGAATTCTTGAATTATATCAAACTACAATATTAAATCCAATTTAATTTGCATTCAATACTAATTCTTTATTTAATTCTAAATTAAATAATTACACTTTATTAATAAGCCTTTACGACTTAGATTCTAAATCTAATCATTACGGGTCTCAAAGCCCAATTAACATCCAATGTCAATTTAAGTAAAGTCCAATGGGCTTTCAATTAATTTATAAGGCATGGACTTTGGCAACCAAAGCCCAATAAGGAATCACCATTTGCCAAAAATCAATTTAGGCCCATTAGGCCCAATTAAAATTTTAAAGGCCCATTTTATTATATTTGGACTTTATGGAAATGGTTTTAGGCCCAATTGGATCCAACCAATTAACCTAAACCAAACTTGGCCCAACCAAGCCCATTAAGCCAGAATACAACCTTATAAGCCCAATTCCAAATTTAGCCCAATTAATTTAATCACAATATTCCAACTATTACAATTAAATCAATTAAAGTGTATAGCCATAATTAATTATTCAAATTAACATTTCCAAAATATCAATTTAATCAATTAATTATGCTTATCATCATCAACACATGTCCAACATTATTGAATATAAAAATCATCTCATTTCATGCTATATAGCTCACGACATTTAGAGGGATTTTAAATCCGATTTCGATTTTAATCCAATTAAATTCTAAATCAATTTATCCCAAGTCTTTCAATTCATCCAATGATCAAAAAATAAAAATACCATGACTTTAGGGCATCTCATGCATTTGGCCAAGCCAAAATTTTGGGGAAAAATTAATCCAATTCAATTTTCATCAAATTGATCATGCATAACTCTAAGTTATCATCATTCAAGCATACTCAATCAATCAATTTTATCAAATCATGCTCAAATCAATTTTACCCAAATTTTAGCATAAAAACCCTAAATCCAATTTCATGCTTAATAACCGCTCTGATACCATTGTTGGGTTTTCTAGGTCAAACCAAGATCAATTAAGCATATAAACGTGTGAATACATCAAAGTAAAGTAGCGGAAATACTCACTTTGATCGGCTTTGCGATGCGAAGAACACAAAAAATTTTATGCTCCTTGAAGCTCTCGGCCATGCCCTTTCTTTGTGCTCCATGTATAGATCTTCAAGCTCCAAGCTTTGTGAATGATTCCATGCTCATAGATGGGTTTCCCTATCACCCTTGTAAGACCCCTTTGAGTGCTAGCTCTTGAGATTTTGCAACAAAATCATGAAGAAGTAAGCCCTAGGCTCACGGCAACAATGAGGGAAAAATGGGGAGGCCATTCAGCCATGAGAAGAAAAAGAGATAGAGTTGTGTGTTGTATTTTTTTATTTCAAAAACAAGTCAAAATGATATACCAAAAATAATAAAATGGTATTTATCATTCAATCCATCACACTTGAGTGTTTGGTAAGCAACCATCAAATCCCATTAACTTCCATCAACCAAAAGGTGATGTGATAGACAAGTGATGTGACTTGTGATGTGACTAGTGGGCCCCACTTGATTCAAAATCCGAGTGGGTCCGCAAACACTCCGGGCTCGGGTTCGCTAATTCCGAATTAACGAATTTTACGTTGCGACGTAATTAAATCAAATTTAATTAAATAATTATGCCTAGCAAAATTACTATTCACGTCGCTAACGAATTAATTCTAAATTAACTCGTTTGCCCGAATTAAAATCCAATTTTAATTCTGCGTCGAAATCTAATTTCGTTTAATATATCAAATATATTATTTTATCGATTAATTCCAAATTAATCGTTCTCTCTCTTCAAATAGTATTCAGATAAAATATCTCCGTAATTAATCCCAGATTAATTTTCTCTCTCTTATAATTAATCTGAGATTAATTAAGTGCGAGTCATACGTCATTGATGAATCTTCGGGAAGCGACCCATGAGATCCCTGGATATGTTGGCAGTAAATCCGGTCGTCGGACTATCCGAACACGTACGTACCTAGTACTACGTTTTTATAGATTTACAAGACATGGTTGACTTCTAGCAAAGCACCGTGCCTACCCAATTCTCCAGAAATATTCTTAAAGGAATATGTAATCTGTATCAGGCGTAATATACGTAGTATTGCGTATTGCGATCCAGTATCGGATGTCACGTGTTAGGCCTGTGGCTGGAATTGTGTCTGCCCCGTACGAAGCACATATCGGATCTCTGGTAACTAGTCTCTATAATCGGATAAACATGACCTAGTCATATTATCTCGATAGCTGCAGCATACAAGAGTATCAGTTCCGTATCCTACGTGACCATCATTTTCATATGACTGGAGTGATACTTCCATCTTGAAATCACACCCAATACATTACGATTCTCAATATACCCAGAAGAGGCGTACACAGAACCTGTTAAAGCCCTGAACGACCAAAACCAAAGTATATTGATTGTCGCAAGTATTAGCGATGTAAGTCTCAGGTTAAGACCAAATACACCTACCCTGATTCGGACTTCCATAGACACATAGTCATACTACCAATGGAATTCCGAGGGGTCTATCCAGAGCGAAGCTGTTTCCGTACCATCGGTAAACACAACCTCATATTACACTTGCATAAGTATTCAATACTTAAATATATGAGAACTATGCTGTTATGCTCCCACAACACGCACAAGTGAAATACTAGTTTATTCCGCATTATCGATGCCCAATCTCGATAATACTACGACTATGGATATTTTAATGATTAAACCTTAGTGAATTAATATTATCTCATATCTTATTAATCCAGAACTAATCATATGGACTTTTATCATTTATATATCCCGGTAATCCAATTACAAATGATAAAAGAGAAATTTCTTTTGTCACATAGTTAATTTGTACAACAACACCATGTTCTGTACAAATAATGATTTTATAGGTCATAATTGTCCAACAGGGTCAACCCGCGACCCGACCCGCACGAGTTTAAAAAAATAATGATTTTTCCACTCGATCCGACCCGAAATTTACGGCTTGAGTAACTGGTTTGATATTAAAACCCTACCCGACCCGATACTATAATATTTTTGTTATTTTTTAAAAAATTATTATTTTTCCTATTATTTCATTTGTTTATTATTTTTGTTGTATTGAAACTTTATATATATAATAATTTTCGGGACATAAAAAAATAAATATTTATATTTCGAAATAATTAATTCATCAATTTTTTTATTCATAATAAAATATATGTCAATTGTGAACCATTATGATATAACTCAAACCAAAAAAATTTAAGAATGATACCATTATGATATAACTCAATGTCAATTGTGATAAATTATCCCAGTGATGATAGTATAATGCAACAGTAGTAAATAGATATTGTCGCACTAGAAACAATATTTGTTTATTCGAGTATGTTATACATCTATTCTAGAGATATTTTATCAAACAATTAATGAACGCATGACAAAATAATAGTAAAACACTAAAATTGAACTATATAGCAAGCATTTCATGTCCGAAGTATATTAAAATACATTAAGAAAATTTACTTGTTTTTCTGGAAAAAAAAATATTTGATTTTCTTGTCCCTTCTTACGGTATGGTCAGTTTCAAGAGAAATGAAGGATAAAATTATTTTTATAGTATTTCGGATTTGGTAACTATGAGTGAAAATGGAAAGATAAAATTATTTTGAGGATATTTCGATCTCTTTGTATTATTATTGGTTAAAATAACTATAAAAATGGATAATTGAGAAAAGTGCCCTTGATTTTTTGTTTTTGATTGTATAATTTGGATAATTTCCGTTGAAATAAACTCATAATAAGCAATAAGAATTTGGAGATTTCTTCAAACACACAAAATGTAGAAACTCAATTCAATTCCTCACCACAATCTTTTTTCCATCAAAATCTAGTGATGTCGATTTTTTTTTTTTTTTTAGTCTTAATAGTATTGGAAATCGAGACAAGACATAGAGGGTAAGTAAAATCGATTTCGGTTTCGATTCCGCGTGGAATTAGAATCTACTCAGAAAAAATTTGTTCCTAACTAAATGGAACCGTAACTTATCCAATTAAATATGATACCCTATTAATCGGTTCCAATTCAATTTCGATCTAGTTCCGGTCTGATTCTGATTCCGTTCATGACAGAACTGGAACAGAATCATTTAAATTCGGTTCTTCTATTTTGAAACTGGAATGAGAAAATGGATGAATAAATTTATTTTAATAAAGAAAAAAAAAAGTGAAATGAAAAAAAACACTCATCTCTTTGGTCGTTTAAACCCTAAAACCCTGAACCCTCTCTCCGCTCGCAGACAATCCCAAAATGCAGAGACTCAATTCCTTTCCAAATCCCCACAACTTTGCTATCAAATCCATTTTCTCATTTTTCTCTTCTCTTTCGGAGGCCCCAAATACAAATACATTCCTATTCAATTACTTAATTGAAACCCTAAATATTCCTAAATCACGGGCCCTTGTGATCTCAAACAAATTGTCTCCCATTAAATCCCTTGAAAGACCATGAAGTGTACGTCAATTTTTCCACAATGCTGGATTCTCCGATACCCACATTCAATTGATTGTTTCTGCAAAACCCAAAATTCTATTCTCTCATGTGGACAGAACCCTAAAACCAAAGATTGAATTTTTTTCAACATCTGGGTCTTGTGGGTTCTGATTTGGGTAAGTTTATTTCCAAAAATCCAGCGATTTTATTTGTTAGTTTATAGAAAAAATTGATTCCATGTGTTGAAATTCTTAAGAAAATGTTAGTGGATGATACTAATAATGAAGATTTCGTTCGTGTTGTTAGTAGATGCATTTGGATTCTTACGAGGGACCCCGAGAAATCGGGGTTGTTAAGAAACATCGAATACTTGAAGAGTTGTGGCATTGTTGGCTCTCAGCTGTCAATGTTATTAGTGTGGGAACCTAGGCTACTTTGTTTGGAAGAATTTAAACTTAGAGAACTTGTTTCACGGGCTTTAGATATTGGATTTTCGACTTACTCGAGGATGTTTGTTTATGGATTGCATTCACTTAGCTGCTTGAGTGAGGAGACATTTGATAGAAAATTGGAATTTTTTAGGAGTTGTGGGTTCTCAAAAGAGGAGTTCCTAGCAATGATTAGGAGAGCACCTGGATTGCTTCGTTTGTCCGAGGAGAGGTTGAAGTCAGGATTTGATTTCTTTATGAAAAAGCTTCAATCCGGTTTATTTAACGTTTAGTATTGAAAATCGTGTGATCCCTAGATACCGGGTTTTTAAAATTGTTACATCGAAGAAGTTTTTGAAGAAGGAATGTAGTTTTCCTTCAATGCTGTCTTTGAGTGAGAAGACAAATCTAGGTCATCTAAGAGTGGGTCAACAACTCTAGATTAGCAACATGGTTTCCAAAACCTTAAAAGAAAGCTTATAACTACAATAGTCACAACCTTCCTTCATCATACATGCTCAACACTTCCATCAAAACTTCCATCAACAAAAACACAAGGAATAAAGAAAGAAATAACCTAAGAACATCATATGTTAAAGCCTAGATCCTAAGGAACATTTTTCTTTCTAATAGCAAGTTGGAAAAACTCACTAAAATCCAAGATTTCTTCTTTCTTTCTCACAAGCTTCCTTTGCTTCCATTAATGGAGTTTTTCTTTAAAGTGTATTAGGTTATCAAATGAAAGTGAAATGAAAACAATATATACTTGTTGTAAAATAGCCTTGGCCGAAATTGCAAAGACAAATACAAGTTATATTAATTTCAATTTCATTTCACCTTTATCTTTGATCAACTTGCATAAATATCATAATAACACTTTATTAGATATTTAATTAAGTCAACAAAGGCAACCAAAAAATATAACTCTTATATTTTAAGGCCATGGCCGAAATTTTGAAGAAAAAATAAAGAAAAATGATATTTCAATTTTAAACATTTTAAACAAATATCAAAGAAGTCAAATCCAATTTGACTACCATTTCCTTTACTTTAAAGTCAAAATTAAACACTTATAATCATTTCCTAACTTTATCATTTGGTGATATATTTATATTTTAATTATATTAATCATTTAACAATTAAATAATTAAAAAATTAATTAAATATAAATATATCAAATATATGTATTATATTTACTTTAAATATCTCAAATACATATATTGATGATATATGTCAAATACCTTTATTTGACTATTTATTAATGTGTATTAATAATATCATATATAAATACAAATACACATTAATTAGGAAATGACGGTTCGGCCCGTTCGCATGTATTTTTCGTTTAACGATTAAACGATTTATAAATAATCATCATTATTCATAAATGTTGCTCTAGTGCTCTACGAGTATGTTTCATTATTGAGACTCTCTAGATTCAGGTATATCCGTCACGAAATCCAATTTCATGTGCATAATCTATCCACCCATAGATTATGACGATCACGGATAAACTAGCTGAATCATACAGGTCGAGGTCATTGCATACGTATAATCCCTCCGTCACAGGTATCCAGATAATCCCAGAGATATAGATGTAAACGTCAAATCTCTATAGGTATTATCTCATCGACGTATCTATTAGCAATCTCTAAATAACACTCAGAACTTACTTCCGATGTATACTGTGGCCACAGATTTAACAGACTGCTAAATATATATGGACTACCTATGCTCTGTACACAGAACTGACGGATCCTATCTTGACACACACAGGATATCCTGAGGATCGATCCACACCCAACGAACAAGTGGAGGTCTGATCTAAATAGATCGGTGACGTGACTGCCATCTAAGTGTGGAGGATGTCTCATACATCCACAGTGGTGTCTCAAGTCGAAGGACCACTATGCTACTCAACCCGAGAAGATTCTTATTGACGTTGGCGTACCATCCATTAAGAATCTTCGGTGAGCCGTTCAATGTTTATACACTATAAACACCTACACGTCTATACGAGTCTCCCCAGACTCATGGTTCATTGGATAAACCATCGGACCAAGTCTCGATAACATGTACTGGTCTCAACAGATTTGACTAACCGACCCATGTTAGTGAATCTTGACCAGGAACTTTATTGATAATATATATCTTTAGCAATGACACTTCCAATGTCAATTACAAACTATCTTTGTAACTGTGTATTGCATTATATATTATCAGGTCTTTGTTCTAATATATACATATCACTAAACAACATTTAGTTTCAATCTAATCATAATCAGATCGAATACGTATATAAAAACAAGAGGTGCAACCATAAATAAGTAGTATTATGGGAAAATGGGATGTTCGTATTCATGAATCAGACATAAATACGGCCCGGATTGGCGCTCTGAGCACCAACCCCAACAATTTCTCCCACTTGATCTAGTGCCAATCCACGGTATCATATACACGTCTCAATGGCATCGTATGCACATGGTCCTCAAAAGCTCACCCAGTACTTAAGAGGTAGGCAACCAAAAATAAGTCTGCTATGACATATTGAGTTTGTCAAACAAACTCCATCGTTTCCCATAGTCAGCATCATTAATATTTTGTAGAATCTAGATTATACATTAATATGACTCTGATGCTACATTAGTATTGTGCTACTGCTACTGAGTTGTCCAAGTATTTAAGGATCAAATCCAAAATACTATGAAGATAACCGCAGGCACAATAACAATTCAAAAACTTCTAATTTAAAAGGTCACTATGCAACTTCATAAGTCAATACTTCAAAAGTTGCATTTGATTCCACTAAATAGTAGAATCCTCCGTGACACTCCCACTGCATCTTTTCTGACTCTTTATGACGTAGACTGTCTAATGTCATAATTAGTCTCAAAACTAATATGACCCTAATGGTTGCAGACTATATTCTCCATGAATTAGAAACTCGTTCTTAATATCTCAAAGATCACAAAGAACGTGTTTCAAGATCCATCATATGGTCTATAGGATATCAAAATAACTCGTAACAATTACGATTAAATCAATATCTTAATCGCACATTATAAAGTATTTATTATGTCATCATCAAATGATACATAATATTGATTAGACATTCTAATCAATATCTCTTTCGAAAAAGGGACCATCCTTTATGAAAGATGAATACTTTACATAAGACACACAATAACTGTCGTACAAATTACTAACTGTCATACAAATAGCCTTGTTATGTCCTTCATTAGATCATATCTAATGTACGACTAATAGGAGTATCTCACAAGTCTCCAAGTTTCATATCATATATAAAACTTTATATTAAATATAACAGAGATTACTCCCACTACTTCACGGAGTAAAGAAGACTTAGATAAATCTTTTACCTCACAAACATCTCATTATTACAATAATAATGACAATGTCGTTAAGATATATAACACTAGAAAGTAATATGTACGCTCCCACTAACCCTTTTTATCACATATGTATTCTATATACTTTGACAAGATCAGACAATCTGACGATATCAAAAATAGAGAACACATATTTCTGGAAGACTTATCCAAGTCTACAATAGGCTCTATAAGCTAGCACACTAAACTGCGATTTCAGCAGAACACAAACTCTAGGGCAATTCCAGAATGAACTCTTCAAACAAGGAAATCACAAATGATCTCTTATTCGAATAAGTCATCCAAAAACGCCATTTTGCATTCTTTAGCTAAAAATACAGTTTATTATCAACATTAACCAATATATCTTTAATTGTTCATTTAGTGTGACTTAGAGATAAGTTTCCTCAGAATCTACAATAGATTGCTGAGTATAACTTTTCTCACTGTCATACTGTAAATGTCAAACCTTTAATAAGCTCACAATGCTTTCGCTGCGCAAACAATTAGCACATATCATGAACTAATTCATAATGAAAGCTTAATCAAGTTCAAAACTTGATCGTAGTAAGCTATGAACAATCTTAGATCTAAGGTTCAATGGTGAACTTCCAGAATCGATATCAAATATCGCTTCCATTATAAGTTATAGGATAATTTTTCTTCAATAAGAAAACAACGGAACCATTAAGTATCAAATACTTGTTAATGATTCTGTTATCCTATTGGACTTGCAAGGAAGATGTATAAGGGTTGTTTCATTTTATTAATTACGTAGTTCCATTTTAATTTATCATTCTCACATTGACTTCAATAAGTCAAGTCTTTTCTATAATAGTTAACATCTGATGTTACACACCAAGTAATAAAACGATTTTATGACTTAGAATCGTAGAAAAGATATTCTATTAAATAGAATACAATATTCTATTAAACAGAATAAACGATAAACTTTTACTTATACCTCTTAGGTGTAAGTAATTTCCATTATATAACTATTATATAAAAGAAACATTCAAATCTTAAACTTTTCAAGATTCGGATTTTCTACCTAGACATATCATATATGTAACTGTAGAAATTAATGGAACATTAATTAAAGAGATGAATTAGTGTTACTGGAGCATAACCCCAAGAGTATTGAAACTAATTCGGTAACATTCAATATCAAACGAATCAAATCATATAAGATTCGATTGCTCCCACTACTCAATTCCATCAAGATGGAATCGTGGAAGAATAATATTGAATATGAATCATATTCACTAAATAACCTTAGAACTAATTGCTTTAAAATTCATACGTTTGATCGTATCAAAGATCTTTGAACAGATCAAAGACATGTTATGAATTTTGAGGATAGAATTCTCTAAAATCTTTAGATTGAATATATTTGAACAAGTAAAAATGTTCAATCTACGTTTCATCAGAACAGGTTGAAAGTTCTTGATACTTTCAAGACTTTCAATATGTTCCTTCAGAAACACGTAACTAAGTTATGACAATTCATCAGCTAAGTTACGAAATAAAGAAAAAAAACTACTTAGCAATTATTATTTATTAAACTACATACATCCAATGTATCAGTTAAATAAATTTGGTGGTCCAATGACAATCATTGGTTAAACGAGATCTTAATCACTTTCCTGAATACAATATTCATTAAATGGACAAGGATGTGTGGTGTGATCTAGTATCAAACCATCCTTCACCATAAGAATAAGCATCCAATGATTAAGTGATTAAACTCATAAAGCATCGTTCTAAATTATTTACTTTACCGAATAATTTTTCTTATTTCTTCTCTACGTCAATGACACTACTAGTTATTATAAAATATGTAACAATTGTTTATAAAGAACAAGTGACTATCCAATAGTCGCAAGTTCCATATCAAATATCAAAACAATCGTTAACCAATATTTCAAATAACTAGACAGGAGATCTGGTATCCAATACCTATAGTTGTAGTATTGTGAAAATCGATATTTTCTATACACAAATATACGCATCTCCTTTCTCTAACTTTACTATTTGCATTCAACTATTCACAACAATTGTAAATAACTGATTAGCAATTGTGTCAGACACATTACCTCTAAAGGTAATTAAAGCTTAGAAACGTCATTACTAGATAAACAAATACCTAATAAGGCTTTCTAAATGCCAGTCAAGAATCTCGAGACATGAACTAATTCAAGTCAATTCTTACTGCATAAGAAACTATTGTCTCTAAAGTATTATATCCTAAAGGGGATATCTATCTAGATTATCTATCATGACTTAGAAACTAAGTCATTAACCATCTTTATTTTCAAGAAAATCGGAACAACAGTTCCCGATGGTTTAGACTAATCTAACAATATCCTAGTCTATTAGTATCTAGAACCTATTCTAGAATAACTGCAACCAAGAGTCTAGTCAGATAACATATCAAAATATGTGTGCAGCAAATAAAAGTTTAATTATATCTAAATAATAGAATAAGGAAACAAACAAGCGGTAATTTCCATAATAACATACACTGCCTAAGTTATGGAATATTTTAACTTAGCAATGCCTCCCATTATTTTTACGTAATGGCGTAATCCCCAACGGAAAGACGAGAATTCAATAATTAAATCGAATTCCATAATGGGAAGAGGCCCATGAATATATTTCGACTCACAGCAGAGGCACGGTCTCGCCTACGTATATTCACAGGTAGACAACTAATTGTCAATCACTCACTAGTGACTCCAAGGTTCCGGTCCTGGCCGTTTCTCATTGTCGCTACGAAGGCAGGCCCACAAGGAGACGTACCAAGGTTAAACTTTTCAATGATAAACTCAAGTTACTTGCGTAACCCTGACAGCTAGGGCACGTTCAGGATTCCGATTTCGCTTGAATTTATCTAGTATCTAATATACATTCGACATAAATAAATTTCTATCAACTACACCCTCACAGCAGAGGCACGGTCTCAGATGTAGTCAACGAAAAGATATTTATAAACCGTATTGACAAGACGGACCAAGAAACAAGTATTCCAAATACTAGTTACTATAAAACCTTATTAAGCGGGGATATTCCATTAAGTGTCATACACCCTAAATCTAATCAAATTAGATTATAACATGCATGTATAAAGTCAGAAAAACATGATAAACATTGAATAAAATAAGCTAATCATTTATGGAGGCCTAGAATCAGACTTGCTCTGATACCATTTTGTAGGGGTTTTTAGGGGCAGAATCCGGTAACGCAGCGGAAGCGGTGGAAATCATATTTTCCGATTTCAAAAATTTTTCTCGGATTAATTAAATAAACATATTTATTTAATTATAAAATAATCAAATTATGAAATAAAATTCAAATAATCATATTTAAGTGAATTTACCAAATTGCCCTTACTTTGGTATTTTGTCCATTTTAGTCCGAAATTGATCTAATCAATTTTGAATGATTCTAAATCATTTCTAAGATGAACTTAGCATGTTCAAAACATCAAAACACCAAGGCAACACAAAATCCCATTTTTGACTCCTTTGGCCGAATGCACCATCAATGTGCCATTTTGTGCACTTTGTCATTTCATGCATCAAAACAAATCAAGATGTAATCCAATGAACATGAAAATTTATATGCATAATATAAACATCCAAATGCACAACATATATGAAAATCCCCAAATTTGGAAGTGGTCTTAAACCCTAATTTTTCAATTTCATCAAATTGGACAAATTAGACCAAATTGGTTAAATACAACACTTTAATCATCTTTCTTCCATCCAATCAAAGTCTCAACACAATGAAACAACTAAAGATCAAATATAGGTCATCTAAGAGTGGGTCAACAACTCTAGATTAGCAACATGGTTTCCAAAACCTTAAAAGAAAGCTTATAACTACAATAGTCACAACCTTCCTTCATCATACATGCTCAACACTTCCATCAAAACTTCCATCAACAAAAACACAAGGAATAAAGAAAGAAATAACCTAAGAACATCATATGTTAAAGCCTAGATCCTAAGGAACATTTTTCTTTCTAATAGCAAGTTGGAAAAACTCACTAAATCCAAGATTTCTTCTTTCTTTCTCACAAGCTTCCTTTGCTTCCATTAATGGAGTTTTTCTTTAAAGTGTATTAGGTTATCAAATGAAAGTGAAATGAAAACAATATATACTTGTTGTAAAAATAGCCTTGGCCGAAATTGCAAAGACAAATACAAGTTATATTAATTTCAATTTCATTTCACCTTTATCTTTGATCAACTTGCATAAATATCCTAATAACACTTTATTAGATATTTAATTAAGTCAACAAAGCAACCAAAAATATAACTCTTATATTTTAAGGCCATGGCCGAAATTTTGAAGAAAAAATAAAGAAAAATGATATTTCAATTTTAAACATTTTAAACAAATATCAAGAAGTCAAATCCAATTTGACTACCATTTCCTTTACTTTAAAGTCAAAATTAAACACTTATAATCATTTCCTAACTTTATCATTTGGTGATATATTTATATTTTAATTATATTAATCATTTAACAATTAAATAATTAAAAATTAATTAAATACAATATATCAAATATATGTATTATATTTACTTTAAATATCTCAAATACATATATTGATGATATATGTCAAATACCTTTATTTGACTATTTATTAATGTGTATTTAATAATATCATATATTAATACAAATACACATTAATTAGGAAATGACGGTTCGGCCCGTTCGCATGTATTTTTCGTTTAACGATTAAACGGTTTATAAATAATCATCATTATTCATAAATGTTGCTCTAGTGCTCTACGAGTATGTTTCATTATTGAGACTCTCTAGATTCAGGTATATCCGTCACGAAATCCAATTTCATGTGCATAATCTATCCACCCGTAGATTATGACGATCACGAATAAACTAGCTGAATCATACAGGTCGAGGTCATTGCATACGTATAATCTCTCCGTCACAGGTATCCAGATAATCCCAGAGATATAGATGTAACGTCAAATCTCTATAGGTATTATCTCATCGACGTAACTATTAGCAATCTCTAAATAACACTCAGAACTTACTTCCGATGTATACTGTGGCCACAGATTTAACAGACTGCTAAATATATATGGACTACCTATGCTCTGTACACAGAATGACGGATCCTATCTTGACACACACAGGATATCCTGAGGATCGATCCACACCCAACGAACAGGCGGAGGTCTGATCTAAATAGATCGGTGACGTGACTGCCATCTAAGTGTGGAGGATGTCTCATACATCCACAGTGGTGTCTCAAGTCGAAGGACCCTATGCTACTCAACCCGAGAAGATTCTTATTGACGTTGGCGTACCATCCATTAAGAATCTTCGGTGAGCCGTTCAGTGTTTATACACTATAAACACCTACACGTCTATACGAGTCTCCCCAGACTCATGGTTCATTGGGATAAACCATCAGACCAAGTCTCGATAACATGTACTGGTCTCAACAGATTTGACTAACCGACCCATGTTAGTGAATCTTGACCAGGAACTTTATTTGATAATATATATCTTTAGCAATGACACTTCCCAATGTCAATTACAAACTATCTTTGTAACTGTGTATTGCATTATATATTATCAGGTCTTTGTCTAATATATACATATCACTAAACAACATTTAGTTTCAATCTAATCATAATCAGATCGAATACGTATATAAAACAAGAGGTGCAACCATAAATAAGTAGTATTATGGGAAAATGGGATGTTCGTATTCATGAATCAGACATAAATACGGCCCGGATTGGCGCTCTGAGCACCACCCCAACAGTTGTTACACAAGACAATGCGACAGACAAGAGGTGCTCTTGTTATCAGTGCAATAAATATGTGACAACATCTGTAACACTATTATTCACTACATTATCTCACTGTGACATATTATCCCTCTGATGTAGAAATGCGACAGTAGTAAAATAGATATTGTGCATTACAAATAAGATTGTTCATTCCGTATGTTAGACATCTTTTCTAGGGGCATTTTATCAAACAACTAATGAGTGCATGATAAATAACAACAAAACACCAAAATTGAACTAACCTTTCGAAGAACAACAACAAAATAACAAACATTTCATGTTCGAAATATATTAAAATACATTAAGAAATTTCCTCGATTTTCTTTTCTTTTCTCACGGTACGGTCAGTTTCAAGAGTAATGAGGGATAAATTATATTTAGAGCATTTTGGATTTGGTAACTGTGAGTGAAAATGAAGAGTAAAATTATTATTTGAGGATATTTTGATCTCTTTTATTATTTTGGTTAGAATAGATATAAAACTGTAATAATGGATAATTGATAAAAGTGATCTTAATTTAAGAATGATACCATTATGGTATAACTCAATGTTAATTATGACGCTTTTGCAACTATATCATTACTAATCATTATAACGTCTTTTACGTCTCTACCATTTATAAAAGAAAATATATTATCATTCTGCTAAACTCGAAATTCATATCAAGAAAATGTCCAAAAATTGATTCATTGAACAATTCAGTTGTGTCTCGGTCAATTTATTCATGTGCATATCAAATACTCTTTTTATTTTGATCATGTTTGTCACACGATCTCAGAATGATCCTCTACTGGTATCGCTTTATCATGATATACATATCCTCTATCATGATATGTATATCCCATAACTTGGCTCGGGATCAATGACAGAGATATCTAGCCACGCAAGATGTAAGTATTGCACACACTCATGAGGTCTGCACCACACATAAGTCCAGTTACTCAAGCCCATTCACGGATTGAAAAACAAATGAACTCATCTCCAATCTGAAACCAAAGTAGGTTCACATTGTGCATTATCATTCTGCTAAACTAGAAATTCATATCAAGAAAATGTCCAAAAATTGATTCATTGAACAATTGCAGTTGTGTCTCGGTCAATTTATTCATGAGCATATCAAATACTCTTTTTATTTTGATCATGTTTGTCAAAAAAATTTAAGAATGATATCATTATGGTATAACTCAATGTTCTAATCATTCATTAAGATCACTTTTATCAATTACTAATCATTCTTAAATTAAAATACATTAAGAAATTTCCTCGATTTTCTTGTCTTTTCTCACGGTACGGTCAGTTTCAAGAGTAATGAGGGATAAAATTATATTTAGAGCATTTTGGATTTGGTAACTGTGAGTGAAAATGAAGAGATAAAATTATTTTGAGGATATTTTGATCTCTTTTATTATTATTGGTTAGAATAGATATAAAAAATGTAATAATGGATAATTGATAAAAGTGATCTTAATTTGGTTGCATAATTTAGATAATTTCCGTTGAAATAAACTCATAATAAACACTAAGAATTTGGAGATTTTTTCAAATACTCCTAAAATATAGAACTTCAATTCAATTTCTCACCATAATCCTTTTCCATCAAAATTTATTGATGTCGATTTTTTGTTGGTCTTAAGCAAATCGAATTAATAGTATTGGAATCCAGACAAAACATAAGGGTGAGCAAAATTGGTTTCGATTCCGCGTGGAACCATAATGGCAGAATCTACATAAAAAAAATTGGTTCCTAACTCAATGAGATCGTAATCTACCCAATAAAATATGATACCCTATTAATCGGTTCCAATTCGATTCTGATCCGGTTCCGATTTACCCTATTTATTTATTATTGTCAAACTTCGAATATATAATTATTTCTCACACTTGAATATTACACAATATTCTTGGCAACTATCCATACATAAATAAAATAATAAATAAAACTGCATATTGCATACTATTTTTGACTCAATACATATTATTATTGTAGGAAATGTTTGAGTTTAAATTGGGTTTTGAAATTAGGTTTAAATTGAGTTTTAAAACTGATTATGAAATTAGGTTTAAATTGCGCTTTAATTTGGGTTATAAAATTTGGTTTAAATTGAATTTAAAAACTTGGGTTATGAAATTTAGTTTCAATTGAGTTTTAAAACTGGTTATGAAATTATGTTTAAATTGAGTTTAAAATTGGTTCCGAAATTTATTCTAAACTCGGTTTCCAAAATATGTTCCGATCTGATTTCAATTTCATCCCTAACAGAACCGGAACCGAACCGTTTAAATTCGATTATTTTATTTTGGAATCGGAATGAAAAAATGGATGAATAAATTTGAGAAACCGATGAATAAATGTATATCATTAAATATTAAGAATCGAGAGTAATTTTTTCCTTAAAATAATAATCGGGAAAAAAAAAAAGTAAAATGAAAAAAAAAAACACTCATCTCTTTGCTCGTTTGAACCCTAAAACCCCGAACCCTCTCTCCTCTCGCAGACAATCCCAAAATGCAGAGACTCAATTCCTTTCCAAATCCCCACAACTTTGCTATCAAATCCTTTTTCTCATTTTTCTCTTCTCTTTCGGAGGGCCCAAATACAAATACATTCCTATTCAATTACTTAATTGAAACCCTAAATATTCCCAAATCACGAGCCCTTGTGATCTCAAACAAATTGTCTCCCATTAAATCCCTTGAAAGACCACGAACTGTGCGTCAATTTTTCCACAATGCTGGATTCTCCGATACCCACATTCAATTGATTGTTTCCTCCAAGCCCGGAATTCTATTCTCTCATGTGGACAAAACCCTAAAACCAAAGATTGAATTTTTTCAACGTCTGGGTCTTGTGGGTTCTGATTTGGGTAAGTTTATTTCCAAAAATCCAATGCTTTTATGTGTTAGTTTAGAGAAAAAATTGATTCCATGTGTTGAAATTCTTAAGAAAATGTTAGTGGATGATACTAATAATGAAGATTTCGTTCGTGTTGTTAGTAGGAACATTAGGATTCTTACGAGGGACCCCGAGAAATCGGGGTTGTTAAGAAACATTGAATATTTGAAGAGTTGTGGCATTGTTGGCTCTCAACTGTCAATGTTATTAGTGAGGCAACCTAGGGTATTTTGTTGGGAAGGATTCAAACTTCGAGAACTTGTTTCACGGGCTTTAGATATTGGATTTTCGACTTACTCGAGGATGTTTGTTTATGGATTGCATGCACTTAGCAGCTTGAGTGAGGAGACATTTGATAGAAAATTGGAATTTTTTAGGAGTTGTGGGTTCTCAAAAGAGGAGTTCCTAGCAATGATTAGGAGTGCACCTATATTGCTTTGTTCGTCTGAGGAGAGGTTAAAGTCAGGATTTGATTTCTTTTTGAAAAATGTTGAATTTGAAAAGGCTGTGCTGGTTCGTAATCCGGTTTATTTAACGTATAGTATTGAAAATCGAGTGATCCCTAGATACAGGGTTTTTCAAATTGTTACATCGAAGAAGTTTTTGAAGAAGGAATGTAGTTTTCTTTCAATGCTGTCTTTGAGTGAGAAGGATTTCTTGAAGAAGTTTGTGCTGAGGTTTGGAGATTATGCAGAGGAGTTGTTGCAAGCTTACAAAAACCAGAGCTCGTGTTCTTCTTCTGAAGAGGAATCTTGATGTATAGATTGGAATATCAAGTGATTCCTTGATGTAGGAATTTTCAAATTGTTGTGTCGAGGAGGTTTTGAAGAACGAATTGAGTTTTCGGCAAGTGTTTGCCTTGAGTGAGGAGAAATTCTCAGAGAAGTTTCTGCCGTGGTTAGGAGATGAATGGTTGGGTTCTTCTCTGTCATTTAAGTTTGCCATTGCAACAAGCGTTGTTGTTTTGCCTGCAACAAAATTAGGTGATGTTAAGGGAAAATATTGTACTCTAAATCTCTTCATAAATCTCAAGAATAATTGTTGGAAAGTGTTGATTGATACAAATTTGCAGGTTATTTGTTTTTGATTTTTCCCCCATTAAAATTTCAACTTTGGTATTTGTGTCTTCCTTCTCTGTGACAATAGACACTTGGTTTGGTCTAAAGCCATCGGCGAGAAACACCAAAATACTCTACTATATTTATTCTTCAAATGCTTATTTATTTATCCTAAAAATAAACTTAATTGTAAAAGACTTTTTAAATAAAAATATGTTCGCATTATCTTAATTAAAATTTTCCTCTACCAAATTTAAGTACCCTCCATTTTTTTTTAATAAATTTGCTTATCCTAAAAATAAACTTAATTCTTAAAGACTCTTCAAATAAAAATTTTGATATTATCTTATTTAAAATTTTTCTCTACCAAATTTAAATACCCTCCATTTTTTTAATAAATTTAATAACCCTCCAATTTTCATCTCCAACAAATTCAATTACCCTCCAATTTATCTTTTGAAGTATTTTTGATTTTTTTTTTTATAAATTATATTATTTGTTATACAAATTATTCATCATTTTATTTGTTCAAAACTAATTAAATTTTATCATTTTCTATCAATTTCCTTAATGGCTAGTAATTTTATTCAATAATTAGAGAAGTTAAGATTTTGTGTAGAAAATTTTGGATAATCAATTTGATCCATTTTGATAAAATCCATTAAAAATGAGTTAAATTGACGGTGGTGTGTACTTCAATATAATAAAAATCAACTATGAGTCATTGATATTTGCTCAACGAATACCAACATGTCTGTACGACCTTACATTGCTCATGGTACATTGGATTCGACTGAGAATATGTATTTTAAAAATAATTTATAATAGTAATATTATCCAAATGTTGGACCACCCAGTGTCCAATATTACTATATAATTATTCTAAGGTCGATATCATTAGTATATTTATACCAGAGGTGTTCATAGGGTCAGGTCTACCCTTGACCCGCGCGAGTTTAAAAAATAATTATTTTTCCACCTGACACTATAATTTTTTTATTATTTTTTAAAATTTTTATTAGTTTCTTAAAAGTTTTTACTATTATTTCATTTGTTTATTATTTTTGTTGTATTGAAACTTTATATTTGATAATTTTTGGGATATAAAATAACAAATATTTATATTTTAAAATAATTAATTCATCAATTTTTTTATTCATAATAAAATATATGTCAATTGTGAACCATTATGGTATAACTCAAACCAAAAAAAATTAATAATGATACCATTATAGTATAACTCAATGTTAATTGTGACGCTTTTGCAACTATACCATTACTAATCATTATAAGGCAATTTAATTCTGTACCATATATAAAAGAAAATATATAGATGAAACTATTTATTTTATTCATAATAAAATATATGTATACATGTATTTACAAGGAAATACATAAGAAAATTAGCGCGGCGAGTATCAACTCCAACACCAACTTCTTCCATCCATAATCAACTACCCTTACCTCTAGCCAAGTGTAATGACCAGCAATCTCGACTATTGTTATGTCGTGAGATACGTGATTACATAATATAAAATTATGGTTGGACATATATACACTCCTAAGACGACTTTGGGAACAATTAGTAAACTCTTCGAAATTCCGATACGAGATTGTACGATGTATCATTCCGGACAATCCATGATATTTGGGCCATAACTTTCTCTTACGAACTCCGATTAATATGGATTTTATATCTTTGGAAAGCTAAGATCGAGACCTACAACTTTCGCGTTGGATATTTTTCCAAATTCTAACAAAAACAGGTAAAAAAATGCAGGTCAAAAATCTGGGTGAATAGTGTCGCAGACCCATCTAGAAAAATATCAAACTTCTCTCAACTTTTCCAAAATTTTCTTCTTATAATACCAATTACAAATAACCCCATAGTATAAAAGGGGGTACTATTCAACAATTCACAAAATTAGAAAAGCGAAAGATTGAAGAAAACGTGAGAGAGGGAAATGAGAAAGGAAGAATGAGGAGGAGAAAGAGAGAGAACTTTTGAAGAAATAGGAAAAATAGAAAATAGAAAGATTCAACCCCAATCAAGCCTAGGAAGATAAAAAGGGATTTTGGAGGCTCTAGTTGAGAAGAAGAATGTGATTCAAGATCATATTACGAACCAGAATTTTCTTCAGCAAGTGAGTAATATCAGCCAGATTCCAAATCAGTGAGTAGAGCTCTTTTCCCGAGTTGCTTTTCTTTTAAATGTTTTAATGTAAGACATACATTTAAAAGCATATAGGATGATAGTCAAAGTCCGATTTCAATTACTTTACATTTGGTGATATTTTAAAAAGAAATATTTTCAAAGCATGGTTTTTATGTTTTCGAGGCATGGGGAAAAACTCACATCAGTATGTAACTTGATTTAGATATGGAATTGACGGAGAGAACATGTGCACTCTTAGGGTTGGTGCTCTGAGCGTCAATTTCTTATGTATCTCCTTGTAAATACTTTAGTATATATTTTATTAATGAATAAAATAGACTTTTTTTATAATATAAATTCTTTTATTATCTGGTAAAGACGTAATAACCATAGGGTGATTGGTTATGATACAGTTGTAAAAGCGCTGCAACTGACATTGAGCGGTATCATAACAATATAATTTTTTAACTGTTCATGGTCAAGGTTTACAATTACTGGGTCAGTAAGTAAACCCGTTGAGATCGGTACGTGTCGTATACTAGAATGTTGGATTTTAATGGTTTCTCAATGAACCATGAGTCTCAGGAGACTTGTATAGACACGTAGGTGTTTATATCAAATAAACACTGAATGACTCGCCGAAGATTCTTAATAGATTGTACACTAACGTCAATAAGAATATTCTCGAGTTGAGTGAGCATAGTGATCCTCCGACTTGAGGTATCATTGTGGATATATGAGGTATCCTCCACACTTTGATGGTAGTCACGTCACCGATCTATTTAGATCAGACCTCCGCCTGTTCGTTGGGTATGGACTGATCCTCATGATATCTCATGCGTATCAAGATAGGATCCGTCAGTTCTGTGTACAGAGCATAGGTATCCATTATGCAATTAGCAATCTGTTAAATCCATGGGCCCGTGGTACACTGTACAAATCAATTCTAAGTGTTATTTAATAGATTATTAATAGAATCATCGACGAGATTATACATAAATAGATTTGACGTTTATATCTATATCTCTATGATAATTCGGATGCATGTGACGGAAAATTTATACGTATGCAGTGATCTCGACCTGTATGGTTCAAAGAATTTATCTGTGTTCGTCATAATTTACGGGTGGGCAGATTATGGACACAGAATTAGATTTCGTGACGAATATGCCTGAACCTATAGAGTCTCACTAATGAGATATATTTGTTGGGTACTATGGCAACTTTTATAAATAATACTGATTATTTATAAGTCGTTTAACAGTTAAACGAAGATACATGCTTTAGAGATCTTTTGGTCATTTATTAAATGTCTAATTGTGATATTTGACATTTATAATTAATATATGTATTTTGTTTATTTAATGTAAATATAACACATATATTTTGAGATATTTGAATTTAATTATTTATTTATTCAATTTTTGAATAATTAAATCAATTAAATATCATATATATTTTTTACTTATTTAGATAAGTTAAATGGCTTGTTTTAATTGGATAAATTGACCAATTATGATTGGTTTGATTTAGCATGAATTAATTGGATGGTTTTAGATAAAAATTAATTTGATTATTGTTTTTACACCACAAAATTAATTATACCAATTTTCAATTATTTAAACAGAAATTGAAAATATGTGGACTATATTTTTTCCCTAAAAATCGGTAATGTTGGGAAATTATAAAAGTCAATTTTTTATTTTTGTTTCATCATTCTAAGAACCCTAAAACACTAATACAAAAGAGTAAGAGAGGAAAAAAGAAAGAAAAGCAAGAAAAAGCTTGGAAAATAAAGGATTATACTAGGCTTTAATATGATTAGCTTAGTTTCATCTCTAATCTTCCATGGATGTGTTTTTTGATGATTGGAAATTTAGATTAAAGATGAAAGCATGTATGTTAAATTAGAATGCTTAAATTAGCTTACTAAGCTTTCTTTTGCCATTTTAATGGCTAGTTGCCATTCTAGAGTCTTTTAGCCACTCATGTTAGACCTAGAATTATTCTTGAGGTATTTCATATTGGTGAGGCTCAATTGGTGTTGTAAGAATTGAATTAAAGTTTTGAATTTGATTAATTTGGTGTTAATTTGGTTAATTTGTGAAATTAAAAAATTAGGATGTATATTAAATTTGGGAATTTTTGGATTTGATCTTGGCATGTTTTGAACAAAAAGTACCAAATTATAAATTCTTGAAAATTGAGGGACCATTCGATAATTAGGGAAAAATATGTTTCTTTGAATTGCAAACTGTATTTTCATGTATTAGACAAGAATAAATCATTTTGGAATAGATTTTGAATCAATTAAAATTGTATTAGATAATTTTGGACTAAAATGATTAAAATACAAAGTTTTGGAGCAAAATGGTAAATTCTGAAAAATCTAATTTTTGGGTAAAAATCTTAGTTTTTGAGTATTGATTAATTGAAATGAATTAGTTCATTTTAATTGACTAAGAAAAATAATTGAAATCGGAAAATTTTGATTTTCCGCATTCCGCTGCGTTTACCCGAATTACCATCCTAAACCCCAACAAAATGGTATCAGAGCAGGTTTGAACCTCGACACATGATATGAATATGCCTTTAAATTCATTGTTTAATTATATTCTTACTTGATACATGCTTTTATTTGTTTAATTTGATTAAATTAAATATTTTTCATCTTTGCGGAAATATCCTTTTTAATAAGGTTTTGAAAGTAGTATGTATTGGATACATATTTCTTGGTCTGTCTTATCAAAACAGTTTGTGGATATTTGTTCTATGGCTGCATTCGAGATCGTGCCAAAGCTGTGAGGGTGTAGTTTATAGAAATTTATCCATACCGGATGTATATGTGATATTAGACAAACTCAAGCGAAAACGGAAATACTGAACGTGCCAAAGCTGTCATGACTACGCAAGTATCTTGAATTTTTCATTGACAAGTTTAACCTTGATACGCCTCCTTGTGAACGTGTCAAAACTGTCACAATAATAAACGACCAGGACCGGAACCCAGGAGTCACTATTGAGTGATTGACAATGAGTTGTCTACCTAATGAATATACGTAAGCGAGATCGTGCCAAAACTGTGAGCTGAAATATATTCATAGGATCCACCTTTTGCTATTAAATTTAATTTGATTAATTATTTGTTTGTATTCTGTTTGGGGATTACAGTATTGCATGTAACAGTGAGATGAGCATTTTTAGATTAAAAATCCATGATCTATTTATGCTTTGTTTGATTTATATTATTTGAAACTGTTATGTCTGCTAACCGTTTTTCGCTATCTGTATGACATATTTGCGATGGCAGCACCTGTTCCTAATCCTTTTGCTCATATACTTGATACGAACAAGCTTAAAGGCGTCGAAAACTTTACAGATTGGGACTTGGATATGAGAATTATTCTTGGGTCCGAACAAATAGAATATGTGTTAGAAGGTCCGTTGCTACTTGCCATACCTGATGACGCATCACATGAGGAACATGAGACTCTCCAAAAGTGAAAAGATGATGATAGAATAGTCAAATCATATATTCTCGGTTCCTTGGCACCGGAGCTTAAGAGGTAATATTTTGGATTTCCTGACGCATATACTATGATGATGCGGCTACGAGAATCCTTTATGAACCAAGAAAAGGTCTCGGTTCATAAAATTGCTATGGAACTGTTCCATGCAAAATTGGAAGAGGGACGGTTGTGAGCCCTCATGTGCTTCATCTGATTGATTTGATCGAATTGTTGAGACGCTATAATTTCCCTCTCAATGACACTTTAGGACGAAGTGTCATACTTGGATCTCTGTCGGCGTCATATCGCCAATTTGTGATGTATTTCAATATGAATGAGATTAGCTGTTCTTACCAAGAGCTACATAAGATGCTGCAAACAGCGGAGAAAGATTTGAGAAAGGGAGTACCAACTCGCCATCCTAAACCCACTGCTCTTCCCGTGTCCTCCCAATCTAAACAGAAAGGGAAGAAGAATAAGGGTATAAATCTTCCACCACAGAGTAAGGTAGCTAAACCCAAGAGAGTTGCCGAAGACAAATGCCACCACTGCAGAAAGAACGGTCATTGGAAAAGGAATTGTCCTGAATACCTAGCCCAGATCGGAAAGGATAGAGAATCTACTTCAGATACTTTTATTTTTCCCATTATTGATATATCATTAGCTTGTGAAGTTATGTCATCTAGTTGGATTTTAGATTCTGCTTTTCCGATTAACATTTGCAATTCATTGCAGGTGCTGAAGGAAAATAGACGACTAAAATCTGGGGAGATGCAATTTCGATTCAAGAGTGGCGACTATTTGGATGCAATTGCTGTGGGGTTATGCGAGATTCTCCTGTCCAGTGGGAGCCTTTTGATTGTATGACTGCTTTTTTGTATCAAGATGTGTTGCGAACATTGTATCACTTTTTGTATTAGATACTGAGAGCTATAATATAAATATTAAGAATCATTCTTTGTATTTATATGATAGATATAATGTTCAGATCCTTATTTGTCCAAATGAGCATGGTCATTACATTTTGCATACCTCATAAGATATATTTAATACTGGAATTAATAAACGTAAAGTATCTAATATAAATAATACTGAACTTTGGCATATGAGGTTAGGTCACATAGGCATGAAACGCCTAAACAAGTTAGTTAGGAATGGTTTGATATAAGATATTACCATTGAACCTTATCCAACTTGCGAATCTTGTATTCGGGGTAAGATGACCAAAGCCCCATTTTCGGGTGTAGGACATCGAGCCACTAACTTATTGGAACTAATACATTCTGATGTATGTGGTCCCATGAGTCAAATTTGTCACAGTGGTTTTTCCTACTTCGTTACCTTTACCGATGATTTTTCACGGTATGGTTATGTTTATTTAATGAAATAAATATCGAAAACCTTTGAAAAGTTCAAATAATTCTGAAATGAAGTAGAAAAACAGTATGGTAAATATATTAAATGTCTCGATCTCATCGAGACAGTGAATATATGAGTGGTGAGTTCGCCAATTATTTAAAAGAGAATGTGATTCTCGCTCCATATACTCCTCCGGGCACTCCATAGAACAATGGAGTGTCTGAAAGAATAAATCGGACTTTATTAGATATGGTCCGATCGATGTTGAGTTTTACAGATTTGCCATATTATTTATTGGGTTATGCTCTTTTAACTGCTGCTAATCTTTTGAATAAGATTTCTTCCAAGGTCGTTCCTACAACTCCATATGAGATATAAACTGGTAAGAAATCGAATCTTAATTATGTTAAGATTTGGGGTTGTCTTACCTATGTTAGAATGGCTCAGCCAGATAATCTTTCACCTCGATGGAAAAAGTTTAAGTTTGTTGGATATCTTTCAAATACGAAAAGATACTTCATCTATGATACGGAGCATCAAAATATGTTCGCAGCCCGCTTCGTAAAATTTCTAGAGGTAGAATTTTTGTATGAAGGAGGTAATCATAGACAGGTTGAACTTGATGAAGTAAAACCTGGAACCAACGAACCAGTGGAGGAACCTGACGTTCAAATAGATGAAGAGCCTTCAACACACACACTCCGTAGGACCCCAAATGGTGTCTAGACCTCCTGAACACTTGTATTTGATATAAGAAAAGAGTCTAGATGTTCTCTTAATTGAAGAGATTGACCCTTACACCTATAGAGAAACGATGTTGGACATCGACTCCGCGAAGTGGCAAGATGCCATGAAATCAGAGTTATACTCTATGTATCAGAATCAAGTTTGGGACTTGGTTCCGCTTCCTGAAGAAATTGTTCCTATCGGTAGTAAATGGGTTTACAAAAGGAAGCGTGGGTCTGATGGAAAGGTTGAGACCTTTAAGGCCCGACTGGTAGCTAAAGGTTACACGCACTGACCTGGTGTCGACTACGATGGAACCTTTTCGCCAGTTGCGATGCTGAAGTCTATAAGGATTTTATTGTCTATTGCTGCTTACCATGATAATGAGATTCAGCAAATGGATATCAAAACAACTTTTCTAAATGGGTTTCTTGATGAAGAAATTTATATGGAATAGCCGGAGGGTTTTGTATCCAGCGAAACCTCAGACATGGTTTGTAAGCTTAAGAAGTCCATTTATGGACTTAAACAAGCTTCGCGAAGTTGGATTGTCTGGTTTTCTGAAGATTACGGAAGAATATTGTGTGTACCAGAAGGCCAGTGGGAGTATGATAGTATTTTTGATTCTCTATGTTGATGACATCATAATCATTAGGAATGATATAAGAATGATGTAAGGTTTCAAAGCTTCCCTCTGTAAGAATTTCTCTATGAAGGACCTGGGTGAAGCTTCTTGTATCTTGGGCATAAAGCTATAGAGATAGAGAAAGGAAGCTCATTGGGTCATCCCAATCGACGTACATAGATAAGATATTAGAATGGTACAATTTTTCCAATTGTAAGACAATGAATATACCGTTCAGACATGACATTCATCTTACAAAGAATATGTGTCCGTAAACAGAAAATGAGAAGATTAGAATGTCTAATCAGCCTTATGCTTCATGTTTGGGTAACATAATGTATGCCATGTTATGTAGGATGTCTAATATTAGCTATGCGGTTAGTGTAACTAGCAGATATCAGTCCAATCCAGGAAAAGACCATTGGATGGATGTTAAACATATCCTGAAGTATCTTAAAGGTACCAATGATAAGTTTATCATTTATGGAGGAAATGAACCACAGGTTAATGGGTATACGGATTCTGATTTCTAGTCGAATCCCGATGATAGAAAGTCTACATCAGGATTCGTATTTACCCTTAACGGAGGTGCAGTTTGTTGGAAAAGTTCCAAACAGGGGTCTACAAATGATTCCGCCACAGAGGCGGAATATATTATTACTTTCAAAGCTGTAAAAGAAGTTGTTTGGCTTAAGAAGTTTATAATAGAACAGGGAGTTGTCTCAAGTATCGAGAATCTGATTCCGTTAAATTATGATAATACTAGTGCCATTGCACAAGCAAAAGAACCGAGGGTGCATCAGAAGTCGAAGCATGTGGAATGAAAGTACCACATTATTCGAGAGATTGTGTCGCGAGGTGACATTGTTGTGTGCAAAGTTCCCAGAGAAGATAATATAGCAGACCCGCTCACGAAGGCCATAACACCGAAGTTATTTGATAAGCATGTGAAGTCGATGGGTATTAGATACAATCGATATTGGCACTAGAGCAAGTGGGAGATTTTGTTAGGGTTGGTGCTCTGAGCGCCAATTTCTTATATATTTCCATGTAAATACTTTTGTATATATTTTATTAAAGAATAAAATAGATAGTTTTTGTAATATAAATTTTTTTATTCTATGGTAAAGACGTAAATGACAATATAGTGATTGGTTATGATACAGTTGCAAAAGCATCACAACTGACATTGAGCGGTATCATAACAATATCATTCTTTAACTGTTTCTGGTCAAGGTTTACAATTACTTGATCAGTAAGTAAACCCGTTGAGACCGGTACGTGTCGTATATTGGAATGTTGGATTCTAATGGTTTCTCAATGACCATGAGTCTCGGGAGACTCGTATAGACACGTAGGTTTTTATATCAGATAAACACTGAACAACTCGTCGAAGATTCTTAATAGATGGTACACCAACGTCAATAAGAATCTTATCGGGTTGAGTGAGCATAGTGATCCTCCGACTTGAGGTACCACTGTGGATATATGAGGTATCCTCCACACTTTGATAGCAGTCACGTCACCGAGCTATTTAGATCAGACCTCCGTCTGTTCATTGGGTGTGTACTGATCCTCATTATATCATGTGCGTATCAAGATAAGATCCGTCAGTTCTGTGTACAGAGCATAGGTATCCATTATGCAATTAGCAATTTATTAAATCCATGGGCCCGTGGTACACTGCACAAATCAGTTCTAAATGTTATTTAAGAGATTTCTAATAGAACCGTCGACGAGATTATACCTAAAGAGATTTGACGTTTATATCTATATCTCTTGGATAATTCGGATACCTGTGACGGAAGGATTATATGTATGTAGTGATCTCGACCTGTATGGTTTAGAGATTTTATCTGTGTTCGTCATAATTTACGGGTGTGTAGATTATGGACACGAAATTGGATTTCGTGATGAATATGCCTGAACCTAGAGAGTCTCACTAATGAGATATACTCGTTGGGTACTATGGCAACTTTTATAAATAATACTGATTATTTATAAGTCATTTAACGATTAAACGAAGATACATGCTTTTAAGATCTTTTGGCCATTTATTACATGTCGAATTGTGATATTTGACATTTATAATTAATATATGTATTTTGATTATTTAATGTAAATATAATACATATATTTTGAGATATTTGTATTTAATTATATATTTATTCAATTGTTGAATAATTAAATTAATTAAATATTTAATTTTTTTTTTTACTTATTTAGATAAGTTAAATGGCTTGTTTTAATTGGATAAATTGGCCAATTATGATTGGTTTGATTTGGAATGAATTAATTGGATGATTTAAGATAAATATTAATTTGATTAATGTTTTTACACCACAAAATTAATTATACCAATTTCCAATTATTTAAATAAAAATTGAAAATATGTGGACTATATTTTTTTCCCCTAAAATAGGTAATGTTGGGAAATTATATAAGTCAATTTTTTATTTTTGTTTCATCATTCTAAGAACCCTAAAATACTTATACAAAAGAGTAAGAGAGGAAAAGAGAAAGAAAAGCAAGAAAAAGCTTGGAAAGTAAAGGATTTTGTAAGTTTTTCCTTACTTGTTCTTTATGAAAATTATTTCAATCATACTAGGCTTTAATATGATTAGCTTAGTTTCATCTCTACTCTTCCATGGATGTGTTTTTGATGATTGAAAACTTAGATTAATGATGAAAGCATGTATGTTAACTTAGAATGCTTAAATTGGATTATTAAATTTTCTTTTACAATTTTGATAGCTAGTTGCCATTCTAGAGTCTTTTTGCCACTCATGTTAGACCTAAAATTTTTCTTGAGGTATTTAATGTTGGTGAGGGTCAATTGGTGTTGTAAGAATTGAATTAAAGTTTTGAATTTGATTAATTTGGTGTTAATTTGGTTAATTTGTGAAATTATAAAATTAGGGTTTCTAACCTTCACCAAATTTGGGACTTTTCATATATGTGATGAGTTTTGATGTATATAGGATGTATATTAAATTTAGGAATTTTTGGATTTGATCTTGGCATGTTTTGAACAAAATGACCAAATTGTAAATTCTTGAAAATTGAGGGACCATTCGGCAATTAGGGAAAAATCTGTTTCTTTGAATCAAAAACTATTTTTCATGTATTGGACAAGAATAAATCATTTTGGAATTGATTTGGAATCAATTAAAATTGTATTGTCTAATTGTATTAGACAATTTCGGACTAAAATGATTAAAATACAATGTTTTGGGGCAAAATAGTAAATTCTGAAAAATCTGATTTTTGGGTAAAAAATTTAGTTTTTAAATATTGAGTAATTGAAATAATTTAGTTTATTTTAATTTCCCAAGAAAAATAATTGAAATCGGAAAATTTTGATTTTCCGCGTTCCGCTGCGTTTACCCGAATTACCATCATAAACCCCAACATGCACATGTAGATGACTGAGGGGACAACGATATGTAACACCCACAGATCCTAGTTTAGGACTAGAGATGAAAGATGCCTCTAGATCCTAGATTTAGAGCTTGGAGGGTAGCATATATTCACACCCTTAGTTCTGGTTCAGTGGCTTAAGGGACGGCGATACGTGATGCCCCAAGACCACTAGTTTCATGGTTAAGTGGTGACATGCTTAAAGGGATGGCGATACGTGATGCCCCAATGTCATGGTTTTGCACTCCTAACTCTAGTTAGGCGTATGAGGGGACGACGATACGTAACGGCCCCATGTGTCTGGTTTTTCAGAGACAGTTTCAGAAACAGATATTTCAAAATCAGTTTTCAGAGACAGATTTTCATAAGAGATAGTTTTACAGAGAAAAGTTTTCTAGAAATACAGTTTTCAGAAAAAGCAATTTATAAGAAACTTTCAGAAAAACATATTTTAGAAAAGTTTTCCATAAAGAAAGAAATTTGTTTCAGTTAATGAAAGAGATTTCAGAAAGGATAATTTGAGAAGACTTGGGTTTTAGAACCATGTATTTTCAAAAGCATTTTAGTACCTATTTTTAAAACTGTCCACTCACTTAGATCTTTCAAACGATCTAACCCCCCACTCTAGTTTCTTTGTTTTGCAGGATTACTCGAAGGACGAGCTCGGGAGGATGGATATTGATAGAAGTCACTAGGGTATTCGGTCCACCAGGTCAAGTCAGAAATAGAGTTCAGTCAAGTCGAGTAAAGTCAAGTCTCAATTATTTGTATAACATAGTTTTGTATGAGTATTTATGTATAGAGCTGTAACATTTATAATGTTGTATGTTCAGTCATATGTATAGTATATTACGAGCCATATTGTGGATTTGGGCATTGTTACCATACATGAAATTATGTTGAGAAAAGTATCAATATTGTTTGTAATTAGAAAGTCAGTGGCTTAGGGGGACGATACGGCCTATTCCCTGCCGGTAGCATCTCCTGGATTGGGGATGTTACAAAGATGGTATCAGAGCATGGTCTAGGGAGTCAGTGACTATAGTAGGTATAGTGCTGGGGTCTTGTATACGTAGTATGCTCGAGATACTAGTATATAAGGCACTACCTCTCCAGTATCCGATCCTCGAATATGTCCTCAAGTTCCATAATCAGGTTAGTAAGAACTCCTAAGTTATCTGAATTCTCTTCATAGTAAAAAGTAATCAAAATTTATGTTCTAATTAATGATTCTTTGGTAGTAATCCTGGCCTATTAGCCGAAGTTCAGGACATGTTGGGAGAACATATCGTAAAGTTCTAGGAATAGTTACGTAAAATAGTGGTAAAAGAAAGTTATAAGATAAGTAAGAAAAGATACATAGATACTCAAGCAACCAAGAGACAGTAAGTGGGAAAGATACAGAAGTAGATGATAAAGAGAATACTAGAACTTATAGTAGTAAGAAGGAATACAATAAGTCTGAGTAAGAGTAAGAATGTCAAATAGACCTATGTAAAGTTTCCTCATTTTCACAAGATTCTTCAATTCCTTAAGAAATTACTTTAAACTAAATCAATAGCCATGGAATATCTTGTATAGATGACAAGCCCTCAGACTAGCAAAAGAATAGTAAGAAGTATAAGAGAGGTGAGAAATCAGAGTTAGACAATGAATCCCAAGGAATTAAAGATGTTAAAAGGGGAGTATAGATCCCCAAACCCAGGCATGCAAGTAAGTAAAAGAAAGACGTAAACTTAAATTTATTTTCGGTTAATGAAAGAGATTTCAGAAAGGATAATTTGAGAATACTTGGGTTTTAGAACCATGTATTTTCAAAAGTATTTTAGTACCTATTTTTAAAACTGTCCACTCACTTAGATCGTTCAAGTGATCTAACTCCCCAACTCCCAGTTTCTTTGTTTTGCAGGATTACTTGGAGGATGAGTTAGGGAGGATGGATACTGATGGCAGTCACTAGGGTATTAAGTCCACCAGGTCAAATTAGAAATAGAGTTCAATCAAGTCGAGTAAAGTCCAGTCTCAATTATTTGTATAACAGAGTTGTGTATGACTATTCATGTATAGAGTTGTAATATTTACGATGTTTTCTGCTCAGTCATATGTATATTATATTACGAGCCATATTGTGGATTTGGGCATTGGTCCCATATATGAAATTATGTTGAGAAAAATATCAGTATTGTTTGTAATTAGAAAGTCAGTAGCTTAGGGGGATAGTACGGCCTATTCCCTACCGGTAGCATTTCTCGGATTGGGGATGTTACATCGAGCCACCAATATCCTCTTAGTAAAATAGTATAAAGCCATTATAAGTGCATCCCCATTGGTTATTGACGAGAAGTCCAACTAGTCTATCATGATATTCTATATCCCGCAACTTGGCTCGAGATCAATTACAGAGATATCTGGTCATGCAGGATGTAAGTATCACACACACTCCTGGGTCTGCACCACACTTAAGGCCAGTTACTCAAGTCCATTCACGAATTGAAAAATAAATGAAATCATCTCCAATCCAAAACCAAAGTAGGTTTTCTTCACTATTTTGTGACTGAAAAACTCTATTAATTATCACATTGTGCATTATAATTCCGCTAAACTCGAAATTCATGTCAAGAAAATGTCCAAATACTCTTTTTATTTTGATCATGTTTGTCACACGATATCGAAATGATCCTCTACTGGTATCGCTAAAGATCATAAGTGTGTTGATATATCTAAAAAAATACATTATGCCATTCAAGCTATAGAAAGAGCCAATCAATGTTATACATCTATTGTCGCATTGTCTAATCTGTGCGACAAACAAATAATCGCTTTGTGTTATCAATACAATAAGTTCTGTGACAAATGTTGTTACACAAGGTTGTGCGACAGACAAAAATGTGCTATTGTTATCAGTGCAACAAATAGTGCGACAACATCTGTAACACTACCTTTGCACTACATTATCATCAATGCGACAATGCTGCATTGGAGTGAGAAGGACTTCTTGAAGAAGTTTGTGCTGAGGTTTTGGAGATTATGCAGAGGAGTTGTTGCAAGCTTACAAAAACCAGAGCTCGTGTTCTTCTTCTGAAGAGGAATCTTGATATATAGATTGGAATATCAAGTGATTCCTTGATGTAGGAATTTTCAAATTGTTGTGTCAAGGAGGTTGTTGAAGAACGAATTGAGTTTTCGGCAAGTGTTTGCCTTGAGTGAGGAGAAATTCCCAGAGAAGTTTCTGCCGTGGTTACGAGATGACTTGGAGGAGTTGTTGAATGGTTGGGTTCTTCTTTAAGTGGAACCGTAACCTACCTAATTAAATATGGTACTCTATTAATCGGTTTTAATTCGTTTCCGATCTAGTTCTGGTCCAATTCTGATTCTATCCATAACAGAAACGAAACCAGACCGTTTAAATTCGGATGAGACCGTTTAAATTCGGTTATTCCATTTTGGAACTCGAATGAGAAAATGAATGAATAAATTTGAGAAATTGATGAATAAATTTATATTAATAATATAAATAAAAAGTAAAAAGAAGAAAAAAAACACATCTCTTTGCTCGTTTAAACCCTAAAACCCTGAACCCTGTCTCCGCTCGCAGTAAATCCCAAAATGCAGAGACTCAATTCCTTTCCAAATTCCCAAAACTTTGCTATCAAATCCCTTTTCTCATTTTTCTCTTCTCTTTCGGAGGCCCCAAATACAAATACATTCCTATTCAATTACTTAATTGAAACCCTAAATATTCCTAAATCACGAGCCCTTGTGATTTCAAACAAATTGTCTCCCATTAAATCCCTTGAAAGACCACGAACTGTACGTCAATTTTTCCACAATGCTGGATTCTCCGATACCCACATTCAATTGATTGTTTCTGCAAAGCCCGAAATTCTATTCTCTCATGTGTTGAAATTCTTAAGAAAATGTTAGTGGATGATTCTAATAATGAAGATTTCGTTCGCGTTGTTAGTAGGAACATTAGGATTCTTACGTGGGACCCCGAGAAATCGGGGTTGTTAAGAAACATTGAATATTTGAAGAGTTGTGGCATTGTTGGCTCTCAGCTGTCAATGTTATTAGTGAAGAACCCTAGGCTATTTTGTTGCGAAGGATTCAAACTTAGAGAACTTGTTTCACGGGCTTTAGATATTGGATTTTCGACTTACTCGAGGATGTTTGTTTATGGATTGCATTCACTTAGCTGCTTGAGTGAGGAGACATTTGATAGAAAATTGGAATTTTTTAGGAGTTGTGGGTTCTCAAAAGAGGAGTTCCTTGCAATGATTAGGAGAGCACCTGGATTGCTTCGTTTGTCCGAGGAGAGGTTGAAGTCGGGATTTGATTTCTTTATGAAAAAGCTTGAATTTGAAAAGGCTGTGCTGGTTCGTAATCCGGTTTATTTAACATTTAGTATTGAAAATCGTGTGATCCCTAGATACAGGGTTTTTCAAATTGTTACATCGAAGAAGTTTTTGAAGAAGGAATGTAGTTTTCCTTCAATGCTGTCTTTGAGTGAGAAGGATTTCTTGAAGAAGTTTGTGCTGAGGTTTGGAGATTATGCAGAGGAGTTGTTGCAAGCTTACAAAAACCAGAGCTCGTGTTCTTCTTCTGAAGAGGAATCTTGATGTATAGATTGGAATATCAAGTGATTCCTTGATGTAGGAATTTTCAAATTGTTGTGTCGAGGAGGTTGTTGAAGAACGAATTGAGTTTTCGGCAAGTGTTTGCCTTGAGTGAGGAGAAATTCTCAGAGAAGTTTCTGCCGTGGTTAGGAGATGACAGTAGAGGAGTTGTTGAATGGTTATTTGTTTTTGAATTTTCCCCCCATTAAAATTTCAACTTTGGTATTTGTGTCTTCCTTCTCTGTGTCAATAGACACTTGGTTTGGTCTAAAGCCATCGGCGACGGCGAGAAACACCAAAATACTCTACTATATTTATTCTTCAAATGCTTATTTATTTATCCTAAAAATAAACTTAATTGTAAAAGACTTTTTAAATAAAAATATGTTCGCATTATCTTAATTAAAATTTTCCTCTACCAAATTTAAGTACCCTCCATTTTTTTAATAAATTTGCTTATCCTAAAAATAAACTTAATTCTTAAAGACTCTTCAAATAAAAATGTTGATATTATCTTATTTAAAATTTTTCTCTACCAAATTTAAATACCCTCCATTTTTTAAATAAATTTAATAACCCTCCAATTTTCATCTCCAACAAATTCAATTACCCTCCAATTTATCTTTTGAAATATTTTTGATTTTTTTTATAAATTATATTATTTGTTATACAAATTATTCATCATTTTATTTGTTCAAAACTAATTAAATTTTATTATTTTCTATCAATTTCCTTAATGGCTAGCAATTTTATTCAATAAATTGAGAAGTTAAGATTTTGTGTAGAAAATTTTGGATAATCAATTTGATCCATTTTGATAAAATCCATTAAAAATGAGTTAAATTGACGGTGGTGTGTACTTCAATATATTAAGAATCAACTATGAGTCATTGATATTTGCTCCAAAGAATACCAACATGTCTATACGAGCTTACATTGCTCATGGTACATTGGATTCGACTGAGAATATGTATTTTAAAAATAATTTATAATAGTAATATTATTCAAATGTTGGACCACCGAGTGTCCAATATTACTATATAACTATTCTAAGGTCGATGTCATTAGTATATTTATACTAGGGGTGTTCATAGGGTCAGGTCTACCCTTGACCCGCGCGAGTTTAAAAAATAATTATTTTTCCACCGACACTATAATATTTTTATTTTTTTTAAAATTTTTTATTATTTTCTTAAATGTTTTTACTATTATTTCATTTGTTTATTATTTTTGTTGTATTGAAACTTTATATATATGATAATTTTTGTGAAATAAAATAACAAATATTTATATTTTAAAATAATTAATTCATCAATTTTTTTTATTCATAATAAAATATATGTCAATTGTGAACCATTATGGTTGGACATATTGTTATGACCAGCAATCTCGACTATTGTTATGTCGTGAGACAAGTGATTACATAATATAAAATTATGGTTGGACATATATACACTCCTAAGACGACTTTGGGAACAATTAATTAACTCCTCGAAATCCGATACGAGATTGTACGATGTATCATTCCAGACAGTCCATGATATTTGGGCCATAACTTTCTCTTACGAACTCCGATTAATATGAATCTTATATCCTTGGAAAGTTAAGATCGAGACCTACAACTTTCGCATTGGATATTTTTCCAAATTCTAACAAAAAACAGGTCAAAAACGCAGGTCAAAAATCTGGGTGAATAGTGTCGCGGACCCATCTAGAAAAATCTCAAACTTTCTCAACTTTTCCAAACTTTTCTTCATTAATACCAATTAAAAATAACCCCTAGTATAAAAGGGGGTACTATTCAACAATTCACAAAATTAGAAAAGAGAAAGATTGAAGAAAACGTGAGAGAGGGAAAGGAGAAAGGAAGAAGGAGGAGGAGAAAGAGAGAGAACTTTTGAAGAAATAGGAAGAAAATAGAAAGAATTCAACCCCAATCAAGCCTAGGAAGATAAAAAAAGGGATCTTGGAGGCTCTAGTTGTGAAAGAAGAATGTGATTCAAGATCATATTAGGAACCAGTTTTTTCTTCAACAAGTGAGTAATATCAGCCAGATTCCAAATCAGTGAGTAGAGCTCTTTTCCCGAGTTGCTTTTCTTTTAAATGTTTTAATGTAAGACATACGTCCGATTTCAATTACTTTACATTTGATGATATTTTAAAAAGAAATATTTTCAAAGCATGGTTTTTATGTTTTCGAGGCATGGGGAAAAACTCACATCAGTATGTAACTTGATTTAGATATGGAATTGACGGAGAGAACATGTGCACTGTTAAGGTTGGTGCTCTGAGTGTCAATTTCTTATGTATCTCCCTGTAAATACTTTTTTATATATTTTATTAATGAAAAAAATAGACATTTTTTGTAATATAAATTCTTTTATTATATGGTAAATACGTAAATAACCATAGGGTGATTGGTTATGATACAGTTGTAAAAGCGTTGAACTTGACATTGAGCGGTAACATAACAATATAATTTTTTAACAGTTCATGGTCAAGGTTTACAATTACTGGGTCAGTAAGTAAACCCGTTGAGATCGGTACGTGTCGTATACTGGAATGTTGGATTTTAATGGTTTCTCAATGAACCATGAGTCTCATGAGACTTGTATAGACACGTAGGTGTTTATATCGAATAAAAACCGAATGACTCGCCGAAGATTCTTAATAGATTGTACACCAACGTCAATAAGAATATTCTCGAGTTGAGTGAGCATAGTGATCCTCCGACTTGAGGTATCATTGTGGATATATGAGGTATCCTCCACACTTTGATGGTAGTCACGTCACCGATCTATTTAGATCAGACCTCCGCCTGTTCGTTGGGTATGGACTGATCCTCATGATATCTCATGCGTATCAAGATAGGATCCGTCAATTCTGTGTACAGAGCATAGTTATCCATTATGCAATTAGCAATCTGTTAAATCCATGGGCCCGTGGTACACTGTACAAATCAATTCTAAGTGTTATTTAATAGATTATTAATAGAATCATCGACGATATTATACCTAAAGAGATTTGACGTTTATATCTATATCTCTATGGTAATTCGGATACATGTGACGGAAGAATTATACGTATGTAGTGATCTCGACCTGTATGGTTCAAAGATTTTATATGTGTTCGTCATAATTTACGGGTGGGCAGATTATGGACACGAAATTAGATTTCGTGACGGATATGCCTGAACCTATAGAGTCTCACTACTGAGATATATTTGTTGGGTACTAGGGCAACTTTTATAAATAATACTGATTATTTATAAGTCGTTTAACGGTTAAACGAAGATACATGCTTTAGAGATCTTTTGGTCATTTATTAAATGTCGAATTGTGATATTTGACATTTATAATTAATATATGTATTTTGTTTATTTAATGTAAATATAACACATATATTTTGAGATATTTGTATTTAATTATTTAGTTATTCAATTGTTGAATAATTAAATCAATGAAATATTTAATTTTTTTTTTTACTTATTTAGATAAGTTAAATGGCTTGTTTTAATTGGATAAATTGGCCAATTATGATTGGTTTGATTTAGCATGAATTAATTGGATGGTTTTAGATAAACATTAATTTGATTATTTTTTTTACACCACAAAATTAATTATAACAATTTTCAATTATTTAAACAAAAATTGAAAATATGTGGACTATATTTTTTCCCTAAAAATCGGTAATGTTGGGAAATTATATAAGTCAATTTTTTATTTTTGTTTCATCATTCTAAGAACCCTAAAACACTAATACAAAAGAGTAAGAGAGGAAAAAAGAAAGAAAAGCAAGAAAAAGCTTGGAAAATAAAGGATTTTGTAAGTTTTTCCTTACTTGTTCTTTATGAAAATTGTTTCAATTATACTAGGCTTTAATATGATTAGCTTAGTTTCATCTCTAATCTTCCATGGATGTGTTTTTTGATGATTGAGAATTTAGATTAAAGATGAAAGCATGTATGTTAAATTAGAATGCTTAAATTAGCTTACTAAGCTTTCTTTTACCATTTTAATGGCTAGTTGCCATTCTAGAGTCTTTTAGCCACTCATGTTAGACTTAGAATTATTCTTGAGGTATTTCATATTGGTGAGGCTCAATTGGTGTTGTAAGAATTGAATTAAAGTTTTGAATTTGATTAATTTGGTGTTAATTTGGTTAATTTGTGAAATTAAAAAATTAGGATGTATATTAAATTTGGGAATTTTTGGATTTGATCTTGGCATGTTTTGAACAAAAAGGACCAAATTATAAATTCTTGAAAATTGAGGGACCATTCGATAATTAGGGAAAAATATGTTTCTTTGAATTGCAAACTGTATTTTCATGTATTAGACAAGAATAAATCATTTTGGAATATATTTTGAATCAATTAAAATTGTATTAGATAATTTTGGACTAAAATGATTAAAATACAAAGTTTTGGAGCAAAATGGTAAATTCTGAAAAATCTAATTTTTGGGTAAAAATCTTAGTTTTTGAGTATTGATTAATTGAAATGAATTAGTTCATTTTAATTGCCTAAGAAAAATAATTGAAATCGGAAAATTTTGATTTTCCGCATTCCGCTGCATTTACCCGAATTACCATCCTAAACCCCTACAAAATGGTATCAGAGCAGGTTTGAACCTCGACACATGATATGAATATGCCTTTAAATTCATTGTTTAATTATGTTCCTACTTGATACATGCTTTTATTTATTATTATTTGATTAAATTAAATATTTTTCATCTTTGCGGAATATCCCTTTTTAATAAGGTTTTGAAAGTAATATGTATTTGATACATATTTCTTGGTCTGTCTTATGAATACTGTTTGTGGATATCTGTTCTATGGCTGCATCTGAGATCGTGCCAAAGCTGTGAGGGTGTAGTTTATTGAAATTTATCCATACCGGATGTATATGTGATATTAGACAAACTCAAGCGAAAACGGAAATATTGAACGTGCCAAAGCTGTCAGGACTACGCAAGTATCTTGAATTTGTCATTGACAAGTTTAACCTTGATACGCCTCCTTGTGAACGTGTCAAAACTGTCACAATAAGAAACGACCAGGACCGGAACCCATGAGTCACTATTGAGTGATTGACAATGAGTTGTCTACCTAATGAATATACGTAAGAGAGATCGTGCCAAAACTATTAGCTGAAATATATTCATAGGATCCACCTTTCGCTATTAAATTTAATTTGATTAATTATTTGTTTGTATTCTGTTTGGGGATTATAGTATTGCATGTAATAGTGAGATGAGCATTTTTAGATTAAAAATCCATGATCTATTTATGCTTTTTTTGATTTATATTATTTGAAAATGTTATGTCTGCTAACCGTTTTTCGCTATCTATATGACATATTTGCGATGGCAGCACATGTTCCTAATCATTTTGCTCATATACTTGATACGAACAAGCTTAAAGGCGTTGAAAACTTTACAGATTGGGACTTGGATATGAGAATTATTCTTGGGTCCGAACAAATAGAATATGTGTTAGAAGGCCCGTTGCTACTTGCCATACCTGATGACGCATCACCTGAGGAAGATGAGACTCTCCAAAAGTTCAAAGATGATGATAGAATAGT
>SKCR01042164.1:0-63089 GCA_019454045.1 Zanthoxylum bungeanum
TATTGAATTTATTTCATAATTGATTATTGGAATATTAAATAAATATGTTTATTTAATTTATCCGAGAAAAAGTTTTGAAATCTGAAAATCGGATTTTCACCGCTTCCGCTGCGTTACCGGATCACCCCCTAAATAACCCCTTCAAGACTCTGCTTGGCCGTTTGTTTGTGGAAAGCGCGGTGTCAAGAAGTTCAGTTGATGCCCCAGTTCTGTTAGAAATCTTGAAAGTGTGGCTGATGAACTATGAACCTTGTCGTCATATTTTCTTGGTATGCCGAACCGACATATGATATTCTACAACGAACGTCTGAGCCTCCTTGTGCGCTACTCTGGAAAAAGCTTCAGCTTCTATCCACTTCGAAATAATCCGTCATTACAAGCAGTAGACACGTTGGCCGGGTGCGGCTGGGAGTTTTCAAAATGTCCATGCCCCACTTCATGAACGGCCAGGAGATAAAATTGGGTTTAGTTTTTCTGGTGGTATGAGGAACATGTGCGAATCTCTGGCACTTATTGTTAGAATTATGACCTATAGCGTCACTATTTTGTAAATGATATTGTATTATTGTACAAAATTAACTATGTAGTAATGAAATTGCCTTTTACCGTTTTGTAATTTATTTACTTTGATATGTAAATGGTAAAAGTCCCTATGATTAGTTCCGGATTGAGATGATATGAGACAGTATCAATCCATAAAGGTTTAATCATTAAATATCCCTAGTCGTAGTATTATCGAGATTGGACATCGATAATGCGGAATAGACTAGTACTGCACTTGTGCGTGTTGTGAGGGCACAACGACATAGTTCTCATATATTTAAGTATAGGATACTTATGCAAGTGCGGTAGGAGGTTGTGTTTTACCGATGGTACGGAAAACAGCTTCGTTCTGGATAGACCCCGCGGAATCCCATTGGTAGTATGTCTGCATGTCTATGGGAGTCCGCTTCAGGGTAGGTGCATATGGTCTTAACCTGAGACTTGCATCGCTAATACTTGCGACAATCGGTAGACTTTAGTTTTGGTCGTCCAGGGCTTTAACAGGTTCTGTGTACACCTCTTCTAGGTTTATCGAGAATTGTAGTGTATTGGGTGTGATGTCAAGAGGGAAGTATCACTTCAGACATATTGAGATGATGATCGCGCAGGATACAGAACTAGTACTCTATAATGGTTGCAACCATCGGGATAATATGACAAGGTCATGATTATCCGATTCAAAGAGACTAGTTGCTTGATGTCCGATATATGTTTCGTAGGGGGCAGACACATCTCCAGCCCCAGGCCTTACATGTGATCATCCGATACTGGATCGGTATACACTATACTGCGGTATACTACGCCTGTTATAGATCTTATATTCCAGTAAGAATATTTCTGGAGAATTGGGTAGGCATGGCGTTTTGCTAGAGGCTAACATTGTCTTGTAAATCGGTAAAAACGTAGTACTTGGTACGTACGTGTTCGGATAGTCCGACGACCGTATTTACTGCCAACATATCCAGAGATCTCTTGGGTCGTTTCCCGAAGATTCACCGATGACGTATGATTCGAACTTAATTAATCTGGGATTAATTGCGGAGAGACTTTATCTTGGATAAAGTACTATTTGAAGAGAGAGAAAGATTAATTTGGAATTAATCATTAAAATAATATATTCGATATATTAAACGAAATTCGATTTCGACGAAGAATTAAAATTAGATTTTAATTCGGGCAAACGATTTAATTTGGAATTAATTCGTTAGCGACGTGAATAGTAATTTTGCTAGGCACAATTATATAATTAAATTTGATTTAATTAGCGTCGCGATGGAAGTTCACTAATTCGGAATTATCGAACCCGAGCCCGGGAGTGTTTGCGGGCCCACTCGCATTTAGAATCGAGTGTGGTCCACATGTCACATCAACCATCACATCAATTGTCATTGTTTTAATTTATGATGATGGGTTTTGGTGGAAGAGTGAATTACACTCCAAGTTTGAGTGAATTACACTCCAAGTTAAAGTGATAAACCTTTGACCTTATCATATACCATTTTGGTATTTGATTTATTATATTTTATTTTTGAAATAAATATAAAAGGTTTTTGGTAAATCATTACAAACCACTTCATCTTCCCCTCCTCTCAAGTGACCGAAACTGTGAAGGTTTCACAGCTCTCCATTTTCGGTTTTTTTTGCAAAAACTTGAAGAAAGTGTTTTGTTTTTGGAACTATAAATCACATACAAGGCTAGCACCTTCAAGGGATCATACAAAGGTGTTATGGGAAACTAATTCTTGAGCTTGGAAGGATCAAAGAAAGCTTAGAGCTTCCCCACTCACCTTGGCCGAAACCCTCACTGCACAAAGGAGAAGTTTTATTTCATCAACACATCCGCATTCCAATCTTTGTGAGTATGATTCCGCCATACTTCAATATTGTTCATTCATTTATATATATTTGTTTGCTCTTTTGATCTTGGGACATGGATTAGAATTTCCATACAATGGTATCATTGAGCCTAAAGAGCATGAAAATATATTAGGGTAAAATTTGGGGAAAATTGGATGAAGCATGATTTGATGAAATTGTTTGATTAAATATGCTTAGATGTTGTTACTTAATGTTATACATCATCAATTTCATGGAAAATAAATTGGATTAAATTTTTCAACCCAAAAGTGGCTTGGCCGAATCACATGTAAGCAATGGACTTGATGATTTTTTGATTTTAAGATCATTGGATGACTTGAAACAATATGGAATGACGATTTGTAATTTGATCGGATTGAAAAAACAAATCGGAGCCATTTTATCACCATGGCCGAATGCTTAATGGAAAATTCGGGACTTGATTTTTTGACTAAATAATGTTGGACATGTATTTAAGATAAAAATATGATTAATGGATTAATTTGATATTTTGGAAATATTGATTTAAAGGATTAATCATGATATTACACTTAATTAATTAAGTTATAAAATTTGGAATTTTAAATTTGATTAATTGGGCTTAATTTTGAATTGGGCCTAAAACTATTATATTTGGGCATAATGGGCTTGGTTGGGCCAAGTAGGTTTGGGCAAATTGGATTGGATCCAAAGTTGGGCCTAAATCACTCCATTAAGTCCAAATGTAATAAATGGGCTTTTATGTTTAATTGGGCCTTATGGGCTTGATATTGATTTTTATGGCAAATGAGGGTGATTCCTTATTGGGCTTGGTAATTGGGTTTGACCCACATTGACCAAGGCCCAAGCCTAATGAAATCAATTGAAAGTCCATCGGACTTTAATTAAACACACATTGGATGTTAGTTGGGCTTTGAGACCCGATAGGATTAGATTTGGAATCTAAGTCATAAAAGCACAATAAAAGTGTAAATATTTAATTTGGAATTAAATAAAAGGATTAGTATTGAATACGACTTAAATTGGATTTGACGAGTAGTTCGATATAATTCATGAATTCGTACTACAAGTACTTATTCTCAAAACGAGTTGGACTCGCGCAAAATCAAACCATTGTTTGAACATTGGATTGTCACCTAATTAAAGACTAATTAATTGGATTAGATTGGTTGTATAACATGCCTTGAATGAATGAATGTGGATGTGATAAATGAATAGTGTATATCGGATGGATATTAGAAGGGAAGGGTAATTTTAGAAATTATTGTAAATTCAGAATTTATAAATTGGACCTGCGTGTCCAGCCTTTCTCTTATTATCTCTTTGTATTCTCTTCTCACCTAATTCCCCTCAATGTAAATGAGGTTTCTCTTATTGTATTATGTAATTGGGTAGAAGTAGAATAGTGCTAGCCGGGGAGAGGAAAGGGTGTGATTTGTTCTAGGAACAAATTGTTATATATCCATCCGCATATCACTATTATTTTATTTTACGCGCTTTATGATGTTTTAGAAGCATGCTTAAGGGTGTATGATGATGAGACCTAACAAAGATAAATTAATTGGTTGCCAATTACGCGAAAATCCCTCAAACAATATTAAGCGATTTTCCTTCCGTTGAGTGATTCTTTCTCAAGATCCGAAATTGGCATTGGTTTGTTGGCCAAAGTCAAGACCTTTGTCAATTAAGGATGTGTTTGAATCATGAGAGTTTTGTTCCATATCGGTGTCTTGTCCAAGTTGTGATTTGTTGGCCAAAGTCAAGATCACTTCTTGTCCATCGACATTGATTACGAAACTTTCCATGTCAATGGGTCCCGCTTAACTGGAATCATTAAGTTTGTTGTGCCAAAGCCAAGACTTAGTTGATTCAGAGGAAATGGTTAGGAAAATGTATTGGATACATTGACATATGTATTGGATATATATGTTTCGGACTTGGATGTCCACCTACCGGATCTAGGAATTGGATGGGATCCAATTGATCTTCGAGATCTACCTAATTAAATATCATACAATTGTTGGCCAAAGTCAAGGTTGTGTGTTATTTAACGGGATCCTAGCCCACTAGGAAATTGGATTTCCCGAGTACTCGACATAGGGTTAGAGACTTGTAGAAAATAGTGGGAGGCTGGTATTGAATTTGCAATTTCATTCAGATACTTAGCTTTACGCGCTTACAAAATTTATTTCGTCAATATTTTAACATTAGTTGGACTAATATAATGTTATTTTTCTTGTAACAGTTTGACTGTACCCATATATCGTTAACTAGATAGTTGGACTATCGTAGTTAAGATGGCAAACAAAGGAAATGTCCGAGACATAATCATGGGTGATAATGTATTTAGGGCACGAACTTCGCTGACTGGGAAATGAACCTGAGGATAGTCCTTGGGGCAGAGAGGCTGTTATACACCATACAGAGACCTCTCGGGCCGAAGCCCACTGAGCCACTTGAGCTGGAGTTATGGAGAACTCATAGCGATGATTATGATACAACTCAGTCGATCATGCTTGCTTCCATGACTCAACACTTTCGTCGCCAGAATAGGGACTTGGATCCTTATAATATGATGGCTAGACTAAAGGATCTTCACCGCACTATATAAGCGGATGGAGAGGTATGAGTTGGTGAAGAACTCTTTCGCTCCCGTATGACTGATGGCGCTTCAGTTGAGGCCCACGGGACTCAAATGATAGCCGACATTGATGAGCTGGCCAAGATGGGAATAGTCTTGGAGGCTGAGCTGACTATAGACATGCTCTTACATACAGTCACTTCCCGATACTTGGAAGCAGATTATCATCAACTACAAGTTGATGGATACGGACGATACTCTTGGAGAGGTATTGTCCATTCTTAAGGAGTCAGAGAAGAGCTTCTTAAAGGCAACAAGCGCGAGGCGCACTTTGCATCGACTCTCTCACACGCCGAGGGCTGGGCGGCCCAAGGCAACTGAAGGGGTGAGAAAGAGGAAGCATAAGAACAAGGGCAAGGCCAAGAAGTCGATGGCTTCTGGGAAGCCGAAGGACAAGTCACAAGACATATGCCTTAAATGCGGCAAAAGAGGTCACTGGAAGCGTGACTGCCGCATGAACAAGGCGCTCAGAAGGAGATCAAGGCGGGCAAGGCACCGACCTCTGGTATGTTTGTTATTGAAATAAACATGGCTACTTCTAGTTTTAAAATTGGATTTTTGATTCTGGTTGTGGTTCTCATATATGTACTGATGTGCAGGATCTGCAGAACAGCAGGACACTGGCTTCAGGGGAGATTGATCTACGAGTTGGAAACGGAACTCCTGTTGCTGTTTTGGCCGTTGGCACTTTTGTATTAGAACTGCCCTCGGGGCATGTACTTAAACTAAATGACTGTTATTATGTACCTAGTTTGACTAGGAATATTATATCTGTATCTTTGTTAACCCAATATGGGTACACTTTTGTATTTAGAAACACTGGGTGTTATTTATATAAAAATGATGCAGAAATATGCACTGCAGTTGCAAATAATGGTCTTTATATTTTGAATATAATGAATCTCCTACATATAAAGTAACAAACAAAGGCTAAAAAGAGTGATCCAATGATGAAACTTATATGTGGCATTGTCGTCTGGGACACATTAACAAGACTCGCATATCCGCACTTTCGAAGAGTGGGTACTTGGACGACGTTTGATACAAATTCATATGACGTCTGCGAATCTTGCTTATTAGGCAAAATGCCTAAATCACCTTTTAGCGGTAAAGGTGAACGCGCCACTGAACTGTTAGCCCTCGTTCATAGTGACGTTTGTGGGCCCATGTCTAGCCAGGCTAGAGGTGGATATCGATACTTCGTAACCTTTACCGATGATGCATCACGTTACGGTTATGTGTATCTAATGACGCACAAGTCGGAAACTTTTGAGAAATTCAAAGAGTTTCGACACGAAGTTGAAAAAAAACAGGCAAGAGTATTAAGACATTACGGTCGGACCGTGGTGGCGAATACTTAAGTAATGAGTTTCAAGATTACCTGAAAGAATATGGTATTCTTTCACAGTGGACTCCTCCTGGAACACCACAATTAAATGGTGTGTCCGAACGGAGAAACCGTACCTTGTTGGACATGGTAAGGTCGATGATGAGTCGCACTGAGCTGCCAATTTCCTTCTGGGGATATGCATTAAACAGTGCAGTTCTTATTTTGAATAAGGTTCCGTCAAAGTCTGTTGAACAGACTCCATATGAGATATGGACAGGAAAGAAACCGGGTTTCTCATTCCTGAAGATTTGGGGTTGCTGGGCATACGTTAAACGTTTGGAAGGTACCAAACTTGAACCCAAATCAGATAAATGCCTATTCGTTGGATATCCTAGGGAAACCAAAGGATATTACTTACTTCTATCACCCACAAGAGAACAAAGTATTTGTTGCTCTACATGCGGTTTTCCTTGAGAAGGAATTCCTAAATACAGTGTTTAGTGGGAGGAAAGTAGAACTCGATGAAAGTCGTAGTGATACTGTTCTTGGCAGTGAATTATCAACGGAACATGAACAGTCCATCCGGGATGAGACTGAACCACAATCTTCAAGTACACAAGGACCGCGTAGGTCGGAGAGAGTCAGGGTAATACCTGAGAGGTATGGATTCCTGATCTCACCTCATGTAGATATTAATCTTATTGAGGATACTGAACCGGCTACGTATGAGGAAACGATACAAGGTATCGAATCCGCTTTATGGCAAGAAGCCATGAAGGCCGAAATGGATTCCATGTATACCAACCAAGTTTGGACACTGGTTGATGCACCAGAAGGCGTAAAGCCTATTGGATGCAAATGGGTCTTCAAGAAGAAGACCGACATGGATGGCAACATACAAAGCTAAGCTTGTAGCGAAGGGGTATCGTCAACGACTTGGAGTTGATTATGACGAAACCTTCTCACCCGTTGCCATGATTAAATCCATTCGGATAATGCTTCCGATAGCTGCATATTACGATTACGAAATATGGCAGATGGACGTTAAAACCGCTTTCCTTAACGGAAACCTTTCGGAGGATGTTTATATGCAACAGCCTGACGGTTTTATCGCACCTAGACTTGCAAACAAGGTTTGTAAGTTAAATCGGTCCATTTATGGACTGAAGCAAGCATCGCGGTCGTGGAACCAACGTTTTGATGAGATCATAAAAGATATGAATTCATTCAAAACGAAGATGATCCTTGTGTATACAAGAAGGTTAGTGGGAGTGCACTGACTTTTATTGTCCTTTATGTCGACGATGTATTGCTTATCGGCAATGACATTCCCATGTTAACGTCGGTGAAAGCTTGGCTTTCATTGAAATTCTCCATGAAAGATCTGGGAGAAGCAGCTTTTATTCTAGGAATAAAGATCTACCGGGATAGATCTAGAAAGCTACTTGGACTCTCCCAGGGTACATATATTGATAAAGTGTTGAAGAGATTCAACATGGATCAGTCCAAGAGGGGATTGTTGCCAATATCACATGGCGTCTATCTATCTAGGGACATGTGTCCTAAAACAAAAGATGAGAGAGACAACATGAGCCGGACTCCGTTCGCCTCGGCAGTCGGATCGATCATGTATGCCATGATATGTACACGACCTGATGTGTCCCATGCTTTGAGCATGTGCAGTCGATATCAGGCCGATCCAGGTAAAGATCACTGGATGGCGGTTAATAGTATCCTTAAGTATCTTAAAAGAACTAAGGATGCTTTCTTAATCTATGGAGATGGAGAACTTGAGGTATCTGGGTATACCGATGCGAGTTTCCAAACCGACAGAGACGACTTTAAGTCGCAATCCGGGTACATATTTTTTGTTTGAATAACGGAGCAGTGAGCTGGAAATCTTCCAAGCAAGATACTGTTGCCGATTCAACAACTGAAGCGGAGTACATCGCAGCAGCTGAAGCAGCAAAAGAGGCGGTTTGGATCCGAAAATTCCTAATTGGATTAGGAGTAGTTCCGTTAGCAGCTGAGCCCGTTCCATTGTATTGTGACAATAGCGGGGCTATAGCACAGGCTAAGGAACCAAGGTCTCATCAACGATCCAAACATGTTCTTCGACGATTCCATCTGATTCGAGAGATCATACATCGTGGCGATGTGAAGATCGAAAAGATCGCATCAGAGGATAACATTGCAGATCCGCTGACGAAAGCTATTCCTCGGGAAAAGTTTGAGCGACATGTACATAGTTCAGGTATTAGATGCTTGAGTGACTGGCTATAGGCCAAGTGGGAGATTGTTAGACAGTTATGACCTATAGCGTCACTATTTTGTAAATGATATTGTATTATTGTACAAAATTAACTATGTAGTAATGAAATTGCCTTTTACCGTTTGTAATTTATTTACTTTGATATGTAAATGGTAAAAGTCCCTATGATTAGTTCCGGATTGAGATGATATGAGACAGTATCAATCCATAAAGGTTTAATCATTAAATATCCCTAGTCTAGTATTATCGAGATTGGACATCGATAATGCGGAATAGACTAGTACTGCACTTGTGCGTGTTGTGAGGGCACAACGGCATAGTTCTCATATATTTAAGTATAGGATACTTATGCAAGTGCGGTAGGAGGTTGTGTTTTACCGATGGTACGAAAAACAGCTTCGCTCTGGATAGACCCCGCGGAATCCCATTGGTAGTATGTCTGCGTGTCTATGGGAGTCCGCTTCAGGGTAGGTGCATATGGTCTTAACCTGAGACTTGCATCGCTAATACTTGCGACAATCGGTAGACTTTAGTTTTGGTCGTCCAGGGCTTTAACAGGTTCTGTGTACACCTCTTCTAGGTTTATCGAGAACTGTAGTTTATTGGGTGTGATGTCAAGAGGGAAGTATCACTTCAGACATATTGAGATGATGATCGCGCATGATACAGAACTAGTACTCTATAATGGTTGCAACCATCGGGATAATATGACAAGGTCATGATTATCCGATTCAAAGAGACTAGTTGCTTGATGTCCGATATATGTTTCGTACGGGGCAGACACATCTCCATCCCCAGGCCTTACATGTGATCATCCGATACTGGATCGGTATACACTATACTGCGGTATACTACGCCTGTTATAGATCTTATATTCCAGTAAGAATATTTCTGGAGAATTGGGTAGGCATGGCGTTTTGCTAGAGGCTAACCTTGTCTTGTAAATCGGTAAAACGTAGTACTTGGTACGTACGTGTTCGGATAGTCCATCGACCGTATTTACTGCCAACATATCCAGAGATCTCTTGGGTCGCTTCCCGAAGATTCACCGATGACGTATGATTCGAACTTAATTAATCTGGGATTAATTGCGGAGAGACTTTATCTTGGATAAAGTACTATTTGAAGAGAGAGAAAGATTAATTTGGAATTAATCATTAAAATAATATATTCGATATATTAAACGAAATTCGATTTCGACGAAGAATTAAAATTAGATTTTAATTCGGGCAAACGATTTAATTTGGAATTAATTCGTTAGCGACGTGAATAGTAATTTTGCTAGGCACAATTATATAATAAATTTGATTTAATTAACGTCGCGATGGAAGTTCACTAATTCGGAATTATCGAACCCGAGCCCGGGAGTGTTTGCGGGCCCACTCGCATTTAGAATCGAGTGGGGTCCACATGTCACATCAACCATCACATCAATTGTCATTGTTTTAATTTATGATGATGGGTTTTGGTGGAAGAGTGAATTACACTCCAAGTTAGAGTGAATTACACTCCAAGTTAAAGTGATAGACCTTTGACCTTATCATATACCAATTTTGGTATTTGATTTATTATATTTTATTTTTGAAATAAATATAAAAAGATTTTTGGTAAATCATTACAAACCACTTCATCTTCCCTCTCCTCTCAAGTGACCGAAACTGTGAAGGTTTCACAGCTCTCCATTTTCGGTTTTTGTTGCAAAAACTTGAAGAAAGTGTTTTTGTTTGGAACTATAAATCACATACAAGGCTAGCACCTTCAAGGGATCATACAAATGTGTTATGGGAAACTAATTCTTGAGCATGGAAGGATCAAAGAAAGCTTAGAGCTTCCCCACTCACCTTGGCTGAAACCCTCACTGCACAAAGGAGAAGTTTTATTTCATCAACACATCCGCATTCCAATCTTTGTGAGTATGATTCCGCCATACTTCAATATTGTTCATTCATTTATATATATTTGTTTGCTCTTTTGATCTTGGGACATGGATTAGAATTTCCAACACTTATCACACCTCTTTATGAATTCAGCGGAGTTTAGTCTCATTGTCGGCCAGTAATACCCTATCGAATGGGCTCGGAGAGCCAAACTCCTACCGCCTGAGTGGTTCCCACATTCCCCTTCGTGCAATTCAGTCAATACATGCTGAGCTTCGTCGTGTGTTAAGCATTTCAAGTATGGTCTCGTGAACGACCTTCTTAGCAACTGACCTTCGAACACCATGAACCTTGCAGACTGTCTTTGAACTTTCCTAGCTTGCACTTTGTGTTCTGGAAGCATGCCTTTTTGCAAATATTCGACGATCGGTGTCATCCAACTGTCAACTGACCTGATAGCGGCTACAGCTGCCTCTTCCTTCCAGATTGCCGGCCAGCTCAAATACTCTACTAGTATTGTTTGTGGTTTGTCGCCTTCCATAGTCGATCCGAGGGTCGCCAATGCATCAGCCTGGGAATTTTCGCTTCTTGGGATTTGGGTTATAGAAAATTTATCGAATGTCGACCGTATATCATTTACCTTCTGTAAGTAGGAAGCCATTGTCTGACACCTATCCTGATAAGATCCCTCAATTTGGTTGACTAGCAACTGAGAGTCAGATGTCACTTCTATCTCTTTTGCTCCCAATTCCTTGGCCAATAATAATCCTACGACCAGTGCTTCATACTCTGCTTCATTGTTGGTAACTCTGAAACCACATTTGATTGCCTGTTGCAGAGTATCGCCTGTGGGAGTAGTGATCACCATTCCAAAACCACAACCCTTTTTGTTACTCCTCGACTCCCAAATAGAGGTAGAGCCTTTCTTTGTCGTGTGTTTTTGACAACAGGGGTGGTGAAGTTAAATACTGTTTGAGTCATTTCAGCGCTTCCTCACAAGCAGGAGTCCATTCGAATTTATTTGCCATTTTTAAAGCTGAGAAGAATAAAAAACTCTTATCTGTGGATTTGGAGATGAACCTGTTCAACGCCGCGATCCTCCCGGTTAGTCTCATGATATCCTTCGGGCTAGAAGGGGAAGGGATGTTGATGATTGATCTAATCTGGTATGGAGTTGCTTCAATGCCTCGTCGCGTGACTACATACCCCAACAATTTCCCTGAAGTGACACCAAACGCACACTTAATAGGATTCAATTTCATTACGTACATGTCTATGATGTCGAAGGCTTCTTCCAAATGACTGAGATGTTTCTCAGATTTGACAGATTTCACCAGCATGTCGTCAATATAAACCTCCATTGTCTTCCCAATTTGACTGTCGAACATTTTATTGACCATTCGCTGGTACGTTGCTCCCGCGTTCTTCAAGCCAAATGGCATGACTTTGTAGCAGAATATCCCCCGGTTTGTGACAAAGGCTGTCTTCTCTTGATCGTCAGGATGCATGAGGATCTGGTTGTAGCCTGAATACGCATCCATGAAGCTTAATAACTCGTCTCCTGCAGTCGCATCCACCATTGAATCAATATGTGGTAAAGGAAACGAGTCCTTTGGACAAGCTTTGTTCAAATCCGTGAAGTCGATGCAGACTCTCCACTTCCCATTCTTTTTCTTCACTACTACAACATTCGCAAGCCACTCCGGAAATTGTACTTCTCTAACCGCTCCGTTCTGCAATAACTTTTGTACCTCTTCGTCAATGATCTGGTTCCTTTCAGGAGCAAACTTTCTTCTTTTCTGTCTAACAGGGACGTGGTCTGGATCCACATGCAATTCGTGAGTGATGAGCTCCAGATCAATTCTAGTCATATCTTTGTGTGACCACGCGAAGCTGTCGTGTTGCCTTTTCAAGAATTCTACCAGGTCGGCTCGTAGTTTGGGATCTAAATCCGCTCCAACCATGGCCTTGTGATATGTGAACTGAGGATGAATCTGGACCTCGTCGAGCTTCTCAATATTCGGTAGAGTTGGGTCCGATGTGCAAGGCCCAGCCTGTAATTGCTATGCCGATTCAACTTTAGCCTTCAAAGTCGTTTGGTAGCAGCTCCTTGAAGCCAACCGATCTCCTTTTATTTCTTGAACTCCCCATCTAGTAGGGAATTTTATTACTTGGTGGTAGGTTGATGAAACCGCCCTCATATCATGAATCCAGGGCCTGCCAATGATCAGGTTGTAGGCTGAAGGGCTGTCCAATACCAGGAAAGTAGTCATTTTATTGACTCCGGCAGCGTAGACTGGGAGCGATACTTCCCCGATAGTGAATTTTTGTTCTCCACTAAACCCGATCAGTACTGTCGTCCGCCTGTTTATGTTATCCAACTCCGTACCCATGTCGGATAGAGCACTGGCGAAGATTATATTTGCTGAGGAGCCCATGTCGACCAACACTCGTTTGACCATGAAGTTCGCCACTTGTAGGGAAATGACCAAAGCGTCGTGGTGGGGATTCAAATCATGTGAATCTCTGTCGTCTGAAAACTCAATTACCAAACCTGTGGAGACCCTCTCTACTGACATCAAGGTGTGTGAAGTATTGTTTGCCAACGCCCTTGAATGTCGTTTAGCTGCTAAATAGGTAGCTCCACTGACTCCCGATCCTCCTGAAATGACATTAAAAGTGTTATTAATCGGGGGTGGCGGGGTTGGAATTTCTCATTGACCGTCTCTCTCATCCCTTCGTGCCAATGTAGCATTCCATTTATCCGTGAGCAAATCCCTTAGGAAACCCTGTTTAGTAGCTTCAAATCTTCCAATCTCAAGGCAACACATTCCGCTGTCATGTGACCGTAGTCCCTGTGAAACTCACACCACTTCCTAGTGTCCTTTTTGGATGAACTATCCCTAGACCGTGGAGGCCACTTTACTTCATTCCCCATCTTCTTTAGCACTGACACCAATTCTCCGGGAGAAATCGTAAAGTTGTAATCCGGAAGCCTGGGTTTGCTTGCCGGTAGTTCCTCCCTATTTTTATATGGTCTTGGTCGTCTGTCTACGCTCTTGTAGAAGGGTCATCGTTCACCCCTATTTTGGTTCCTTCATTCCGTTTGAGATGGGATATCCATGCCGTGTCGCCTGGTAGCCGCAGGCCTTCTGTCCACTCGTGCATTCGTGTCATCCTCTCTTCTCTTATTTCTTTTATCCTCTTCCCACCTTATCTCTACCTGGGCCCGCGCCATGACCTGGTCCATTTTGTAGCACCTGAATTTCGTCAATTTCTTGTAGAGCCCGCTATCATAAAGAAGTCCATTCCTGAAGGCTTCGACTGCCGTTGGCTGATGGAGATCCGGGATGGTAATTTTCTCATGGTTGAACCGGGCCACGTAGCTCCGTAATGATTCTCCTCTTCTCTGCTGTATGGAATTGAGGTCGTCTGATGTCTTTTCCAACTTGCATGAACTTGCAAAATGTTGCACGAACTTGTCCGCCAGTTCTTGGTAGGACTTGATTGATCTGTATGGAAGATTAATGAACCACGTTAGGGCAGGTCCAGCCAGAGTTTCCCCAAAGCACCTGCACATTCCAGCCTCCCACTGGCTCGGAGACAGGCCGGTTGATATCATCTTGAATTTGTAATGTATCACGTGGTCGTCCGGATCTGTGGTCCCGTCATATTGCTTCATTTCAGGTGGCCGAATTTCCGTGGCAACTCAACTGCTACAATTGATTCCACGAATGGGGTATCCGAAATTGCTCCGGCCCTGTTTTTTCTGATTGGGAGCTTTACATCTGGTAGTCTCGACATAATTGCTTCTTTGAATTCAACCATTTCCCTCCTGATGGAACTGGCCAGTAGATGGGTCGGATCAATAGGAGGATTTGGGTCTTGTGTTGTTGGAGGGTGATTGCTATTTGGCCCATCCGACATGGGCAGAACTGTTAGATTGCTTCGGTTACCTCCATTGCTGGTTTGGCCTTGAGGGTCGTGCAGAGGCTCGGATGCTAGGTGATCCAACTTTTACCGTAGGCTTCGTTGGTGTTTCGCATCGTTAAATTTTCTTCTTCAAGGGTTGGAGTCGTTCTTGGATCATGGCAAGTTATGCCATTAGAGGATCTGGTGTTTGTTAATTGCTTGAGGCCATATTTGATTGTTTCGTTGATGTGTTTTACTTCTGCGAAATTCGCTCGTTAGCCCCACGGTGGGCGCCAAATTATGGAGGCTGATTTCGGTAGTGTCCACAATCGAGATTATCAAAAGTAGGGCACGAGCGAACCTACAAAACGAGTAGAGTGAATGAGGAGCTTACTGCCCACTGGTGTGGTGGAAGCCGTAGGCACTCCGACGCTCAAGTCAGTGTCAAGGAAGGAATATAGTTCTAGATGAGAGAGTCAAGGTTTCAGGAATACCTTAACTTCAGTTTGAATGTCGTGAGGGCGGGGTATGCTAACAATGTCTGTGTGATGGGTCGTGTCTTGTAGATCTCAGCCCTCTCTATTATTTCGTTTCTTTCCTTTATAGGCTCTCTATTCTGCCTGTTGGAGTTGCCATCAATGTGAGTTATTCCTGATTTGCCATGCTTGATAACTGACGATCGTGTCTTAAAACTCGAATCTATCGACTTCATGGCGATCTTTATTGAGTTTTGATTTCCTCTTGATTCCAGTAACTGGTGTCCGTTGGCTCCCTTTGTGTTAACGGGCTTGGGCCCTTGAGGCGGTCCGGGTCGGTCCCTTGCGTGACATTCCGTTTGTGGGCCCAGTCTGCTTGATGGGCCTCAGGTTTGTGGTTGGTTTTGTGGTGAAATGTCAGTTTTACCCTTGGGGCCAATTTTGGCCCAAACAGTGATAAGTGTGTGTACACACCAATCAACTCAAAAGGATATGTCATTGTGTGTCTCTTCGTAGACGATATGCTGATAATTGGTAGTAATCATGAAATGATTAAGTCTACCAAGAAAGTGTTATCCAGCAAATTTGATATGAAAGATTTGGGAATAGCTGATGTGATCCTAGGAATTAAGATTTATAGAACATCAGAAGGATATATATTATCTCAGACTCATTATGTTGAGAAGATACTTGAGAAATATAAGAAAGGAGATCTAAATATGGCTAGAACTTCTGTACACCTAACTCTTCATTTATCAAAGAATAATAGCTCAAGCGTATCGCAAATAGAGTATTGCAGGATCATCGAAAGTCTGATATATCTCACGAATTGCACACGACCTGATGTCGCTCAAGCTGTGAACAGGCTATACTAGTAATCCAGGACATAACCGCTGGAAAGCTATAGTAAGGATTTTGAGGTATCTGAGAGAAACTTCAAAATGTGGTCTGCATTATACGAGATATCCTGCTGTTCTGGAGGGATACAACGATGCTAACTGGATATCTGATACAGTGGATTCCAAATCTACGAGTGGATTTATTTTCACACTTGGTAGTGCAGTCGTGTCATGGAAATCCTCGAGGCAAACATGTATTGTCAGGTCTACTATGGAATCAGAGTTCATAGCATTAGACAAAAAAGCTGAAGAAGCAGAATGGCTTCGAAACTTCCTAGAGGATATTTCTTGTTGGCCAAAACTGGTGTCAGCGATAAGTATACATTGTGATAGTCAATTAGGTATTGTGAGAGCCCAAAATACAATGTATAATGGTAAGTCTCGACAAATACGTCAGAGACATAATACCATACGTCAACTGCTCTCAAGTGGCATAATATCAATCGATTATGTCAAGTCGAAGGAAAACCTAACGGATCCACTTACTAAAGGTTTACCTAGAGAGCAAGTTGAGAAGTCATCGAGGGCAATGGGCTTGAAGCCTATAAATTAAGAATTTTCACTGTGGAAACCCATCTTAGCTGACTGGAGATCCCAAGATATAGGTTCAAAAGGGACAACAAAAACTTTTTGCAATTCAAAACAAGCATTGAAGAGTTTTGTACTTTTTCCCATTCCGATAATGTCGCAGAGTGCTGTCTGTCAAGGTTAGAATAAGTTGAGGCTTTTAATGATCACAACTGTAGAAAGAGAAATAGTCGAAGTAATGCCGTGTGTTGGTAATTGTCTTGGTTTACACCAACGACAGAACAGTTCAAGACTATGGGTCACTGGTTTGCCAAGTAAATCCGATTGTCATTCACTAGGAAAGGTTCAAGGCGAAAGCTACCTATTTCGATGCAGATTTAGTTCACGGAAACTCTCTCAAGTGTCTACATGTATATTTAGAGAATTGTTGGGGATTGTTGTAAATTCTCTAAATATAGAGTATGGATGGTGGAAGGTCATGTCTCTTGAGTAGTGCCATATAGGAGAGACACTAACATGTATGGACATGTCCTCTAAATTGATGGAACATATCTTTAGGCTCCAAAGGGTTTAAAGGAGGGGTATAACCCTTGGGAGGGTTACATCCCAAACCAAAGGGTGCCCTCAAAGGTACCATTCCATGTCTATTTAAATGGACCTTCATTGTTCTTTCTAGGATCTGAAAATCCATCCAGAAAATACATTTGTCTTGTGTCACATCAATTTCGTTTTTGGAGTTAGAGAGAGATTCCACCATTGTCCCAGAACGAGATCTTGTTAAGGAGTGCCCCTTGAACAAGAGGAATCCAAGTTATCCTGGGAGGACGTTAGCCACAAAATCCGTAGAGCACCGAGACGGGGCTAATAAGTTCTTAAGGATAGAAGAAACTAGACTTGGAGCATTTATTTTAGTCAGATTTTCCAGGTTTTGTTTATTTTCAAGGTTTTAGGGTTTTATCCAAATTGGCATGTTAGTGTAGATCTAGGGTTTATTGATTGTTGATGCATGTTTGATTTCGTTTAACAACATCAATTCCCCAACAAAAAAATACATAATTTTCATTTATACATTGCATATTGTCATATGATCATTAAATATCTTAAATTTCAGGGTTAAAGAGAAGTAAAAATATAAAATAATGTCTAATTTGAACGTGGGTCGGCGGTTTAAGGCGGTTCGGGTCACAATTTTCGGTTTGTGTGGTTTGGGTCAAAACTGCGCGCCAACCTAAAATTTGCGGTTCGATTCAGGCTGACCCGAAATTATTTTCAATATTTTTTCAAACCACGCGGTTCGATTCGGGTTGGTACGGTTCGGTTCGGGTTACGGTTTGAACCGAAACCGTGCAGAACCCTACCAACTGATGTAAGATTTGAAGTGTATTTTAATAATGAATATTATAATTATAATTAATCATATTAATGATGATGTTATAAAGTTTTTTTTTAATTTAATATACATAGTCTATAATTATTATTAATGCAATAATATTAGATCGATAAAGTTTATGTGTCAAATGATATGTCATCAATCCATCATTATCACTTTAGATAATAGTTAATTTTTATATTATCATTTACCAGATAATTATGATATAAAATTGTGTGGGATTTGATCCTACACAATTTTACATTAAAAAAATCAAAAAGTAAATAAAATATATTTTGTTGATGGTGATTCTTTGACCCTAAGTGTTGACAACGGATCAAGAAGGGCATAAAGGTAATTTCAAAGCTCAGAATACGGTAGTCCGAGAATCTTAGTCAAGGGTATCTGGTCCAGCTGAATGGACGAGCTCGGTCTACATTCTTTGACCGACCTGTGGAGTGTGTTTGTTCACAAAGATCAGTATCCAGGGATTTCGGGTCCGGCCCGACCAGTATAGCTCGGAAGGGCGGGATAGTCTCAGCTCAGTGATTCGACCTCGTGGGGGAAGGCGGTTCAGTATTGCTCAGGATGTGATTGCCAGTATAATCACAGCTCGGGAACTTACAACTGACCGGCGTAAACACACACGTATAACGCAAGCGCATGTATCGTTCAAGTAGTATAAAAATATCGATCCCACGAGGACTTAATATCTAATCTATTAATTTTATGAGGTCAAATGATTACTAGTATCTAACAGGTTTTTTGATTGATTTGAAATGGTGACGATTCTAAATTTAAAAACAAGTAAATAAAATTGTTCGAAAGTAGGTTTTAAGAAAATTCAATATTAAAAACTATCTAGGGTTGTGATTTCTTTTAATATCATTTTAAAGATGAAGTGGTTATCTTAAAGTTGGGTAATATATTGATTTATTAACCTGGAACACTAAATTATGTAAAAGCCTCTTCCGATGGTCAATTACAAATACCTAGTATAATCCAATTGAACCATATGTCTATGTCAACCAAATTACCTAGATTCATTAAAATTAAGTTCCAATTAAGTCTACCCCCGCCTGACAGGTATATTCCTATCCTGTAAGGAAATCTATTAAAGGGTTATCTATCCTCAAGGAAGATCGTGGGCTATTGAGTCTAAGGTCTTTTAAACTTAAAATCCCTATGTCTAGTTCATTTTAAGTTTAGCTAGTCAATTTTATTAGTGGCCATTTAATAAAAAAAAAACATTAAGATTAAGACTCAATAAATAAATCTTTATAATACCCAAACTATAATTTAACCTCTTATAAACCGGTGATATTAAAAGTCATCACAACCTCAGATAACTAATTTAGTTACAACACATAACTAGGGCTGGTAAAAACTTGAAAATAAAAGACTTAAAGTAAAAATGCGGTAAAGTAAATACTGAAAAGTAAATTACAATAAAATAAAATGCTAAGGTAAAAGGAATTACTTTTACTACTACTAATTTAGATATCTCCCATAAAATAATATATAAACTTGTGATAATATTACCAACCGACCAATCTGGCGGTATCCTGATTAAGTCAAATTAAGTCCAACGAGCCATTAAGGCGGTAATTTTTGTCCATAAACCAGCCATAAAGGTGGAACCAAAATTAAATTACCAACCGACCAATTTGGCGGTATCCTTGATTAGTCAGGTTTAAACCAGATTAAAATTAAATTACCAACCGACCAATATAGCGGTATCCTTTTTAAGTCAAATTTTAAATAGTGAATATATTATTTTTAAGGGAGATTAATCTAAATAGCAATAGTAAAAGAATTACATTTCACCATAGCTGGGGAAGTTACCTCCTAATGGTGAATAGTAAAAATTGTAAAAAGTAAAGAAAGTAAATTACTATTATTACAGAACGTAATTAAAATTATTACAAAACTAAAAACTAAAAATTAAAAGAAACTTATAGAGAGAAGAACTCCTTATTTACATCAAAGAAATGAGAGAGAATGGTACAACAAAATATGAAATCTCGAGCTGAATTTATAGGCCTCGGTGGGGTTCCAGCGTCGCGACGCCAAGGCCTTTGGCTTCGCTACGCCAGCTGCAGTTGGCATGGCATGCTAAGGCTTTGACACGTGGCAATTCGGATAAGAATATAAGGCGACACGTGGCGAGGCGGCTGACAACTCAATAATTGATGCTGACGTGGCGACACGTGTCATGCTGTGATTGGCTGATGATGACATGGCTTGTTGACTCGTTGACCTGCTGACGTGGATGATGACATGGCAAGACGCGTGGCATAGTTGACTCGTTGACCGGATGACGTGGCGACACGTAGGATGACACGTGGCACACGTGGAAATAGTAATTGTCGGCACCGTAGGATGATGACACGTGGCATGGCGCACGTTAGCAGATGGACTGTGATGGTGACACGTGGCACGGCACACGTTAGCAAAGTCAAACTTCTCAAATTCTGACCTGTTGACCTGGCGCACGTTAGCAGCTCTGGTGCATGTTAGGCGTCGCGACGCCAGGGGCTTGCGCGTCTTGACGCGCCCAAATTACCAAAATGCCTTTTTTCCAAATTTCATTGTTTTGGTCCAAATCACCTCCAGAATGTCCTGAAACTTTATTTATCTACAAAATAACACAAAACACATCAAAATATTCATAAAACTCAAGAAACTATATAAAATATTAGGTTAAATGAGTGGGAAATAGTGATAGAAATACCACTCATCACACCCCAAACCTAACATTTTGCTAGTCCTCAAGCAAAACATAGAGTAAAATAACATAAATAAATTAACTAAGCCACTTTCGTAGGGATCACAGTTGCATTTAGCATATGCAACAAGCCTTTAAACCCCTAGGTGTCCCTAGTGGACGAGTTGTAGTCTCGTGAGGGTTTACAACAATGATACCCACAAACATTTTACAAAAGTAAAAAGGTTGTAAAACTAATGCACACAAAAGCAAAAAGACAAGCGAAAAGAGAATAAAGATGTTAGCGATTAATCAGGTGAAACTTCTACTTCAAGTTACTAGTTGTTTTGTTTCTTTCTAAATTACTGAATAAGTAAATTCTCCGATTATTTTGTCATTCATCATATTCACAGCCAACAAGATATTAATCAACTCATTTTTCCCCACAACAGTCATAAGTGTAGTTGATAAGAGAGTAATATTTTTGTCCTAAAGTTTTATCAGAATTCACACCTTTTGGTAGCAATGGAATAATTTTTCTGATTTTTCTGATTTTTTCTTTGATATTTTCTCAATTTTTTATTTATATACAATATATTCCATCTATGTAGCGAGTGTGGGTCGGTGGCTCCCAAACCAGTTGGCTTTAGGGCACCAGGTGTTAAGATACCCCTACGGACTTAATTACTCAGACTTCAGATATATATATTTTTGCAGCATCTTTGATCCATGTAGCGAGCTTTGGGCCAGTGACTCCCAAACCAGTTGGTTTTAGGGCACTAGGTGTTAAAACACCCTTACAGACTTAATAACTCGGATCTCAGATTTTTTTTTTCCATCACTTTTTGATATGCTTCCTCCAATTAAACTAGAGCACTGAATATTACAAACTTTTCAATTTTAGCTCATGTCCGTATGTTACTATATGTGTTGATAATACATGCCAACTGAGCATATAAAGATCCATTTTAGTCAGTTTTATGGAGAATTCACAAATTAAATAATTCAAAATGAAATAAACAAAAATTAACTTGTTTCAAAAATGGTTTGAGATACGTATCAGGAGTGAAAACTCCTTACTCAGCTATATCTTACCAAATTCACCTTTTTAGTCAAAATAAAAGAACGCAAATTTTTTTTTTTGTATTTTTCAAAAAATTTTGGACTAAAAATAAAAATAACACACAAACTAAATATAAGGTAGATTTCCCGTTGAAGATTCCCCAGAGGGAGGGTGTAGCGAGGCTCTCTTAAGTACCCAAGCCTCTTAGGCTCTTATCGCTTGGTGTCAGGAATAAACAATGAGTCCTCCACATTAGTCTATCACAATGAGCTACGGGTGAATGATTATCTAGGTGCCTTCACAGCTTTCCTTATAGAAAGGTAGTGAGTGAAGGAAGACACCAAACCATCACATACTCCCTAAACAGTAGAAGAAGAGTTTAGAAGATAATACCTGGTTAGTTGAAATTCTATAAGAGATTAAAGGTTAAGATCCAGATTAACACGACGCCTCTTACCACGATCGTCCTCGGACCAATTTATCTTTGAAAGGATAGGGTCAACTTGTGGTTCATAGGCTAATAGTTGGTCAAGTAGATCCGGAGCAGTTCTGGCAGTAGAGTAAATAGAGTTCTTTAAAGGTTTTGACATGAACCCATTTCTCCGAGCATCATCAAGAAATACACAAGAAAATCATAAAATCCATCAACGTTGAGCAGCCCAATTGGTTTCTAATGTATGTTCAGGTTCGCCCAAGATAGTACTATAAAAATTTCCTCCAATGTGCCCAAGCCACCTGGAAAAGCAATAAAAGCATCAGCACAATTAATCATTTCTACCAATCGTTCCGACATACCTGGCACGATCAGTTCCTCTCCGTTTGATGATCCAATAAGATTTGCTTCTGCCAAGGGTTTTGGGATGATTCCCAAAACATGACTACCTGTTTCCTGTACGGCCTTTGAAATGATCCCCATTAGTCCAAGATTGCCTCCGCCATATACTAAGTGCATATTTCTTGCAGCTAAGACTCGACCCAATTCATGTGCTGCTTCTATGTATTGTGGTTTAGTTCCAACACTACTACCGCAAAACACACATATGTTTTCAACTCGTCTTCTCGAAGTGGCTTCCATTTTTATATGTATTTCTTTCTCAATTCTGGATGCCTTCCAAAGTGCAATGACGAGCTGAATTTATAGTACCTGAAAAGGGTGAGTAAAATAATAGCACTAGTACCTGCCAAATGACAATTATTAGTTAAACAAATCGTGATAGTCAAAAAGGTCTGGATCCTGTAAACGAAAATAAAAACAACAAAACAAATCACAATGATTAGGAAAAGACAAAGAGATATAATATGTACAAGAATTTACAGTTTGATTGACGTCTATGCGTCAGGGACAAGCTTCCCATCCAATTTTCTTATAAATTGCAAACATGGTCTTTTTGAGTCAGATTCCCAAGACTTAACAGTTGTCTTTCTTTTTGAAATTGTGTATGTAATTTGCGAAAGGCTATGTGAACATATCCACTGGGATGCGTCTCAAGAGTCGAAGATATATCATCTAAAGACTCCTTACTCAAGCCATCCCTAATGAATTTAATTTTATCTTCGCGATTATCAGACACCATTCCTGAAGAACGACAACGAGTATTGCAATTCCAATGTGCACATTATAACAAACACCCATTTGCTTAGCTCTACGTTTCTTTGCATAGGTGCTTCTTCCAAAACCAGGCAGATTTTTAATAAAAGAGTCAGAAGACTCACCTGCCAATCAGACTTGTGCATCAATTACCCAACGAATGTCATTAGGAACACCGTGAATTTCAGTAACCTCATCCGTTCCAAGCGAGCTTTGTAGACTTTCATCAGAGATTTTTGAGGGAGAGAAGGAAATTGCTTGTGAAGATTTGCGAGAGCTTCTTCCATCTTGAAATGTCTTAATCTGCAAAAACTAAAACACAAAAATTAAATCACATCAAATCACAATATATACAAAATTGCATGGGTTGCCTCCCTGCGAGCGCTAAGTTTTAAGTCGTCAGCTAGACGTGACTGCCTGAACGTTATGCTGGATCTGAAAGTGTGACACTTTCTTTTTGTCGCTCAAATGATTCTCCCCAGTAGGGTTTGACACGCTGACTATTAACTTTGAATGTGTTGTTGGTGTTAGGATTCAGTAACTCAACAGCTCCATAAGGTAAAACCTGAGTGATCACAAATGGACCTAACCACCTAGATTTCAACTTTCCAGGGAAAAGTTTCAATCTTGAGTTGTAAAGTAACACTTGCTGCCTTGGTTCCAACTGTCTGTGCACTATTTTTCGGTCATGCCATTTCTTTGTCTTTCCTTTGTATAATCTGGCATTCTCATAAGCCTGTAGGCGAAATTCCTCCAATTCGTTAAGTTGGTGAAGTCTTTTCTCTCCTGCAGCTTGTGAATCAAAATTCAACTTCTTCAGTGCCCAATACGCCTTGTGCTCAAGCTCAACTGGTAGATGACACGCTTTCCAAACACCAATCGATATGGAGACATACCAATGGTGTCTTGTAAGCTGTCCGGTAAGCCCATAATGTATCATCTAGTTTTGTTGACCAGTGCCTCCTTGTTGATCCAACGGTTCTTTCTAGGATTTTTTTTTGATTTCCCTGTTTGAAACCTCAACCTGTCCATTTGACTGTGGATGGTAAGTTGTGGCAACTTTGTGAGTAACTCCATATTTGGATAGGAGTGCATCGAAGTATCTGTTGCAGAAATGAGAGCCACCATCACTGATGATTGCACGAGGTGTTCCGAACCGAGTGAAAATATTCTTTTTCAGGAATTTGATCACAACTTTTGAATCATTGGATGACAGCGCAATTGTTTCGACCCATTTGGAGACGTAATCTACAGCAACCAGGATGTACAGGTTTTCGAATGATGGAACAAAGGGTCCCATGAAATCAATACCCCATACATCGAATATTTCCACTTCTAGAATGTTTTGCAATGGTCATTCGTTTCTCCTGGAAATATTCCCATTCTCTGGCACCTGTCACATTGAAAAGCAAAAAGATATGCATCTTTAAAAAGAGTGGGCCAGAACAAACCTGATTGTAGGACTTTGGCTGCAGTTTGTTTCCGCTGAAGTGTCCGCCATATGGTGATGAATGACAGTGCTGCAAAACAGTTGATTTCCTAATGTGGAAACACACCGTCTCAATAATTGATCAGCACATCGTTTGAACATGTACGATTCATCCCAGACATAGTGCTTGACTTCTTTGAAGAACTTCTTCCGTTGCTGAGTTGTCCATTCCAACGGCCATTTTCCTGACACAATGCAGTTGACATAGTCAGCATACCAAGGGACTTCCTGTTGTTTCATGGCAAACAACTGTTCATCTGGAAAAGTTTCTTTGATTGACTGATCTTTGTCAGCTGTTTCTCCATTCTCGAGCATCGATAGATGATCTGCCACCTGATTCTCTGTTCCTTTCCTGTCTCTGATCTCCACATCAAATTCTTGCAGAAGAAGTATCCAACGGATCAATCTGGGTTTGGCATCTTTCTTCGTGATCAGATATTTGATTGCTGAATGATCTGTGTAGACCACCACTTTGGGACCCAACAGATAAGAGCAGAATTTGTCAAAAGCGTACACAACTGCGAGCAACTCCTTTTCGGTGGTTGTGTAGTTGAGTTGAGCTTCATTCAGAGTTCTGCTGGAATAATAAAAGGTGTGGAAAATCTTTGCTTTACGTTGTCCCAAAACTGCACCTACAGCAAAATCACTAGCATCGCACATCACTTCAAATGGAAGGGTCCAGTCTGGTGCTACAATGATGGGGGCAGAGACAAGCTTCTGTTTTAAGATCTCAAAAGCTTCATGGCATTCTTTGGTGAAGTTGAAAGGCACATCTTTCTCCAGAAGATTGCAGAGAGGTTTTGCAATTTTGGAAAAGTCTTTGATAAATCTCCTGTAAAAACCTGCATGTCCAAGAAAACTTCGAATACCTTATACTGATGTTGGTGGAGGTAGTTTTCAATTGTTTCTATCTTTGTTTTGTCTACCTCAATCCCCTTTTGTGAGATCCGATGTCCAAGAACAATGCATTCCTGCACCATGAAGTGGCATTTCTCCCAGTTGAGTACCAGGTTTGTATCTTTGCACCTTTGTAACACCTGTTCCAAATTTTTTAAACAATGGTCAAAAGAATCTCCAAAAACAGAAAAGTCATCCATAAAAACCTCCATACTCTGCTCCAGCATGTCTGAGAAGATGGCCATCATGCAACGCTGAAATATAGCAGAGGCATTACATAATCCAAATGACATCCTGCGAAAAGCAAAAGTACCATAGGGACATGTAAATGTAGTTTTCTCCTGGTCTTCTGGTGCGATGGCAATCTGATTGTACCCTGAATATACGTCTAGAAAGCAATAGAACTCATGTCCTGCCAGTCTGTCTAACATCTGGTCAATAAATGGTAGCGGAAAATGGTCATTTCTCGTGGCTTTGTTCAGTTTCATGTATTCCATGCATACTCTCCATCCAGTCACTGTTCTTGTTGGGATTAGCTCATTCTTTTCATTGGTAATCACAGTAATTCCTCCTTTCTTTGGTACACACTGTATATGACTCACCCAACATGCTGGCATCATAATGTTGCATGTGACAGTACCCAAACATAGTGATTTAATGAAATATCAGATGGCAGGTTTCACTTTCAGCAGTGACATGTTTTACTTTCGATAAAGATAGACTCACGTGGTTGACGTCACGATGATGTGGAACAATATAATTTTCCTTAGTATATAAAGAAATTGCGAACACCTTTGGGGGGGGGGGGTTAGCTATTTTATTTCCAGACACTACTTGTAAGAAATAGTGAGAAAACACATAGCTCAGTTATACCCGATATTATCTGTATAAAGAGATCGGCCAAGCCAGACCATGTATAAAAAAAATAGTTTCTTTTCTTTTGCTCCCGTGGACGTAGGTCGGATCCATTCCGCCGAACCACGTAAATCATTTTGTTGATATTTGTGTTTGTTCTCATTTTCTGCTAAGTTTGCTTTTGGTTGCCAACAAACCAAATAATTTCACAGTTGGGGGAAGATTGTTCGACGAGCGAGTTTTCGAATTTGCCCCTGGAACGAAAATCAGCCGTCAACAGTTGGCGCCGTCTATGGGGATAGAACGAAAAGTAATAGACGTATTGAGACGATGGCGGAAGAAGGAACCGCATATCTTCAGAGTCTACGACAATGGAATTGATGGAAAAAATGGAGGAAAAATGAAAAATGAGAGGGAGTCAAACCAGTCTTTTCTCAAGGCCAGGATGAAGAAGTTGGAAAAACTATAAAAGATAAAAGAGGAACAGATTGAAGCTGATCCGAGTGGGAGGAGGGAAGAAATAGCTAGAGGAAAGAGGGTTGATGAGGGCAATAATGGCGGAAGAAGAAACACCCAAAGAGTAAAATCAGCAGTAGCTCTTCTCCTTGAGCTGCCAAATGAAATGTAAAAGAGGTGACCGAAAATCACTAATTTTGACTGAGCTGTAGAATGAAATGTAACGCTTGGAGCTGTCAGAATCTGCACGCCGCCCCTTGTGAATGAACAAGCTCGTCCTAAAGAAGTTGTGGCAGTAGTTCGACCTGCCGAATCTTTAGATTCATGGCTAAGATAGTCTTCATAGAGCAGCAGACGAACTGGCATGCCGGAGGCACACGATAAATTTCCATGAGTGCCCCCTGCTTATTATGTGATGGCCACCCAGGATGATGTGAAAGGAGAAAAATCTCACGGGGGCCACTAGAAGTCAACGCAGAAGTCCCCAACCGGGCCCCAAATTTGTTCAGAAATGATTTCAGAAGACTCGATTTGGGGGAACCCTGTCACTATTGATCAGAGGCATCAAAAGGAAAGATCCGGACCAGAAGAGTATCATAGAATGACCACGCGGAAGTTGGAAAGTTTATTGTAGAGCCTATCTTATAATGACCCGTAAAGAGTTGTAAGAATAGTAGTAGATCCCATGAATATGAATAAGACTTTCTCTTTTAAATTAAAAACTTGTCCCATTTACTTGTTTGTTAATTGGATGAGAAAGTCATGTTCAATATTCTTGAGATTTGCTCATGGTCGAGACGAATCAATGGGTGTTCGATATCTGGGGAGGGCCCTAAACTCATGGCACGTCAATCCATGGTGTCATTATCAAACCCCCGGGTAGAAGTACTCTGATCCATGTACCTTCACTTTTGAGGATCCATGACGCATGAAGGGATGAAGTACATATGGGAAAAGCGCGAAACCCCTATGGCACGCCAATCTCTGGTGTCATTACCAAACCTTCGGGGCCGGAGCGTGACTATCCCATGACTTGTATTTTTGAGGAGTGAGCTCGGGTAAGCCGAACACATGGAAGATTCTCCCCATGTGAGTTATATAGCTGATCGCGCTGGAAACCATTAGGAACACGGCAAAGAGACGGCCAAAGTGCCTCAGTGACCCTTGTATCATTAGGGAGGCCGAATACGGGGAGATTTATTTCCCCGTGAGTTATCAGCCGAACCATTATGAACCATCAGACACACGACACGGGGATGGCCAAAGTGTCTTCGTGACCCTTGTAACTATGGGAAGGCTGAATACGAGGAGGTTTCTTCTCCCGTGAGTTATCAGCCAAACCATTGTGAACCATCAGGCACACGGCATAAGGACGACTAAAGTGCCTCCATGACCCATGTAGCCTTGGGAAGGCCGAACACGAGGTGGTTTCTTCCCACGTGAGTAATCTACCGAACCATTGTGAACCATCAATCACACGGCACGGCACGGGGACGGCCAAACTGCCTCTGTGACCATTGTAGCCTTGGGGAGGCCGAACACGGGGAGGTTTCTTTCCCCGTGAGTTATCAGCCGAACCATTGTGAATAATCAGGCACACGGTACATGCTAGCATTATAATTGTTGCATGTGACAGTACCCAAACATAGTGATTTAATGAAATGTCTGATGACAGGTTTCACTTTCGGCAGTGGCAGATTTTACTTTCGGCAGAGATAGGCTCACGTGGCTGATGTCATGAGGATGGTGGAACAATATAATTTCCTTAGTATATAAAGAGATTGCGAACACCTTGGGGGGTTAGCTATTTTATTTCCAGACACTACTTGTAAGAAACAGTGAGAAAACACTAGCTCAGTTATACCCGATTATCTGTAAAAAGAGGTCGGCCAAGCCCGACCATGTATAAAAAAATAGTTTCTTTTCTTTTGCTCCCGTGGACGTAGGTCGGATCCATTCCGCCGAACCACGTAAATCATTTTGTTGATATTTGTGTTTGTTCTCATTTTCTGCTAAGTTTGCTTTTGGTTGCCAACAAACCAAACAATTTCACAGTTGGGGGAAGATTCTTCGACGAGCGAGTTTTCGGATTTGCCCCTGGAACGAAAATCATCCGTCAATATATTTATTTTTTGATTTCTTTGATATATTTTATCAAAAAAAATTGATGAACCGCTTCTATTTTTTTAATTATTTTTTTGTATGAGATCAAATCCTACACAAATGTTTATCGATAATTATACCATCAAACGGAATGACAAATCCAAACGATCCTTGACGCGTTATTCTTGATGTGACAGTGTTACCATATATTAAAAATATCAAAATTTCGTATATAGCACTCATGTTATATATCTCATCATTTTTAAAATTTTGATTTCAATCACATATATATAAATGAAATAACTTTTTCGCCATCAACAGGTAGACTCGGCCACCGGTTCGGTTCGATTCCGAATCGAAACCGTTCGGTTCCCGATTCCATAACCGGACCGAACAATTCTGGTTCGGTTTTAGTTTTTTAATTAATTTAAAAATTAAATTTTAATTTTTAAAAAATAAAAATGGGATTTAAAATTTATTAATTTGAATTTATATTACATTAAATTAAAAACTTAAATTAAAAATAAAATAAAATAAAAGAACTTGAACTTGAACTTAAATTTTTAAGAACTTAAGTTGTCTACGTATCCTCTTTGAGTGAGAGAAATCAAAGCTCATATAGTTCTATTATATTTTTTAGATAGTTTCTCGTTATAATTATTTACTCATCATCATTATCTGTGCATGTTGTTAATCATTTAGCTCTCGTTCCGCTTGCACTTGCAGATGCATTGTCGAACAATTATTCAAAGTCATCGGGGGCATATTATTGTTACCTCATATCAGCTCAGGTCCAATCATCCACGCATGTTGTTGCTTCTAAAGTGTTTGGATGTAATGAAAATCATCTCGCTTCCAAAATATTACCTCATAAGTCGAAGGCTTATATAATTTAAAATTTTATCGTTTTATTATTTTCTATGCATTTTACAAGTAGCACGATTTAAAGTATTTCGAACATAATTAGTAAAAGTAAAATTTTCACTAAAACTAAGAAATATGTTTTGTACAAGTAAATTTGGCTAATTATTCTCTATTTTTATCATCAGAATATTTAAATAAATCTAAAGAACTCATACCTTTACTAAATGAAGCGTACCTACCCATTTGAGTTTGTGTTGTATTAGCGGCATGATGTATATCCAAGTGTTTGTCCATATTGTCATAGCCACCGGTAAATTTGTAAGATGCACCACAACTGTTACATATTGCTTTTGGACCTTCATTTTCAGTTTCGACTAAATGAAAAATGAATTTTGAAAATATCGAAAGATCGAGACTTAATTTCTCTTCTTCGTGTACCAATACTTTGGTCGCTCTATTGGGTTAGGACATTGGATATGATGTTCTCAGATAAACTTGTTATTTTTTTTTATTAATATTGAAGAATTGTAAAATTAAATCAATTGGAGAAATTGAAGATGTAAGAATTGAAAAAGAGAGAATTAAAGAAATAGAGAGAATTGAGAATTAGAGAATTGGTGTGTTGAAAAAAATGTAGTATGACCCATATTTATATATTTTTTTGATTATTTTCGTGATACCTAAATTACCCATAAAACCAATTGTTTTATTAATATTATTAAAGATAATTTAATAATTTAATTTAAAAAAAAAACAGCAGGGAGCCGTTCAATGGCTCCCTGCTACTTCTGGCCCAACGACTATTGGCATGCACGCTGCCCAACAGCTAGTAGCCATTGGGCATAAACGGTTCCAATTGGAACCATAACAGTTCCGTTTGGAACCGTTCGATTATTTTCGGTTCGGCTGGGGTATAATCATAACCCAACTGAAAAATATGATTCCAGTTCCGGTTCCTCCTGATTCGATTCTGGTTCGATTTCGATTTCGAACCGGAATCGTGATCGGGTCTTTCAACAAGCAATATAGAGGGATAAAGACAAAAGAATCTTCATTTAAAAACATGACTAAACATAGAAAATATTCAAAACTATAAAAGGAAAATTAATCATTTTACAATTATAATTTTATTAATCTTATTAACTTAACAAATTTATGAAATAATAATTAAATTTATAGTTTTTCTATTTTTATTGTGGTGAAATATCATTTTCGATGCTGAATTTGAAAGTGGACACGATAAATGGATTACAGAGGATCATACATGTTAGAGAGTATTAGATTTGAATCGGACTTGGAAACATTCACCGTGTTCCAATTTACCACTGTTTAAACAAAATTAGACAACCTAATTAGTCTAACTTGTTGAAATTTAATGTTAGGTTGCATAATCTTTGAAATTTGGTAAGATAGATGATCACTTCTCATTTATAAATAGAGGTGTCCAACACCTTCTCAAGCATATGCTTCTTCATTTGTTATCTTGTATAATTTCTGAAGAAGTGTCAGCCTTGTGTGTTTCATTTTCTAATCTTTGCTATAATTTATTTTCACTTAATTAATAAAATTATGTGTGTTTTAATTCACATCATGAGTAGCTATACTAAATCCAGTTGAGGTAGTATGAAAATATAGCTAATTTGTACTTATATTATAAATATAATTGTGTTATTTTTCAATTAATATTTATACCCCCCTCGTCTATGTGATAGTCTTAACTCTATGCAAATAATCCTTAGGCTTATCATGGTTGACCCATAATAACTACAACAAATAATATTTGAACCTCATAATATACGATAGAGTGATTTGTTCAAATCTGAACTAATTATATATAATTTTATTTTCACATTTAAAGATGAATTTATATGTTTTGACATAACTGAGTACCTAATAATGAAATAAATTAATTGGCAAATAATTATGATTTATATATTACAAAAAGTAAGATTTTCTATAAGTGAAATACCAAGAATGAATTCTCTAACGTTGATAATTTATTTTATTATTACATCACCTAGTTAATTGCCCTACCATTGTATTTAGTTTATTATTTTATTGTTGTATATTATTATTTGTATTATTATTTTATTCTATTAAATCAATCCATTGTGGGTTGACCCTAAATTTACGGGTTATTTTATTACTTCGACACTTTTATATTTGAGAGTAAAAAATCATTTTATGAGTGTGTCATTATACTAGACTAACTCTTTTTTCAACGGTTACTGATTTTTTTTTAACGGTGTGCCAATATTATAAATAAATTAAAAAAATTTAGTATTTTTCGATTGGGTGATTTCCCACCTTAGAATATGAGGATAAATTTTTATGTGGGGCCCTTCTTAGGGGTGAGACCGAGAATATATGAAAATTAAAAAATCAATTGACCCTTAAATGGGACCCGAACGAACAAATAAATTAGGAATATGACCAAAATGTGATTCATGAGGATTCACCAACTACTTGGCAAACGTTTTTCTTTTGACTTGAATTCAAATGTCGTCAACAACCAAAAACAAACAAACAAAACCCACAAATGTGAACCAACGAAACCACATGGGAAGAAGTTTCTATTCAACCTTTTTTTTTTTATACTTGTTTTTGAAGCCATCTATTAACTTTATTAACAACCTCTTAATAAATGAACTTATTTTTTTATAAAAAAAATTATAATATCGTGATCTTAAGATATTATAAAAAAAAAACATCAAATATTTTACTAATAATAAAATTTATTTACCACAAATCAAATAAATAAGTGTTCACATGGTATAAATATTTAAATCTAAAATTTAAATAGTGGCACAAACTCAACACATTAATAATTATATGATTTTTAATTAAACTCGGATATGTTACTTTTAATTATGTTGAATGATTGAGTCGTATCATACAAAAATAGTATTGTCAGATTTGCCCTTAACATCACAATTTGTCCACCCTTTTGCTATCAACCCCAGAGGAAGAAAATTAGAAGATAGTACTTAGTTGGACTTTGTCGTGATGAATAAATTAGTGATAACTATTATCTTTAAAATAATTAAAAATTGTTCTATTTTAATTTGATTTATCCCTAATTTTTTAAAGTTGATTGTTTTGTTTTTTAAAGTTAGAGGTGGGTAAATCCAAATTATTTTGTTAGCTCATACCTCTTTAGGATTTGAACACGATTAGTTAGTTAAAGAAAATTATTTAAAAATAATTTGTCTAATTTTGTGCTTAATTTTTAGTTTAATCACGAAATTGAGTTTTATTCAATTTTAAAACTTAACCTTTATACATGTAACAAATAGGGATGGAAAAATATTGGGCCAATCCGGAGCTTTGCCAAACTTGACTCGAGTCCCTTTACTTCTGAACAGGATTGAGCCTCGGGCGTTTAGAATCAGGAGATTTTTATTTGAAAAAAAACTATTTTTAATTTTTTTAATACTTAGAAAAGGAAAAAAAATAAATTTTTCCCAAAACCTCATATTTAGTTAAAATAAATTTTATTAACTAAAACCAATCTCATGTTTTTTTTTTTCCCAAAACCTCACCCAAGACTAAAAAAACTCAGACCGGACCGGACCGGACATAAAAATAATTGTCTAACTTTTAAGCATGGAATAGGGAGAAAGAACAAAAGAATGTTCTTCAAATATGGTTTATAAGTTTCCCTCGTCCTTCACCTTAATACAGAAAAGTTTCCAATAAACCTTGAAATTGATTGAAATGACCTTATTTCATTCTCAATCAGTCATGACTCATGTTCACGTACTAAAATTGTTTGATAAACATTTGTCTGTCGAAAAAAAGCCACAAATATTTTAATGTTTGCTTAAATATACACAAAGACTGTTTTGGTTTAGAAATAATCATGAATATAATTTTTTAAAGATAATTATATTAAACAAAATTATGTAACCATGAGGTCTAAATATATTAAAGCCTCGTCCAGTTAACCTGTCAATCACCCATCAAATATCATCAACTTTTAGTTCATAGTTAATAATTACTAAACACCCAACAATAACGTTAATTATTTAATTTAAGCAAACCTTGAGAGTCTGACTTTTCCCCTTCTTTGGTTTCGTTAGAAGCTTACTCTACTTTGACTTTCTTTTTATAAAAAAATACAAAAACAAAATTAATAGGTATTTGATTTGATTTGTTAAACCGTACAATTCCATATTGACGACCAAAACATGTGATTAATAAGCTTCACCATGTGAAAAACTCACCAACCTGCACTACTTTGGTTTATGGATACATATTTATCAGCATTCCGATGAAGGGCAAGAAAAGAATTTTCGCTTACGATGATGAGTTTTGTAATTAATAGAGGAAAAAAACCAAGGTCCCCGTTAGGGCGAGATCGGAGAGAAGGGCACGAGCCTGAGGCGCAGAATCATGATCCGATCAGAGGAGGTCATGATCTGACCAGATGAGGTCATGATCCGACCAGAAGAGGTCAAGTTTTAACCAGAAGAGGTCATGATCCGACCAGAGGAGGTCATGATCCGACTGGAAGAGGTCAAATTCCGATTAGAGGAGGTCATGATCCGACCAGAGGAGGTCGTGTGCATCATCCATAAAGCTGTGATGTGACTATAGCAACTTGTAAGGTCATCATCTAACACACACCATCGCGTGAACGAGTGATACAGGCTGGCGTCATAAAGGTAGCGTATGACAGTATCTAAGAAGGGGTAATTAATGAAGTGTTGGATGTCAGATTTACTTTCGGCAATGGCAGACTCACGTGGCTGACGTCATGAAGATATGAAAATAATGTTACTTTTTCTTAGTATATAAGGGGAGAAAAAACACATTTATAAGGGTTAACAATTTTTTATTCAAGCACCACTTGTAAGAAAACACCAGCAAACAACTCGATATCATACGACCACCCTTTAAAAGAGGTCGGTCGAGCTCGATTCAGTTATAAAAATAGTACACCACTTTATTTCCGTGAACGTAGATTGTATCTATTCATACTTTGTGAAGCCATCGCTCTGATTACATTTTTCACATGCAAAGTCAATTTCCACTCTTAATATCCCGCCAAATAACTAAAGCTAACTTTAGAAGTTCAGACGACACTGTAACCAAACTAGGTATCAACCAATGAAATCATGACACGTAGATGTCAAACATGAATGATGTATTTCGTTTGTTTGACCAAACAAGCTCCTGGCTGTATTGGAGTTGAAATTCGTGTGGGTCTCGTGGAAGCCTCGGGAGCACAACACGTGGAAGTTACCCAGATATTACTTGCATTTTTTCACTCATTTGTTTCCTATTTAAGGCAAAGAATCTAATCTATACATGATTACATGCAATTTTTTTTAATTTGTGTGGTGTGCTCTTTAGTAAGTTAAATTGTACGGCTTTATCCTCCAATCTTGTTTCACTTTTCTCAAGGTTTGTTGCTTTGTTTCTTTTCTTTCAGCAATCTGCAATTTTTTATCCTTCTGTTTTTACTTTTTTGGCTTTGATTGATGGGAATGGGACATTGACTCTGATTGCACATTTGTAGCTTTGTTTTTGAGAATGGAAAATCAAGCTAAGAGAGTGCTTTTGACTTCTGATGGGGATGAGATTTCTCAGAACATTGCTTTCCAGTTAGCCAAAGGGGGTTGCAGGTTCTGTTACTTAAACCCCAGAATCAATGAAAAATCTTATCTTGTTTCTGGGTTCTTTTTATTTTTTGATCATTTCATTAGGTGGATTAAAAAGATTACTCTTTTTTAAAAAAAAAAAAAAAATTTGTTTGTGGTCAGATTGGTTTTGATGGGAAATGAGAGGCGTCTTAGCAAAGTTGCTGAGAAGGTAATGCGTTCATTGAAGGTGGCCAGCCAGTTGAAGTGGTGGGATTGAATATGGAAGAGGATGGAGAAGGAGCTTTTGATGTGGCAGTAGATAAGGCATGTGAGATTTTGGGAAATTTGGATGCTTTTGTGCATTGTTATACTTATGAAGGTATGTATGTTTTCTTGTTGACTGAATTTGCTGACTCTTTAATAAGTGCTGATGAAACTTGTACCTATGAAAATATTATTTGTAATTTAATATTTGGTGAAAAGTTTTGATCCTATGATGATACTCTTGTCCTGTTGCATGGAGTTTTTAATGAACTATGATTGGGAAGAGTTAAAAGTTTTGTGTTACATATAAAATGAGTTTACTGTATCATACTATCATTAAAAAGGTAAAAAGTGTTAGAATAAGGCTTGGATTTTTGAGGTTGCAAATGATGGAAGCTTTTCGATTTTCGTGTGAACTCTGTTTCTTCAATTGTCTAATTACACAACCATATAGTGAATGGTTATCAGATGTTAGGGAATTGGAAGGAAAAATATACTCAAGGGCTCAAAATTTGGTTTCGAGCAAATACTGCTTTGTGGTCAATCATTTGTCTATAGTTTTAGCTATAGTTTCTCATCAGTATTGTTTTGGATGTAGCGTAATGGATTGAGTTTATAAAAATTTTGTGGCACTCTTGGCCTGCAATCATACACTTTAAGGAAGCTTTAGTCTATGTTCTAGATTGTTGTTTTGTTTGGACCTCTAAAGTGACAGTTTTTGGAAAAATGGTATAGATGGATCTCAAAAGTTCTTATTCCTTGGAAAGTTTGTAGAGCAAAGGAAAAGACTTGTGCAATTCAGGTTTTTCTGGTCTAATGTGTCACCGGGGATCATAAAAAGATGGTGATTTTCCATCTGTGCTGATTCGATTATTGTTAAATGGGAACGTAAAAGTTCATATCTTCCTATTTAGTGTAGATGAGATTCATAGAATTTCGAATTTCGAAATTGGCAATATGCAAATTTCTAACTTCCTTTGAGATGGTGAAATTCGTAGAAATCAGGATTTGAGTGCATTGAAGAGTAAAATGAAGAGGTAGAAATCAGATACGATCACTGGTTGATGAAGGTCGAGACACCAAATTCATGACTGGGTTGGCTGTATTGAACTGGTATATTGCTGTCAGTATAGGCAGGAAACATTATAGCAAAGGCAATTGCTATCAGCTTGAGTTAATAATTTAGTACATATACAAGATTTTTCTTTCAAAATTTGCTTATCAATGAGAAATTTTCTACATTTCTGTAATTTTTGTCTTCCTCTATTCAACTAGAGGCAACTCTTGGACTAACAATATTAGTTACTTTCCAGAAGCAAATTTTTTATTTCCACTTGTTTTTTTTCCTATTTATCATTTCGTATCTGATTATATTGAGGCAGATCCATGCTGTTTTGAGTAGGCAAACTTATGATTACTGATCATTTGAAACAGGTAAAATGCAAGACCCTCTACAATTAGCAGAGGACGAGTTCAAAAAATTAGTGAAAATTAATTTTATGGCTTCGTGGTTCCTGTTAAAGGCTGTTGGCAGAAGAATGAAAGACTCCAAGGTGGGAGGTTCCATCATATTCTTAACCTCAATAATAGGGGCTGAGAGAGGACTTTATCCTGGAGCTGCTGCCTACGGTGCTTGCGCAGCAGGTATCCAGCAGTTAGTAAGGGTAAGTATAATCACCAGGACCCCTTTTCATTTTTTGCATATTTGATTTTACCAACACGTTTTGCTGTGAATTGAATCTTGTTATATTAAGGATAGCCATTGTGATGAACCCTGGAGTCAGAGTCCATGTGTTTCTGGGCTTCGCATTTCTCCGCATCTCATTCAGAGATAGTGATAATCATTGTTGTTGAACTAATTTATTTTCTGAAGTTGATATGGTGTGTTTGAAATCTCTTTTTAAGGTCTGGTAATCTAAGCCAAAAGTATTTCAAGTTATGTTATGTTTTGCTAGATCAAGAGACTTAACTTGAGGTTGTGGAATTGCGATTGATTCTTCCTCAACTATTTGTTACATGAGAACAGAACTTGGTAGCATATGCTCTGGGTGAGCAGAACTTTTTTACAATAGCGATTGTTTTGAGATGGGTTATTTAACAATTCCTTCAAGGAATCTTCATGTAATAATAATAAAAAAAAAATTGCTACTTTTTTGTTAGTGCTTAAAATACACCAAAAATACTTTCTAGATCATTTGATAATATATTCAAAAACGCTAGTTATGTAGCACTCCCAAACTGACCGGTAGTATTTTTATTTCATTTTTTTTGGAAAGTTGGCAAGTTTTTTCAATGGTGAGAATGTATTCTTTTAGTTGGTGCCCGGTGATCGGAATCAACTTTTTTGGGTGAAGTTGGAGAATGTTAATTTCACCTTGTCCCTCTGCTTCACTGCCCTTTTGTAGTACAGCAGTAGCATCAAGGGGTGGGTTTTATAGCATATTAATTTTTAGCATTTTCTGAAATTAGCCTTATGCTGGGCTTGGTCACACGTGTCGCACATTTTTTGCAGGTTCTGATAGACAATCTGTTGTTTGTGTCCAATACAACAATCTTGATATTTCTATTATATTTGTTGAACATTCATATTAAGAACTCTTATTTTCAATATATAATTGCTTCTCTATTACTCTGTTCCATACTTAAGTTACTTATAGCATCTTGTCCGATTTCTATTTCCAGACTGCGGCAATGGAGATCGGAAAACACAAGATCAGGGTCAATGGTATTGCCCGAGGCTTGCATGTACAAGACGAATATCCAATTGCGGTGGGGCAGGAGAGGGCAGCGAAGCTAGTCAAGGAGGCGGCGCCACTGCACAGATGGCTGGACGTTAAAAATGATCTGGCTTCGACTGTCATCTACTTGATCAGTGACGGTTCACGGTATATGACAGGTACAACCATATACGTTGACGGGGCACAGTCTATAACTAGGCCTAGGATGCGGTCTTACATGTAATACTTATTAACTTTGTTTCATTTATGTGAATGCTACAAGGCTTGTTATAGTCCGTAGAAGAGCAATTTATTTATTTATCTCTAGGAAAAATAAATGTAGCCTTTGCCTGATCTAATCTAATGTAAGTCGGAGGAATGAAGGTGGGTTATAAATTGTTTTCAAGTTCAATCATATTTGTCCATGTTAAAATTGGTAATTGGTGGAATTTTGATGGGGCTTGGATTTGGTGCTCAGTTAATATTGAGTTTTTTTTTTTTTTTTTTTTTTTTTTTTTTTAATAGTTATTGGTAATAATTTAAATGCCCATTGTTTTTATATGACAGAAAATTATGAACAATTCATTATGATCCAAACTCTCATTAATGTCAAAATTTCAAAAGCTTTAAGTAGGTTTTTTTTTTTTTTTTTTTGGTTTTTTTAAAGGTTTAAAAGGGTTGAGAAACTATTGAAATTGCCTGTAATTGTACACAAACAACACAAACTATACCCAATTAGGGTGGATTGGGTATTCGTCAAATATTGCGGAATAAAAATCTTTTCGATCTTAAGTCACTTAGTTAGTAGCTTTACCAATTAAACTTAGTATTCAATTTCTACAATTAATGAATTCAACAATTAATTTCCAAAAGTAAGTTTCTAAACACTATCCAAATATAAAATAAAACTTGTAATAAATAAAAAGAGTAAGAGTTAGAGAAATTGACATTGAAATTTATAGTGGTTCAGCCAACAATGTCTATGTCTACTTCTCCAAGCATCGCTTGAAGGTGATTTCACACTTTACACCGTGAGTTTTCCATGGTTCACTCACAAACAAGAGTTTTGTCCCTTAGGTTCACTCCAAACATTTATATGAGAGTTAATCACCAAGGTTCACTCTCAACCTTTACACCAAATCACATTTTTTGAGTATATCAACTCAACAAAGGATTTCACTACCACAAGTGTTTAAGATTAGAATATTACAACACAACTTGGGTACTCACAAAGATAAAGAAGATTTAAGGTGTGAGTTTCTAACTCAAGTATTCCAAGCTCTCTAAAATGATATGAAGATGTATGTAATGAGCTTTAATTATGAAGAGAGTAAATGAATAAGAATGTTTGTTTCTCTTTGTTTTTGCCTTGAAAGAAATGTTAGAAGATGTAAGAAAAACTTGGCAAAAATCAAATTATGGCTCAATATATATTGAATGTGAAAATTGCCCCAACTCCCTATCCTGAGATCGGTATGCCGGTTTACAGGGGCCGGTATGCCGGTCCTATAATTTAAAAGGCTAAGTGAATAAGATCGTTGAAGATTAAAGTGCAGACCAACCAGATTACTGACCGGTATGGTGGCCGGTATGCCGGTTAGCTAACCGGTACGAGGACCGATAAGATCCGTCCCAGTTCCAGTAGCTATGCAAACTCCAGACTGACCAGTATGGTAGACCGGTATGTAGTAGTCCGATTCCAGAGAGCTTACAAAATTGCCCAAGACAGAGTAGGAACACTGGTATGCCGGTATCAGAGACCGATATGCCGACCTCATTATAAAAAATTAGGATTTTAAGATTTAAAAATATTTTGCACATGACCCTAATGCATATATATGAATGTGCATGAGTCTTATGAGCTTATAGTACTTAAATTATCAAATCACTTACATTGAGAGCCCTAAGCTATAAGACTACACTAGATTTTTCCTCATTAAAATATTGAGTCTTCACATCCATTTACTTCGACATCTTCTTATAATGCTCGAGAATGCGCATCGGAGTCTCTAGCGTTGCATCATCAAAATCTTTCATTGAGTGCAATGACGCTAACAATCTCCCCATTTTTGATGATGACAACATTTAAAACTTGTGAGCTTTGAGAGTTCCAGATTTGTTGACGATTATAACTCCGTCTCAATATTAGCCCCCCCTCAACATGTGATTGCCTTCAATATTGCTCTATAAACACTTAGACAAACTCATTAGTGCAAATATGCTCCCCTTCAATATGAAGACGGAGGAATCATAAATTTTATTTCATTCTTATGATTTCTCCCATTTTGACAGTATCAAAAAAGATAGAGAAGCAAAGATTAAGCACAAAGATATATAAAAGAACATGTGCATAAAATATAATAATAAGGTTTATAAACATGCACACTTAACATTTTCTCATATTTTGCCATACAATTTAAAATTCATGTATAAATCATCAAAATCATTCAACTTACACTAATATCTATGCATTCTATTTTCAACCAAGAATAATCAATGGCAAGATATATCAAAAGAGTATTTAAAATGATCATATATGTCCATATACTCAAAGTGATACCAATAATGATTGGAAAAAAATACAATCATGCATAGGTTCATACAATTTAGCTCAAAATCCCTAATCAATAGCATGCTTCATAATTATGTCCAATTGATATTAAAAATTTAAGCATACTCATATAGGATGGAGGAAACGGTACCAATATTTCCATAATCACGAATTCTTATCTTTTACCTTTATCATCAAGTGAAAAATACATCATTCATAAAACTTGGTCGATTTTGAGGTTGCATTTTATATATTTCTTGTTGAGCTATTTCCTCATTTTATGTTGAGTCTTTGGGATCATTTGTATTTCTCAATGATTACTTTTCCCAAAACTTCACCTACACAATCTTCCAAGCACATTTTGGTACCCAAACTTTCTTGGGTTCATGGGGGTTAATCTGTTAGGGTTGGTGCTCAGAGTGTCAATCCGGATCGTATTTATGTCCGATTCATAAATATGAGCAATTCTATTTTCCATAATATTACTAATTTAATGGTAGCACCGTTGTCTTTTATACACTTATTCGATCTAATTACGATTAGATATCTGATTATGATTAGATCGAAACTAAATCCGGTTTAGTGATACATGTATATTAGACAAAGATCCTAGGATTTATAATATAGTGCGCAGTTACAACGTAGTTTGTAATTGACATTGGGAAGCACACTATTAGATGTATATCCTTAAATAAAGTTCCTGGTCAAGATTTACTAACACGGGTCGGTTAGTAAAATCCGCTGAGACCAGTACATGTCGTATATCGTGACTTGGTCCGATGGTTTATCCCAATGAACCATGAGTCTCGGGAGACTCGTATAGACATGTAGGTGTTTATTTGATAAGACACTGAACGACTCACTAAAGATTTCCTAATAGATGGTACACCAATGTCAATATGAATCTTCACGAGTTGAGCGAGCATAATGGTCATTTGACTTGAGATACCACAGTGGGATATATGAGTTATCCTCCACACTTTGATGAAAGTCACATCACCAATCTATTTAGATCAGACCTCCGCCTATTCGTTGGGTGTGGACTGATGCTCATGATATCCAGTGCGTATCAAGACATGATCCGTCAGTCATGTGTACAAGGCATAGATATCTGCACGTGTTTACGATCTAGTAAATCCATGGTCGTGGTTGATGAGCGGAAAATATATCAATATTTACCGCCCCTTTTACCTAATATTTTGTTTAGTTTCTCGGGTCTGATGAACGTTTTGATGTGTTTTAGTTTATTTTACAGATAAATAAAATTGAGACTTAATGGAATACTTTAGGACGAAATGTTGGTCAAATAAGGGAAAAAACCGAACTTGACATTTTGATTTTGGAGATTGGAAACTTGAAAGGGCGTCCTAACGAAGTACAGTTTAAGAAATTATAGTTTTGCGTAATTTTCGTAATTTGGCCATAACTTTTTACTCTGATATCGGATTGAGGAGATTCAAGTTCCAGATTAAAGAAGACTCAAAGATCTACAACTTTGAAGAACAAAATAATTTCGAATTCTAAATATTTCATGACCTAAATTGATGAAACTTCCGGAAGTGTGTTATGTATAATTATTAAAATCATTTTCAAAGCAAAAAAATAAATAATAAAAATTGTCAAACTTCCACCAAACATGCTTGCATATTTTATGGAGGATTTAGTGTCATGTTTAGTGCCATGTTTGGTGTCATGTTTGATGCCATGTTTGGTGCCATGTTTGGTGGAGCAATTGGTGGAGAAATTGGTGGAAGCCTTTAGATTTTCTATAAATACCAAGCCATTTCATTTGTAATTCTCATGCTTTCCTTAAGTTTTTGTAAGGAATTTAAGGATTACATCTTGTTTGTTTATTTTTTGTAATTTAAATTATGTATTTTTATTTTCAGTAATAGTAATAGTTTCTTTTCTTTTCTTTTATGTTTTGTAGTTAGATTTCCACTGGGGGAAGGGTGAAGCTTTTATTATTTTAGTTTAGATCAATCTCCCTTAATTATAGTATGGAAATTATAATTTAAATTAAAGGATTACCGCCTTAATGGCTGGTTTTATTTATTTGACATAATGTGACACCGCCTATATGCACGGTCTTTAGGTTACATATGATTACCGCCTATATGGCTGGTTTATGGATAAATAATAACACTGCATTTATGGTCCGTTGGACTTAATTGAAAATCCGACTTAATGAGGATACCGCCTGTATGGTCGGTTGGTAATATCACTGATAATTTCTATATTATAATAAGAGAGATTTCTAAATTAGAATTAGTATAAGTGGATCCTCTAACCCCCAAACATTTTATTTTTATTCTATGGAAGTGATAAAATACAAAATTCACATGCTTAATAATTGATTTAATTATATTACGGGTAATTCTTTAGTTTGTTTATTGAATCTTAAGCCTAATGCTTCTTGTTGCCTGATCACTAATAAGATTGATGTGTTAAACTTAAAATGAACTTGGAAAAGGAATTTTAGGTTTCATCCTTAGATTCAATAGCTCACGATCTTCCTTGAGGATAGATAACCCTTTAATAGATTTCCTTACAAGATAGGAATATACCTATCGGGCGTGGGTAGCCATAATTGAAACTTGAACTTAATGAATTCAGGTAACTTGGTTAACAGAGGAATATGATTAATTGGGTTACTTTGGGTGTTTGCAACTGACCGTCGGAAGATACTTTTGCATATCTTCGTGTTCCAGGTTAGCAAACTAATTTATTTCATATGTATAAGAAAATCAATTCATCATTAGAATAATACTGTGTGGAATCACAACCCTAGATATTTGTGTATTTTGTTTATTTTTCTTAGTATTTTCTTTTGTGTATTTATTTATTTTATTTAGCAAATCCACATTCAAACAACCAATCAAGCAATTATTCTCTTCTCCCTTAATTAAATACTTGTAAACAAATAGATTCAATAATTAGTAACAACAGTAGGAATTAAGTCCTCGTGGGATCAATATTTTTATACTACTTCAACGATACGTGCGCTTGCGTTATACGCGTGTGATTACGCACCGGTCAATTTTTTGGCACCGTTCCGGGGACTTATATTTCTTGAGTTATTAATTTTGAAGCTATTTAATTTACTTGTATATAATTTTCTTTAATTTTATCTGTAATTTTTATTTCTTTCTTTTGTTTTCAGGTGGTTGACATGGAATTTCATTGTGAGATTGCAAGATTACGAGCTTTATTAGAAGAAGATACACCCCAATTCAGGGAGCAACAGTCCAGTTTTCTGAGGCCTGTTGTCCAGCCCAACAATTATCATTGGATGTCAAGTAATACTACATTTTCTCAACAAAACGCAATGGAGAGATGTGTGATATGTGATGGTAACCACCCGAGCGATCAATGTATATACCTTTCAGGGTGGTAGAATTATCAGAATCATTCAAGGTACGAAGAACCATCACATTTTTCATCTTATCTACCATCCACCTACGATCTTCATCAAGAACCAAAACCATCAGAGGAAGATTAGATGATTCACATGCTCAAAGATTGGTTCAAGGAACGGGAAGCTCAAATTGATGCACAATTTCAAAGTCAAGCAGAATCCATACAAAGAATGACTGATCATATCAGACAATTAACAGAAAACCAGAGCTACATACCTCAATGATCATTTTCAGATGACACTGATGAAGCCTTCGAGTACCAAGCATTTCACGATGACACTTTAGCAGAGGAGGAGGCTAAGCAGAATCAGGAATCTGAGGTATCAGTCCAAGAACTCGAACCAGCAAAGTCTCGATTTGATTTTTATTATTCGGACTCTGACGAGGATGAAGAAGTAGAGCTGTTTGTGTCAACAAGAATTGAGGATGAAACTCTGTATCCTCAAAATGAAGATCTTGGAGCTTCCATTGCACAAATGTTTGAAGAAGATCTACCCGAGCCAGTCACATCAGAGGATGAAGACCTAAAATCTGACATTTCTTTACATCATCAGGTTGACACTTTTGGAGTATGCATTTCACAGATGACAGATGAAGAGCTGAATGCGAAAATTTTAAAATACGTTTGTGAAGAAAAAGTGGAACAAGATGCAGGACAAATTGAGGAGCAAATGATTGATCATATTGAAGATCTCAGGTATTCAGGAGAAACATCGCTGTTTTGGGGAGTACAGATCAAAGACATCACCCAGAAGCTTGATAAAATGGAATCAAGTCAAGCACCATACAAGACCTCATGATTTTCTTTCTTTCTTTTCAGGAACCACTGGAGCGACAAAGATTAAAAAGGTGGCACAAGCACTGAATGAGACAAAATTATTTTTTGCCACCTTACCGTTGGAAGATACCCTTCGAAAACAACGCTCACGTGATTATCTTTAATCAGACATCCAAAACGACGCTGAAACCTCATTGACAGATGGATTTCAGTCACGTCTGGCTGAAGATGAAAAATTTAGCGCTAGCAGGGAGGCAACCGTTGCATTTTGTTGTAATTTATGTTTTCATATTTTGTGTATACATGTTGTAGAATTTTTAATTTTGTGTGATATTTTCAGGGAAAGGCACAAACAGAGTATTTAAGGCAAAGAAAAAGAAGAAGGAATTGTGTTTGGCAATCACAAAGATGAGAGCTAATTCATTTGTGATGGTTGAGTATGGAATGGATTCTTGAGACACATCCTAATGAATTTATATACCAAACGAGTGGCGTATTGCGTACACAATTTCGTTGCCTCAATAATTGCTTTGATTTGCTTTTCTTTTGTTATTTTCTTTTATTTTCGCCGACAAGATCCATATTTTTTTTTACCTTTCACGATTTATTTTATTGAATAAGCTAACAATAGTCATTTGGAAGATACAAGTGCTATTATTACTCACCCTTTTTAGGTTCTATAAATTCAACTCATCATTGCACACTTGAAGGCATCTAGAGCTGAGAAAGAAATACAAACAAATGGAAGCCACTTCAGGAAGACGAGTTGTAAACATCTGTGTATTCTGTGGTACTAGTGTTGGTGTGAAACCAGAATACGTAGCAGCAACACAAGATTTGGGTCGAGTCATAGTTGAAAGGAATATGCACCTAGTATATGAATGAGGCAATCTTGGACTAATGGGGATTGTTTCAAAAGCTGTACAGGAAGGAGGCAGTCAAGTCTTGGGAATCATCCCAAAACCCTTGGTGGAGGCGAATCTGATTGGACCATCAAACAGAGAGGAACTGATCGTGCCAAGTATGTCTGAGCGACTGGTGGAAATGATTAACCGTGCTGATGCTTTTATTGCTTTACCAGGAGGCTTGGGTACAATGGAGGAAATTCTTACAGTACTATCTTGGGCGAACCTGAACATACACCAGAAACCGCTTGGACTGTTTAACATTGATGGATTTTATGATTTTTTTTGTGTGTTTCTTGATGATGCCCGGAGAAATGGGTTCGTATCAAAACCTGTAAAAGAACTACTCTTTACTGCCAGAACTGCCCCATATTTAATTGACCAAATCATAGCATTTGAACCACAAATTGACCCTATCCTTTCCAAGATTAACTGGTATGATAATGATCGTAAGAGGCGTCGGATAAATCTGGATCTTAACCTTTAGTTTTCATTTTAATTTCAGCTAACCGGATACTATCTTCTAAACTCATATTCTACTTTTTAAGACATTGGGGACAATGTCTCATTTAGGTTTGGGGGAGGGGAATAGTTGACTAATATCTTGTTTTTATGTTGTGTTATTTTTAGTCTAATTTTTTTTTCGAAAAATACAAAAAAAATTTGAAATTTTTTACAAAAATCAAAAAAATATTTTATGTTTTTGTGTTTTTAACTTGATTAATCAGGTGAAATTGGTGAGAGATAGATGTGTAAGGAGTTTCCACTCCTGAGATGTTTCTCAAACATATTTCGGAACAAGTTAATTTCTGTTTATTTCCTTTTGAATTATTTAATTTGTGAATTCTCCATAAAACAGACTAAAATGGATCTTCATATGCTCAGTTGACAGGTATTATCAACATGCATGGTAACATACGGACATGAGTTGTAATTGACGAGTTTGTAATATTCAGTGCTATGATTTTATTGGAGGAAACGTCTTTAAAAAAGGCGATGGGATAAAAACAAACGCCTGAGATCCGAGTTATTAAGTCTGTAATTGTGTTTTAACACCTAGTGCCATAAAACCAACTGGTTTGGGAGTCACTGGCCCAAAGCTCGCTACATGGATCGAAGATGTTGCAAAAAAAATATACATATCTTAAGTCTGAGTAATTAAGTCCTTAAGAGTGTCTTAACACCTAGTGTCCTAAAGCCAACTGGTTTGGGAGTCACTGGCCCAAAGCTCGCTACTTAGATGGATGATATTGTATATAAATAAAAAAAATCTAAAAAAAAAATCAGAAAAATTATTCCATTGCTTAAAAAAAGATGTGAATTCTGATAAAACTTTAGGACAAAAATATTACTCTCTTCTCAACTACACTTGTGACTATTGTGGGCAAAATGAGTTGATTAATATTTTATTGGCTGTGTATATGAAGAATGGTAAAAATAATCAGAGGATTTACTTATTCGGTAATTTAGAAAGAAAGAAAACAACTATTAACTTGGATAAGAAGTTTCACTTGTTTAGTCACTAACTTCTTTATTCTTTTTTCTCTTGTCTTTTTACTTCTGTATGCATTAGTTTTAATATCTTTTTATTTTTATAAAACGTTTGTGGGTATCGTCGCTGTAAACCCTCACGAGACTACAACTCGTCCACTGGGGACACATAGGGGTTTAAAGGCTTGTTGCATATGCTAAATGCAACTGTGATCCCTATGAAAGTGGCTTAGTTTAATTTTAATTGTTTATTGTATTGTATTTTATTGTTTTTCTCGAGGACTAGCAAAATGTTAGGTTTGGGGGGGTGATGAGCGGAAAATATATCAATATTTACCGCCCCTTTTACTTAATATTTTGTTTAGTTTCTCGGGTCTGATGAACATTTTGATGTGTTTTAGTTTATTTTGTAGATAAAATAAAATTGGGACTTAATGGAATCATTTAGGATGAAATTTTGGTCAAATAAGGGCAAAAACAGGACTTGGCATTTTGATTTTGGAGATTGGAAACTTTAAAAGGCATCCTAACGAAGTACAGTTTCGGAAATTCCAATTTTGCGCAATTTTCGTATGTTGACCATAACGTTTTACTCCGATATCGGAGTGAGGTGATTCAACTTCCAAATTAAAGAAGACTCAAAGATCTACAATTTTGAAGAACAAAATAATTTCGAATTCTGAATATTTCATGACCGAAATTGTTAAAACATCCGGAAGTGTGTTATGTGTAATTATTAAAATTATTTTCAAAGCAAAAAAAAAAAAAAATTGTCAAACTTCCACCAAACATGCTTGCATGTTTGGTGGAGGATTTAGTGCCATGTTTGGTGCCATATTTGATGCCATGTTTGGTGCCATATTTAGTGGAGCAATTGGTGGAGAAATTGGTGGAAGCCTTTAGATTTTCCTATAAATACCAAGCCATTTCATTTGTAATTCTCATGCTTTCCTTAAGTTTTTATAAGGAATTTAAGGATTGCATCTTGTTTGTTTATTTTTTTTTAATTTAAATTATGTATTTTTATTTTCAGTAATAGTAGTAGTTTCTTTTCTTTTCTTTTATGTTTTGTAGTTAGATTTCCACTGGGGAAGAGTAAAGCTTTTATTATTTTAGTTTAGATCAATATCCCTTAATTATAGTATGAAAATTATAATTTAAATTAAAGGATTACCGCCTTAATGGCTGGTTTTATTTATTTGACATAATGTGATACCGCCTATATGAACGCTCTTTATGTTACATATGATTACCGCCTATATGGCTGGTTTATGGATAAATAATTACAGTACATTTATGGTCGGTTGGACTTAATTGAAAATCTGACTTAATGAGGATACCGCCTGTATGGTCGGTTGGTAATATCACTGATAAATTCTATATTATAATAAGAGAGATTTCTAAATTAGAATTAGTAAAGGTGGATCCTCTAACCCTCATCATTTTATTTTTATTCTATGGAAGTGATAAAACACAATATTCACATGCTTTATAATTGATTTAATTATATTACGGGTAATTCTTTAGTTTGTTTATTGAATCTTAAGCCTAATGCTTCTTGTTTCCTGATCACTAATAAGATTGATGTGGTAAACTTAAAATGAACTTGGAAAATGAATTTTAGGTTTCAGCCATAGATTCAGTAGCTCACGATCTTCATTGAGGATAGATAACCCTTTAATAGATTTCCTTACAGGATAAGAATATACCTATCGGGCGTGGGTAGCCATAATTGGAACTTGAACTTAATGAATTCATGTAACTTGGTTAACATAGGAATATGATTAATTGGGTTATTTTAGGTGTTTGCAACTGACTGTCGGAAGAGGCTTTTGCATATCTTCGTGTTCCAGGTTAGCAAACTAATTTATTTCACATGTATAAGAAAATCAATTCATCATTAGAATAATATTGTGTGGAATCACAACCCTAGATATTTGTGTATTTGTTTATTTTCCTTAATATTTTCTTTTGTGTATTTATTTATTTTATTTAGCAAATCCACATTCAAACAACCAATCAAGCAATCATTCTCTTCTCCCTTAATTAAATACTTGTAAATAAATAGATTCAATAATTAGTAACAACAGCAGGAATTAAGTCATCGTGGGATCGATATTTTTATACTACTTGAACGATACGTGCGCTTGCGTTATACGCGTGTGATTACGCACCGGTCAGTGGTATAACTTCGGAAATTAGTTCCGAGTGTTATTTAGAGATCGTAAATTGGAAGTCGACTATATTATACCGAAAGGGTTAGACATTTTTATCTATACCACATGTATAATATGAATAGCCTGTGACATATGGATTATACGTATGCAATGACCTCAACTTGTATAGTTTAGCGAGATTATCTATGGTCGTCATAATTCATGAGTGGGTGAATTATGGACACGAAATTAGATTTCGTGACCGATAAACCTAAACTTAGAGAGTCCCACAATATGAAGCGTACTCGTTGAGCACATGGGTAACGCGTTATGAATAATAAAGATTATTCGTAAAACTTCATCGGATTAAATGAGTTAATTCGAATCGTTTAATCGGTTAAACGATAACACATGCATAAGAGCATTTTTGGTCAATAATAATTAATATGTATTTGTATTTGATACAAATTTTGATTTGATACATATTAATTATTTGTCAAATGAGATTTTGACACATGCCATTAATATATGTATTTGTTATTTAATGTAAATAAAATACATATATAATAATAATTATATGAATTAATTATTTAGATATTTAATTGTTAAATATTTGAATAATTAATTGATAAACTTTTTCATAATTATTATGAAATATGTTTAATTATTATTTGAACACATGACATGTTTTTATTAAGCTAAATGTGTGTGAATTTGATTGACCACCAAAAAGCTTAATATAATTTAATTAGATTAAATTGCAAAAAATGATCATAATACCCCTAAATGGCGACAATGCAATTTTAAAAGGGAAAATTGTTTTCTTCATCATATTATCTCTCTCCTTGGCCGAATACCACCATGAAAAAGCTCTCAATATTTGGTTTGAAGAAACCATGGAAGAAAAGTAGAAAATCAAAGAAAAAACTTGGGAAAAATAAGGATTAAAGGTAATTCTTCAACTCCCTCAGTTTAGAAAATTTGTTTCATGTTTCTTGATGATCTTATGAGATCTTAGGGTTTTTTTTTTCATAAAATTTGGGGCTTTTTGGTTGTGGTGGATGGAGATGGAAGTTTAGTGCATGTGTGAAGTGATTTTGGATGCTATTATTGTAATAAGTTTCCAATTTGATCATTTGATGATGAGTTGTCATTCTAGAGTGTTATGACCACTCTTGTAACACCTAGAATTATTCTTGGGTGCTTCATGTGTGGTGACTTTGATTGGTGTTGTGGATTAATTGGATTAATCTTGAAAATTGGTTTTAAAGCATGAAATTTGGCATTTTTCTGTTCTCGATCAGACCTGGTGTTTGTTCTATTTTGGTGATGAAATTGATGTCTTTTGAATATATTGGATGTGTTTTGGGAGTTGGAACAATTTCCGGAAAGTGTTTCGGAGTTGAAATAAGTGAAAACGGCCAAAAACGGCGTTACCAGGTGACTTTTGAGCCAACAGGGTGACCGTTGTCCAAACAGTGAGTTTGTCACTGTTCGAGCAGCTCAGGAACTTCCCTAACACTATTGGGGCTGACCTGGGCAGTCCCCATAAGTGTTGGGTGGTCGGTTTGGTCAAAAATATATTTTACGTCATTTTGCGGAAAAATATTTTTCGTAAAAGTTTCGCGACGTCTCCTTTATATTTATGTCGCTATTTGATATCAAATAAATATGTTTAGGTGAAATATGAATAAATTATTCATATTAGATATTGAATAATTTATTCGGTAATTTGAAAAAGTTTTAAATTACGATTTCGCCCGAACCACGCTTCCGCTGCACCCATCTCCCAAAACCCCAACAAAAATAGTATCACAGTAGGTCTGGTGCTTTATCCATTACATTATTCATGCTTAGTATTTGATATTTAATCCAATTTTAATGTTCACACATGCATATAATCTATATATGTTTCTTGACTTTTCGATTCCACGCTAAAGGGAAACGTAACGAAAATTTAATCGTTAAATGAAGTTCTATTTTCTATAGGTAGAATTGAATTGTTTAGAAAATAATTTAGATTAAAATTCTGCATTTGATGTAGAGTATAGCTTCCTAAGGAAAATCCCCGCTTAAAATAAGACTGTAAAGTGACGTGTATTGGATACATGTTTCTTGGTCCATCTTGTTAGTACGGTTTATGAGTATCTTTCTATAACTGCATCCGAGATCGTGCCAAAGCTGTGAGGGTGTAGGTTATGGGATTTTATCCATACCGGTTGTATATTGATACTGGACAAATTCAAGTGAAAGTGGAAATCCTGAACGTGCCAAAGCTGTCAAGACTACATCGGTAGCTTGAGTTTGTCATTGACAAGTGAAGCCTTGATACGCCTCCTTGTGAACGTGCCAAAGCTGTCATAACGAGAAACAGTCAGGACCAAAATCACGAGTCATTGGTGAGTGATTGACAATGAGTTTTCTACCTAATGAATATACGTAGGCGAGATCGTGCCAAAGCTATGAGTCGAAATATATTCATGGGATCCTACTCTCACTATGGAATTCGATTTAATTATTGAATTCCTGTTGTCCGTTGGGGATTACAGTATTACGTAAAATAGTGGGAGACACTGCTGGGTTAATAATCCATAACTTGAGCAGTGTGTAATTTTATGGAAAATTCTGCTTTGTTTTCCTTTTTTTCTATTTTGTTTATAGAATTATATTTCTAATCCACTGCATGCTTATTACTTGAATATGTTTTCTGACTTTACTTATGGTTGCGTAGTTCTAGAATAGTTCTAGAAAGACAGTAGACTTAGATATTGTTAGATTAGTTTAAAACCATCGGGAACTGTTGTTCCGATTTTCTTGAAAATCAAGATGGTTTGTGACTTAGTTTCTAAGTCACAATTAGGTAATCTAAATGGATATCTGGTTTAGGATATAATTATCTAGAGAGAATAGTTTCTTGTGCAGTAAAAATTGACACGAATTAGTTCATGTCTCGAGATTCTTGACTGGCATTAAGAAAAACCCTTTAGTATTTGTTTATCTTATAATGACATTTCTTGGCTTTTAGTGACTTTTAGAAGTCACGTGCCTAACACAGTTTGCTAATCAATTATTTGCAATTGTTGTAAATAATTGAACACGAATTATAAAGTTTAAGAAATGAGATGTGTATAGTTGTGTATAAAGAATATAGATTCTCACAATACGAAAACTATAGGTATTGGATACCAGATCTCCCGTCTAGTTATTTAAAATAATATTTAATAACTTTTTTGATATTTGATATCAGAACTTGCGACTATTGGATAGTTACTTGTTTTTTATAAACAGTTGTTACATATTTTAATATGACTAGTAGTGTCATTAATGAAAAGATAAACATTAAGAAAATGTTCGGTTAACTAAATAACTTAGAACAATGCTTTATGAGTTTTTATCACATAAGCATTAGATGCTTGTTCCTTATGGTAAATGATGGTCTGATACGAGTTCACACCATATATCCTTAACCGTTTAATGAATGTTATATTCAGGATGTGATTAAATCTCATTTAACTAATGATCGTCTTTGGACCACAAGATTTATTAGACTGATACATTGGATGTATGTAGTTTAATGAATTATATTACTCCATAACTTAGTTAATGAATTGTCATGACTTAGTTGCGTGTTTCTAAAAGAAAATATATTGAATGTCTTGAATTTTTCAAGAACTTTCAATATGTTTATGATGAAACGCGGATAAAATATTTTGAGTGGTTCAAAGATATTCTATTTGTAGTGTTGAAAACTATATCTTTAAAATTCATTGTGAGTCTTTGAATTGTTCGAAGATGTTTGATATGATCAAACACATGAATTTAAGGCAATTAGTTGTAAAGTTATTTAATGAATGTGATTCTTACTCAATATTGAACTTCCACGATTCCATCTTAATGGAATTGGTCAGTGGGAGTAATTGAATCTTATATGATTTGATTCGTTGATATTGAGTAATACCGAATTAGTTTCAATACTCTTGGGGTTATGCTCCAGCAACACTAATTCATCTATTTAATTAAGGTTCCATTTATTTCTAAAATTACATATATGATATATATATATAGAAAATTCGAATCTTGAAAAGTTTAAGATTTGAGACTTTCTTTTGTATAATGGTTATATAATTGAAAGTACTTGCGCCTTAGAGGTACAAGTAAAGTTCATCATTTATTTTATTTAATAGAATATTATATTCTATTTGATAGAATATATTTTCTGCGATCCCGAGTAATAAAGTTGTTTTATTACTTGGTGTGTAACATCAAATGTTAACGATTATAGAAAAGACTTGATTTAGTGAAGTCAAATGTGAGAATGATAAACTGTAATGGAACTGCATAATTAATAAGATGAAAAGACCCTGAGACAATTTCCGTATAAGTTCAATAGGATGTCAGAATCATTTGTGAAGTATTTGATACTTATTGGTTCTGCTGTTTTCTTACTGAAGAAAATTATCCTATAACTTATAGTGGGAGCGATATTTGATATCGATTTCGGAAGTTATCATTGAACCATAGATCTAAGATTGTTCATAGCTTACTACGATCAAGTTTTGAACTTGATTAAGCTTTCGTTATGAATAATTCATAATTGTGCAAATTGTTTGCGCAGCAAAAGCAAAGTGAGCTCGATAAAGGTTTGACCTTTATAGTATGACAGTGAGAAATGTTATACTCAGTAGTCTATTGTAGATTCTGAGAATACTTCTCTAGTCGCACTGATTGAACAGTTAAAGATTTGTTGGTTAATGTTAATATTAAACTATGTATTTTGGCTAAAGAATGCAAAGTGGCGTTCCTGAGTGGTTTCTTCGAATGAGAAATCTGTTGCGATTTCTTTGTTTGAAGAATTTATTCTAGAATGGCCCTAAAGTTTGTATTATGCTAAGATCACAGTTTGATATACTAGCTTATAGAGCCTATTGTAGACTCAGATAAGCTTTCCGAAAAACTATGTTCTTTAATTTTGATATAGTCAGATTGTATGATTTTATCAAAACATAGAGAATACATATATGTTAGTAGGGTCAGTGGGAGCGTACAAATTTCTTTCTAAGGTTATATATCCTAACAACATTGTCATCATTAAAGTAATAATGAGATGTTTGTAAAGTAAAACGTTTACTTAAGTCTTTTTTTCTCCGTGTAAGCAGGGGGAGTAGTATTTGATATATTTGATATAAAGTTTTATATATGATATAAAACTAAGAGACTTGTGAGAAACTCCCATTAGTCGCATGTTAGATACGATATAATAAAGGACATAGTAAAGAGTATATGTATGATAGTTAGTATAACTGTTTAACAGTTAACGTGTCTTTTATATATATGGTATTCATCTTTCGTAAAGGATGATTCCTTTGTCGAAAGAAAGATTGATTAGAATGTCTAGTCAATGTTATGCATCATAAGATGATGGTGCTATATTTTCGATTAAGATATCAATTAATCGTAATTGTTACGAGTTATTTTGATATGCTATTGACCATAAGATGGATATTGAAACATGTTATTTATGATATTTGAGATATTAGAAGACGAGTTTTAATTCATGAAGAATTTAGTCTGCAACCATAAGAGGTCAAATTAGTTTTGATCCTTATTATACATAGATGGTTTATGTCATATAAAGTCAGAAAAGATGCAGTGGGAGTGTCACTGTTGATTCTACTGAACTAGTGGAATCAATTGCGACTTTTGAGGTAATGACTTAAGAAGTTGCAAAGTGACCTCAATGATTAGAAGTGTTGATATTAGTTTTGTACTTGTGGTTGTCTTATAGTATTTTGGATTTGATCCATATATACTTAGACAACTCAGCAACTATAACACATAACTGATATAGTGTCTGAGTCATATTGATGTAGAATTTGGATTCTGCAAAACATGAATGATGCTGGTGTTAGTCTCTAAGACATGCCACAAGATCCTAAACATGATTATATGTGTGAAATAACAAGAAAAGTGGCGGAATCACTTACATTGTTAAATGGAGAAATTTCGAAATTTTCTCTTTGGATGAAGTTCCAAGCTTGTTATTTTATTGTTTTTCCTTGGGTGAATTTCCCTATCACCTTATTTGACTCCTCCAAGTGCTAGCTTTGTTGAAATTTTGAAGCAAAAATTTCACAATTATTTTGAGAGGCATTCAGCCAAGCAAGAAGAGAAAGATAGAGTGTGTGTAAAAATTCAAGACTTGGTGGTTGTGTGTTAAAAATGCATTTACTAAATTAAGCCAACTACTTCCATCAAGTTTTGACCTTTGATGTAAGTCATGTGGTCCCCCACATATTTTAAATTCAAAATTTGAGTTGGCTTCTTCAACACACAACTTGACTTGGTCCCACCAAAGTCAAAGATATTTTGTGTTCCCAAAACACAAAAAGACACGCAAAGTCACATGCAATTTTATCGGGTTCTTTTAATTCCGATTAAACGAATTTTCCATCGCGCCATAATTAAAATAATTTAATTAAATAATTATGCCTCGCAAAATTATTACGATAGTCGCTTTCGAATTAATTCTAAATTAATTCGTTCACCCGAATTAAAATCCAATTTTAATTTCGTATTGAAATCCGATTTCAATTAATATATCCGATATATTATTTTAGTCACAAATAAATAAATTAAATAGAAAAATCCAATTTAACTATTAAATTTATTTTATTGATTAATTCTAAATTAATTGCGTTCTCTCTTCTATAAGAAGTTAATCCCAAATTAATTCTTGCCGCAATTAATCTCAGATTAATTTTCTCTCTCATAATTAATCTCATATTAATTCTATCTGAGTCAAATATCATTGGTGAATCTTTGGGAAACGACCCAAGAGATTCCTGGATATGTTGGTAGTAAATACGGTTATCGGATTATCCAAACACGTGCACACCTCGTACCATGTTCTCACCGATTTACAAGACATGGTTGGCTTCTAGTAAAACACCGTGCCTACCCAATTCTCCATAAATATTCACCGAGGAATATCATATATATCAGGCATAGTAATACTAATATTATGTAATATGTAATACGATCCAATATCAGATGTTACATGCTAGGCCTAGGGCTGGCTCTGTGTCTGCCCCGTACGAAGAATATATCGGATCCCGAGTAACTAATCTTTGTAATCAGGAAGTCATGACCCAGTCATACTATCCCGATAGCTGCATCTTTTAAGAGTACTAGTCTGTATCCTTGTGACCATCATCTCCATATGACTGAAGTGATACTCCTATCTTACATCACATCCAATACACTACGATTCTCAGTAAACCCAATACAGGCGTACACAGAACCTGTTAAAGCTCCAGACGACCAATACTAAAGTAAACTGATTGTCGCAAGTAATAGTGACGTAAGTCTCAGGTTAAAGATCAAATACACCTACCCTGATTCGGATTCCAATAGACACATAGTCATACTACCAATGGGATTCCGAGTGGGTCTGTCCAGAGTGAACAGTTCCCGGTCCAACGGCTAACAAAACCTCTTATTACACTTGCATAAGTATCCAATTCCTAAATATATGAGAACTATGACGTTAAGCTTCCATAACGCGCACAAATGTAATACTAGTGTGTTCCGCATTATTAATGTCCAGTCTCGATAATACTTCGACTATTGATATTTAATGATTAAACCGTTCGTGGATTGATACTGTCTCATATCTTATTAATCTGATTTAACCATATGGACTGTTATCATTAATATATATCCAAGTAATCTAATTATAATAATGATAAAATATCAATTTTCTTTTGTCACATAGATAATTTGTACAAAAACACAATGTTCTTTACAAATAGTGATGCTATGGGTCATAATTATCCAACAATCTCCCACTTGGCCTATAGCCAATCACTCAAGTATCTAACACATGAACTATGTACATGTCGCTCAAACTTTTGTTGAGATATAGCCTTCGTCAGCGGATCTGCAATGTTATCATCTGATGCGATCTTCTCGATCTTCACATCGCCACGATGTATGATCTCACAAATTAGATGAAATCGTCGAAGTACATGCTTGGATCGTTGATGAGACCGTGGTTCCTTAGCCTGTGCGATAGCCCCCTATTGTCACAATACAAAGGTACGAGCTCAGCTGCTAATAGAACTACTCCTAATCCAATTAGGAATTACGGATCCAAACTACTTCTTTTGCTGCCTCAACTGCAGCAATATATTCTGCTTCAATTGTTTAATCAGAATAGTCTATTGCTTGGAATATCTCTAGCTCACTGCTCAGTTGTTTAAACAAAATATGTATTCTGATTGTGACTTACAATCATGTTTATCGGTTTGGAAACTTGCATCGGTGAACCCAGTCACCTCAAGTTCTCATTCCCAATAGATTAAGAAAGCATCTTTAGTTCGTCTAAGATACTTAAGGATGTTCTTTACAGCAATCCAGTGACCATCACCTGGATCAGCATGATAGCAACTGCACATGCTCAAAGCATATGAGACATCAGGTCGCGTACATATCATGGCGTACATGATCGATCCGACTGCTGAAGTATACGGGATCCGAATCATTGCATCTCTCTCATCTTCAGTTTTAGGACACATATCCTTCGATAGAGAGACGTCATGTGACCCCAGAAGCAGCCCCCTCTTGGACTGATCCATGTTGAATCTCTTCAACACTTTGTCAATGTACGAGCTCTGGAAGAGTGCCACCAGCTTTCTAGATCTATCCCTGTAGATCCTTATACCTAGAATAAAGACTGCCTCTCCCAGATCTTTCATGGAGAATTTTAATGAAAGCCAAGCTTTCACCGATTGTAGCATGGGAATGCCATTTCCAAGAAGCAATACATCATCAACGTATAGGACAATGAATGTCAGTGCGCTCCCACTAACCTTCTTATATACACAAGAATCATCTTCGTTTTGAATGAAACCATATTCTTTTATGATCTCATCAAAACGATGGTTCCAAGAACACGATGTTTGCTTTAATCCATAAATGGATCGGTTTAACTTGCAAACCTTGTTTACATGTCTTAGTACGACAAAACCATTAGGTTGTTGCATATAAACATCCTTCAAAAGGTTTCCGTTAAGGAAAGCGATTTTGACATACATTTGTCATATTTCATAATCGAAATATGCAGCAATAGCAAGCATTATCCGAATGGATTTAATCATGACAACGAGTGAAAAGGTTTTGTCGTAATCGACACCATGTCGTTGACGATACCCTTTAGCTACAAGCCTAGCTTTGTACGTTGTATGTTGCCTACCATGTCTGTCTTCTTTTTGAAAATCCATTTATAACCAATATGCTTAATGCCTTCTGGTACATCAACCAGTGTCCAAACTTTGTTGGTATACATGGAATCCATTTCGGACTTCATGGCTTCTTGCCATAAAGCGGAGTCGATACTTGTATCACTTCCTCATACGTAGCCGGTTCATCTTCCTCAATAAGATTAATATCTACATGAGGTGAGATCAGAAACCCATACCTCTCAGGCTATTTTTTGAGTCTCTCCGACTTACGCGGTTCTTGTGTATTAGAAGATTATAGAACAGTCTCATCTCTGATGGACTGTTTATGTTCCGTAAGGGGGTCGATGCCAGGAATAGTATCACTCCGATTTTCATCGAGTTCTACTTTCCTCCCACTTACCACTGCATTCATGAATTTATTTTCTAGGAAAACCGCATGAAGAGCAACAAATATTTTGTTCTCTTGTGGGTTGTAGAAATAATATCCTTTCGTTTCCTTAGGATAACCTACAAATAGGCACTTATCCGATTTGGGTTCTAGTTTGGTACTATCCAAATGTTTAACATATGCCCAGCATCCCCAAATCTTCAGGAATAAAAAAACCGGTTTCTTTCTAGTCCATATCTCATATGGAGTCTGTTCAACGGACTTTGACGAAACCTTATTCAAAATAGGTATTGCACTGTTTAATGCATATCCCCAGAAGGAAATCGGTAGCTCTGTGCGACTCATCATTGACCTTACCATGTCCAAAAAAGTTCGGTTTCTCCGTTCGGACACACCGTTCAATTGAGGTGTTTCTGGAGGAGTCCACTGTGAAAGAATACCATATTCTTTCAAGTAATCTTGAAACTTATTGCTTAAGTATTCTCCACCACGGTCCGACCGTAATATTTTAATACTTTTGTCAGTCTGTTTTTCTACTTCGTGTCGAAACTCTTTAAATTTCTCAGAAGTTTCCGACTTGTGTTTCATAAAATACACATAACCATAACGCGATGCATCATCCGTAAAGGTTACGAAGTATTCATATCCACCTCTAGCCTGGCTAGACATGGGCCTGCATACGTAACTATGAACGAGGGTGAACAACTCGGTTGCACGTACACATTTACCACTAAAAGGTGTTTTAGGTATTTTGCCTAACAAACAAGATTCGCAGACATCATATGAATTAGGATCAAATCCGTCCAAGTATCCATTCTTCGAAAGTGTGGATATACGAGTTGTGTTAATGTGTCTCAGACGACAATGCCACAAATAAGTCTCATCCATTTTACTCAATTTGAGCTTTTTGTTTGTTATGTTATATGTTTGAGATTCATTTATATTCAAAATATAAACCAATATTCACATCTGTTGTACATATCAAAATATCATATTTATAAACAAACTACCCAGTGTTCCTGAATACAAAGGTATACCGGCATCGGGTTAAACTAGATACAAGATAATATTCCTAGTCAAACTAGGTACAAAATAACAATCGCCTAATGTAAGTACATGCCTTGAGGGAAAATTAAAAACATAGGTGCCAATGGCCAAAACAGCGACTCTCGTCCCATTTCCGACTCGCATGTTGATCTCCCCTGAAGCCAGTCTCCTACTAATCTACAGATCATGCACATCAGTACATATGTGAGTACTACATCCAGTATCAAAAATCTAATTTTTAAAACTAGTAGTAGACATGTTTATTTCAATAACAAACATATCTGAAGCCGGAGCCTTGCCCGCCTTCGCTTCCTTCAAGTTCGCCTTGAACTTACGGCCGCCACGCTTCCAGTGACCCTGTTTGCCACAGTGTAGGCAGACGTCTTGGGATTTGTCATTTGTCTTCCCAGAAGACTGTGATGATTAAGCATTGCCCTTCTTCTTCTTCTTCTTCACACCCCCAGAAGTCTTCGACCAAGCCTTGGCCTTCTTGGATGTCGAAGTAAGATGCGTCTTGCACTTCTTGCCTTTCAGAAGCTCTGGCTCTCTCTTTCAGGATAGCCATTAACTCTTCAAGAGTTTTCTCTTGGTTCATCATATTAGAGTTCATGATGAACCCGCCCCAACAGTCGGGCAGAGACTGTAAGATCAAATATATGGAAGTCTCGGCCTCGAAGGTAATGCCCAGCTGACCCAGCTATTTGATTTCAGTAATCATCTGCGACACGTAGTGTTCAACAGATGTACCCTCTGACATACGAGAGCGAAAGAGCTTTTTCTGCAACTCATACTTATGAGATCTAAGATTAGATCTATAAAGATCATTCAACTTAAACATCATCGCATAAAGATCCAATCCATTGTTCTGACGAAGAAACTAAGGAGTCATTGTAGCAAGCATAACATATTGAGCAGTAAATTTATCATCACAGTGAGTCTTCCAAAGCTCATGCTCTACTGGCCGCTCAAGTCCGGGCTCAGGCCCGAGAGGTCTCTCTATCATATAGATCAACTTCTCAGCTCCCAGGATTATCTTGAGGTTCATCTCCCAGTCTGGAAAATTTGCGTCGTTAAAGACATTCTCACCCATGATTATGTCCCTAACGCTTATCTTTCCAGCCATTTTGATTGCTATAGTCCAACTATCCAATCAAATGTTTCGGGTACACTCCAATGCAATGGTTACTATAGTCCAACTATATAATCAACTACAAATGGAGTAGCGTTGAGTACAGTCTAACTGTTCAAAGAAAACAATAAATGAATAATATTAGTCCAACTAATATATATAATAATGAGAAATAATAATAATATAGTGCACATATTAGCGAGTATTAAAAGAAATTGTAAATTTAATACTAGCCTCCCACTAATTTTCGGCGAGCCTCTAACCCTCCGTTGAGTACTCGGGAAACCTAGTTTCCTAATGGGCTATGATCCCGTTAAATAATACACAACTTTGACTTTGGCCAACAAGCTGTATAAAATTTAACTAGGTAGATCTCTAAGATCAATTGGATCCCATCTAATTCCTAGATCCGGTAGGTGGACATCCAAGTCCGAAACATATATCTAATATATTTCCTAACCTATTTCCTCTGAATCAACTAAGCCTTGGCTTTGGCTCAACAAGCTTAATGATTCCAGTTAAGCGCGACCCATTGACAGTGGGAAAACTTCGTAATCCACGTCGATGAACAAAAGTGACCTTGACTTTGGCCAACAAGTCATAACTGCCCAAGACATGCGATATTAACAAGCTTTCATGGTTCAAACACATCCGCGATAGACAATGATCTTTACTTTGGCCAAAAAATCAGAGCCAATCTTGGATCTTGAGAGAGAACCATTCAATGGAAGGAAACACTTAATATTAAATGCGAGGCCGTTTTCGTAAATTGGCAACCAACTTATTATCTTTGATTATGTCTCATCATACACCCTTAAACATGCATTCTAAATGCACAATAAGGCGCGATAAATATAATAATAATATACATATGGATATTCATATACAATTTGTTCTTAGAACAAATCTTTCTCTTTAGCACTTTACATTCTTCTATATACCAAATTACATAACACTATAAGAAACCTAATTTATATTCAGGGGAATTGGTGAGAAGAGAAATACAATGAGAATAAGAGGTGATAGGCTGGACACGCAGGTCCAATTTCAAATAAATACAATATTTACAACAATTTCTAAAATTGCCCCCACCCATCTAATATCCATCCGATATACATTATTCAAACAAATACATCCAAGCATTCACACATAGCATGTTGTCAATCAATGTAATCCAATTAATTAATTCTTCAATTAATGATCATCCAATATTCATACAACGATTTGATTTGCGCGAGTCCAACTCGTTTAAGAATAAATACTCAAAGTAAGTATTCTTGAATTATATCGAACTATAATATTAAATCCAATTTAAATTGTATTCAATACTAATTCAAGTTTAATTCCAAATTAAACAATTACACGTATTCTAGTATAATAATGCCCTTTTAGACTTGGATTCAAAATCCAATCCAAATGGTCTCAAAGGCCCATTTAGCATCCAATGCCAAATCTTTTAGGTCCAGTGGGCTTTAATTAATTCTTTAGGCATGGACTTTTGGCCATTATGGATCAAGCCCATAATGCCTTGGCCCAATTAGGAATCACCATATGCCATAAATTATTTTGGCCCATTAGGCCCAATTAGATTATTAAAGGCCCAAAAGTAATATTTTGGACTTTTATGGAAATAGTTTAGGCCCAATTGGATCCAACCCAATTGTCCACAACCAAACTTGACCCAACTA
>SKCR01042165.1:0-79070 GCA_019454045.1 Zanthoxylum bungeanum
GAACGATACATAACTCCCTCATACGCTAAGGTTTTCAGATACAGAACAATTTACAGTTATAAGATTTTCAGTAAACAGTTTTTCAAAATCAGAGATCAGAAATAGCTTTCAGAAAACCAGACTTTCAAAAGCAAAATCAGAAAGATAAGATTTATAACAAGAGTTTTCAAAGCAAAGTTTTCAGAAAAAGAGTTTTCATATAATTTAATTTTGAAACTTTGGTTTTTAGAACCAAATAATTTTATATCAGTATTTCAGTTTTTTTTTTTATCGTCCACTCACTTAGATCGTGCAAAGATCTAACCTCCATTCCCAGTTTTCTGTGATTGCAGGTATTCTTGGATGATAAGCTTGGGAGGATGGATACTGATGCAGTCACTAGGGTTGGAGTCCACCGGTACGAGTTAGAGATAGAGTGCGTGTCAGTCAGAGTCTATTAAAAGTTTTGTATTAGTCTTTGACTTTGGCCAGTCATGGTAAAAATATGTTATTGAGTTTTCAGTTTCAGATGTTGAGTTTGTATTTAATGATTTGAGTTTGAGCTACGGTCCCACACATAATATAATTAATTAAAGAAGAGAACTTTAGTGTCTATTTATGGTTAGAAAGTAAGAGGCTTATGGGGTTAGTACGGTCTATCCTCTGCCGGTAACATCTCCCAGATCGGGGTTGTTACAAAGATGGTATCAGAGCATGGTCTATGGAGTCAGTGACTGCAGTGGGTAGAATGTAGGGATTTTATATACGAAGTATGTCTGGGATACTTGTATGCAAGGCACTGCCTCTCCAGTATCCGATCCTCGAGTACGTCCTCAAATTCTATAGACATGTTAGTAAGCCTTCCCATATTAATCAAAATAGTATTTCTTACGAGAACAACGACATTCTAGATCTAAGTTGAGAATTCCCCTGTAGTTATCATGACCCATTATCATAAGTATAAACGAGCTATGAAACCAGACTGTAAGATTTTAAGAAAAGTTACTCAAGGGAATGGGATAAGAAAGCTATAAGAAAGTAAGAAAGAATGCATAGATGTTTAGATAGTTAGAGACAAAGAAAGATGAAGAGAAAGAAAAAGTTAAAAAGAGAAGTAAAAGATAGAATGTAGATATCTAAGCAATCAGAAGCAAATAGAGATAGAAGTACGGAAGCAAATAGATAAGAAAATATCAAAACCTATAGTAGTGAGAAACAGAGACATAGAGTTAGATAATAAAAGACAATATCAGAACTTGTAGTAAAGAAGAATATAGCAGGCCTAAGCAAGAATAAAAATTCGAGTAGATATAAGCAAAGTTTTGTTTCCCTCAAGCGAGATTTCTTTCCTTCTCAGAAAATTCTTCCAAACATATCTAATAACTCATTAGTACCTCGTGTGGATAACGAGTGCCCCAAATAACCAAGGGTAGCCATAAGGTAGAAGAAGCAAGGAATCAGATTACTCGTAAAGGCTTCCGATAGATATGAGATGTCATAAGGATGAAGAGATTATAGATTTCCCCGAACTCAGGGCCGTAGGCAAATAAGATGGAGGACGACAGAAACAACGATTAGTTGCCCTAATTAAGGAATCCATTAGATAAGGCCTCGATTTACCCAAGTGCTCACCCCTCTGCGATGTTTAATAATGAAAGTTGTCCTGATGGAATCTAGCTCATACCTACCGTACATGAGAAAAAGACTCCACCAGGACACAAAAATACCAAAATAGGGATACCGAAATCTATCAAGGCATTAGTTGTTACACTACCCTTATTAGTAATAGATATAAAAACGATAACAAGCCCGACGAAAGTTCATTTAAGAAAGGCAAGACCTTGAAAAATATATATCCAGAAAAGAAATGAGGAAGGTTTAGAAAAGTAAAGGGAAGAATTCAATATAGTCCAAATAATCTAGACAAGTCAGCACGAGGCTTGCAGTATTAGTAGAATGTTGGAGTTTTCAAGGTCCCAAGATCAAAACTCAAGCATGAATCATAAGTGAATACAACGACGGAAGTGCGGAATACTTACATCGAGCGGTTGAGAGACGATTTTGACAACAAAAACGAACTGAAATTCTGCTCACTGTTGGGCGTGAACTGCTGGACAGTGGCTGAAATGGGCTGCTGTTTTTGGCCATTTTGAAACATCAAAAACGAGCTCCAAGCTTCATCAAAACGTTCCCGGCTCATGGGGGGACTTCCCTATCACCTTCGCATTGATCTCGGAGTGTGCTAGCACTCTTGATTTTACCATAAAATCACACTTGCTTCCCTAATTTCCTTTGCTTCCATCGGCAGTTCACTGCCTCAAGAACAAGAAGAAAATGCGTGAGAGAGGAAGGAGAAAAAGAAGAGAGAGAGGAGGGAAAAGTGTGGAGTGCGTTTTTGGTGAATGCCAAAAGTGTATCTAATACACTTGGAAATGAAATTCATTTCATTTCAAACACATTTGGCTTTAATTGCCAACCACACACATCACTCAAGTCACATCAAGTCAACTCAATCAATCAATCTAATCAATTGTCACATCACTCAAAGTGACATGATTTGACGCTTGATGTGACGCTAGATGCGACTAGCGATTTGACGCTTGATTTGACGAGCCGCGCTCGAATTCGAAATGTGAATGCGCTCGTAAATAATCTCGGGCTCGGATTCGCTAATTCTAAATTAATGAATTTTCCGTCGCGTCGTAATTAAATGATTACGCCTAGCGAAATCACTATTCACGTCGCTAACGAATTAATTCTAAATTAATCCGCTCGCCCGAATTAAAATCTAATTTTAATTCCGCGTCGAAATCCAATTTCGTTTAATATATCAAATATATTAATTAATCGATTAATTCCAAATTAATCATTCTCTCTCTCTTTAAATTGATATTTTATCCCAGATAAAATATCTCTGTAATTAATCCCAGATTAATTTTCTCTCTCTCATCATATTAATCCCAGATTAATAAAAGTGCGAGTCATACGTCATCGGTGAATCTTTGGGAAGCGACCCATGAGATCCCCGGATAATTCGGTAATAAATACGGTCGTCGGAGTATCCGAATCACGTACGTACCAAGTACTACGTTCTACCGATTTACGAGACACGATCGGCTTCTAGCAAAGCACGAAGTCTACCCAATTCTCCGGTCATATTCATCTAAGAATATTTAAGATCTGTATCAAGCGTAGTATACCAAGTATTGTGTATATCGGCCCAGTATCGGATAGTCACGTGCTAGGGCTGGGGCTGGATAAGTGTCTGCCCCGTCCGAAGCACATGTCGGATGTCTGGTAACTAGTCTCTATAATCGGATATGCATGACCTAGTCATAATATCCCGATGGTTGCGCAACACTTAAGAGCACTAATACCGTATCCTGCGTGACATCATCTCCACTATGACTGAAGTGATACTTCCGTCTTGACATCACACCCAATACTCTACGATTCTCAATATACCCAGCAGTTGGCGTACACAGAACCGGTTAGAGTCCTAGACGACCTCAACTAAAGTATATTGATTGTCGTAAGCATTAGCGGTGCAAGTCTCAGGTTAAGACCAAATACACCTACCCTGATGTCGGACTCCCATAGACACATAGTCATAATACCAATGGGATTCCGAGGGTCTATCCAGAGCGAAGCTGTTTCCCGTACCATCGGTGAAACACAACCTCCTATCGCACTTGCATAAGTATCCAATACTTAAATATATGAGAACTATGCCGTTGTGCCCTCACAACGCGCACAAGTGCAATACTAGCCTATTCCGCATTATCGATGTCCTGTCTCGATAATACTCCGGCTAGGGATATTTAATGATTAATCCTTCGTGGACTGATACTGTCTCATATCATTCTCCGTCCAGGAATAAATCATAGGGACCTCTAATCATTTATACATCTAAGGTGATCTAATCACAAATGATAAGAGTGCAATCTCCTTTGTCACATAGTTAATTTGTACAACAACACCGTGATCTGTACAAATAGTGACGCTATGGGTCATATTATCCAATATAGAGTCCCTAGAAATAGATCAAACATAGTAAGTCATGTTAGGGTTGGTGCTCAGAGCGCCAATTCCCGGTTTTATTTTCTTTATGAATACTTATGTAAAACTTATTATTATAAATAATATATGCAGTTTCTATAATATAATGTATCCTTTAATATGGTAAAGACGTAATGACCTTAGTCATGATGCTGTTGCAAAAACGTCGCAACTGACATTGAGTTGTATCAGACGTTGTCATTCTCAGACAGTTTCTGGTCAAGGTTTACACTACTTGGAAAGTAAAGTAAACCCGTTGAGACCGGTACATGTCATATACTGGAATATATGATTCCAATTGTTTCTCAATGAACCATAAGTCTTGGAGACTAGTATAGACGTGTAGATGTTTTATAGTGGATAAACACTGAACGACTCACCGAAGATTCTTAATGGATGGTACACCAACGTCAATAAGAATCTTATCGGGTTGAGTAGAATCAATATTGATTATTTATAAAGTCGTTTAAAGGTTAAACGCAAAATACATGTGAAGGGATCCGATAGTCATTTCCTTAATTTTTGTGTATTTGCATTTAATGTTAGATTAATTCAAATACACATTAATTAATTGTCAAATTGAGATATTTGACCAATATCATAAATATATATATGCATTTGATATTTAATGTAAATATAATAAATATATTTAATATATTTATATATTTATAAAATTATTTAATTATTTCATTTTAAATAATTAATTAATTAAAAATATAAATATTTTTACTTATGATATTTGTTTTAATGACTAAGTTGCAATTGTTGGCTTGGTTGAAAAGGTCATTAAAGTGTAACGATCATTTAAACAAGTTGGCAAATTGAAATTTAATTGAAATGAAAACAAAATATCTAGATATTATATCACCAAAATTCGGCCAAGGCCTAATGGGAGGGGTATAAATTGTTTTCTTTCAGTTTAGGGTTTCATAAGTTTTCAAACACACCAAAATAAACACAAAAGAGAGTTGAGAGCACAAAGTTGAAGAAAAGGAAAAAGGCTTGGAAAAAGCTTGTTTTTGTAAGGATTTCTTCTTAACCTTCAACATGAAGTTTTTTCCTATCTAGTTATTATCATTATGTGATGCTTTGATGTTCTTTCTACTCTTTAAGTTTGTGTTTATTTTTTTGAGAACTTAGATGAAAGAGTGAAGCATGTAAAAGTCCTTGAAATGGTTTCAAAGGCTTACTTTTGATTCTTTAGAAATCAAAGTTTCCATTCTAGAGTTATTGACCCACTCTTAAATGACCTAAATTTGTTCTATAGTTGTTTCATTGTGGTGAGGCTTGATTGTAATGGAAGAAACATGATTGAAGTATTGGATTTAACAAATTTGGTCTAATTTTCCAATTTGAAGAAATTGAAAATTTAGGGTTTGAGACCACTTCCAAATTTGGGGATTTACATTTATGTTGTGTATTTAGATGTTTATATGATACATATAAAATCTTATGTTGATTGGATTTCATTTGGATGTGTTTTGAACATTGAAAATGCAAAATGCACACTTTGGACACCAAATGAGGCTCTCGGGCAAGGCTTGGATTTTTTGGGAATTTTTGTTGCAATTTGATTTTTCAATGTGTATGACATTTAAAATTCAATGTTAAATGATTTAGAATCATCCAAAATCATTTCGAACAATTTCGGATTAAAATGAACAAAATGTGATGTTTAGGGTAATTCGGTAATTACATAAAATATGATTTATTGTGTAATATTTCATAATTTGATAATTGGATAATAAAATAAATAAGTTTATTTAATTAATCCAAGAAAAATTTTCAAATCGGAAAATTTTGATTTTCCACTGTTCCGCTGCGTTATCGGATTTCCGCTATAAAACCCCTTCAAAATGGTATAAGAGCGAGTCTAATTCTAGTCCCCCTAATATGATTAGCCCTTTAATTCAATGTTTAAACATGTTTTCTTAACTTTATACATGCATGTTTTTATCTAATTAGATTAGATTTAGGGTGTATGACACTTAGCGAAAAATCTATAATTAATAAGGTTTAAATGTAATTATGTATTTGATGCATGTTATGTGGTCCGTCTTGTCAATACGGTTTATAAATATTTCTCCGTGACTACATCCGAGACTGTGCCTCTGCTGTGAGGGTGTAGCCGATAGATATTTATACCGGATATATATAAGACACTAGATAAATTCAAGCGAAAGCGGACACCTGAACGTGCCCTAGCTGTCAGGGTTACACAAGTAACTTGAGTTTATAATTGACGAGTTTAACCTTGGTATGTATCCTTATGGGCCTGCCTGAGCAACGACAACGAGAAACGACCAGGATCAGAAAACCCATGAGTCACTAGTGAGTGATTGACAAATGAGTTTTCTACCTGATGAATATACGTAGGCGAGACCGTGCCTCTGCTGTGAGCTGAAATATATTCACGGGAATCCACCTTTCACTATTTATATTTAATTTAATTATTAAATCTTTGTATTCTGTTTGGGGATTACAGTATTGCATGATTTAGTGGGAGAGGCATTTTAGAGATTAAATCCATGATCTAGTTTATTCTAAGATATTATATGAAACTGCTTAAATTTCTGCTAACCGTTTTTCGTGATCTATATGATAGATTTGCGTTGGTGGCACCATCCACAAATTAGTTTGCGTGCGTATGCTTGATGCGAACAAACTTAAAGGCGCTGATAACTTCACGATTGGGATTTGGATTTGAGGATTGTCCTCGATTCCGAGAAGTTGGGATATGTTCTTGAGGGTCCACTGCCCCTTGTTGTGGCAGAGGATGCTACACCGGAAGAACGCGAAGTCTTCCAAGCTTGGAAGGATGATGATTTAAAAGTTAAATCAAACATCTTAAGTTCGCTTTCACCGGGACTCAAGAAACAGTATTATGGCATGTTAGATGCTTATACTATGATGACTCGATTAAGACAATCGGTTGAGAACCAAGAACAAGTTGTTGTTCATAAGGTCGTAATGGAATTGTTCCATGCGCGGTTGGATGAGGGGCAAGTTGTTAGCCCAAATGTTCTTCAGATGATCGATTTGATAGATCAACTGAGGCAACATAATCTCATTCTGAATGACATTCTCGGTAGGAGTGTCATTCTTGGTTCGCTCACCTTCTTATCGCCAGTTTGTGATGTACTTCAACATGAATGAGATTGTCTTCACCTACCAAGAGCTGCATAGGATGTTGCTCACGGCGGAAGAGGACCTCAAGAAGGAAGTACCGACTCGCCCTCAAGAGACCTACTTCTCTATCTGCTTCTTCCCAGACTTGGTCAAAGGGAAAGAAGAAGAAAGGGAAAAAGAAGAAGGGTTTCGGTCCTCAACCACAGGCAAAGATAGCAAAGCCCAAGAGGGCTTCTGAAGACAAGTGCCATCACTGCAACAAATCGGGCATTGGAAAAGGAATTGTCCTGTCTACATTGCCCAGCTGAGGAGGGATATAGCATCTACATTAGGTACATTTATTTTTCCTGTTATTGATTTATCTTTGGCTTGTGAAGCCATTACATCCAGCTGGATTTTAGATTCCGCTTGTCCCATTCACATTTGCAATTCGTTGCAGGTGAAAGAAGTAGAAACTGAAGCCTGGAGAGATGCAGTTGCAATTCGGGAGTGGAGACTCTCTGGATGCAGTTGCAGTGGGAGTATGCGAGATCTCATTGCCGAATGGGACACTTTTGTTATATGACTGTCATTTTGTACCTGGATGTGTAGCTAATATTATATCTCTTTTTGTATTAGATACAGAAGGTTATCGTATTAATATTAAGAACTGTTCTTTGTATTTATATGATAAAAGTAATATTCAGATCCTTTGTTGTCCAAACCAGCATGGTCATTATACATTGCAAACTTAGTTTACATGTAATTAATAATACTGAACTTTGGTATATGCGACTATGTCATATAGGCGTTAAACGCCTTACCTAATTGGTTAGGAATGGTTTGATACCGAATCTCACCATTGAATTCTATCCAACTTGTGAATCATGTATTCAGGGTAAGATGACCAAAGCCCCATTTTCTGGTGTTGGACACCGCACCACTAACTTACTGGAACTCGTATATTCTGATGTATGTGGTCCACTAAGTCAGACTGCTCACAGTGGTTATTTGTACTTCGTTACCTTTACCGATGATCTGTCTCGGTACGGTTACGTCTATTTGATGCGACATAAATCGGAAACCTTTGAAAAGTTCAAAGAGTTCCGAAATGAAGTAGAAAAACAAACTAGTCATTATATTAAATGCCTTTGATCCGATAGAGGTGAAAAATATATGAGCAGTGAGTTCATGAATTATATGAAGTAGAATGGGATTCTCGCTCAATATACTCCTCCAGGTACTCCACTGCACAATGAAGTGTCTGAGAGGAGAAATCAGACTTTATTGGACGTGGTTCGATCAATGTTGAGTTTCAAAGATTTGCCCTATTACTTATGGGGCTACTCTCTTTTAACAACTGCGCATCTTTTGAATAAGATTCCTTCAAAATCTGTTCCTACGACTCCGTATGAGATATGGTTTGGTAGGAGACCAAATCTTAGTTACATTAAGGTTTGGGGTTGTCCTGCCTATGTCAGGGTGACTCAGCAAGATAAGCTTTAGCCTCGAGGGCAAAAGTTTAGGTTTGTCGGATATCCTTCGAATACATGGGGATATCCGTTCTATGATACCGAGAATTGAAATGTGTTCATAGCTCGCTTCGTAAAATTTCTAGAAGTAGAATTTTTGTCAGAAGATGGTAATCATAGACATGTTGAACTTGATGAAGTCCAACCTGAAAAACAACGAACCAACGGAAGAACCTGAAGTTCAAGTAGATGAAGGACCTTCAACACACACACTCCGTAGGTCATAAAAGGTATCTAGACCTCCTGAACGCTTGTATTTGATACAAGAAAAGAGTCTAGATGTTCTCTTAGTTGAAGAGATTGATACTTTCACCTATAGAGAATCGATGTTGGACATCGACTCCGTTAAATGGCAAAGTGCCATGAAATCCGAGTTAGACTCAATGCATGAGAATCAAGTTTGGGACTTGGTTCCACTTCCCGAAGGAATTGTTCATATCGGTTGTAAATGGGTTTACAAAAGGAAGCGTGGGCCTGACGGTAAGGTTGAGACTTACAAGGCCCGACTGGTAGTAAAAGGTACACGCAGCGACTTGGCGTCGACTACAATGAAACTTTTTCACCAGTAGCAATGCTTAAGTCTATTCGGATTTTACTTTCTATAGCTGCATATCATGACTACGAGATTTGGCAAATGGATGTCAAAATGACTTTTCTAAATGGATTTCTTGATGAAGAAATCTATATGGAACAACCGGATGGTTTGGCGTCCAGCGAAAACTTGGGTATGGTGTGTAAGCTTAAGAAGTCTATTTACGGACTTAAACAAGCTTCACGAAGTTGGAATCTTCGATTCGACGAGATTATTAGATCGTCTGGTTTTCTCAAGAATTCGGAAGAATCCTGTGTGTATCAGAAGGCCAGTGGAAGCATGGTCGTATTTTTAGTCCTATATGTTGATGACATCCTAATAATTGGGAATGATTTAGGTATGTTACAAAGCGTCAAAGCGTACCTCTGTAAGAATTTCTCCATGAAGGACCTGGGAGAAACTTCCTATGTTTTAGGGATAAAACTCTATAGAGATAGACAAAAGAAGCTGATTGGGTTATCCCAATCAATGTACATAGATAAGATCTTGGAACGGTATAATTTTGGTAACTGTAAGACAACAAACATACCGTTCAGACATGAGATTCATCTTTCAAAGAAGATGAGTCCACAAAAAGAAGATGAGAAGGTTAGAATGTCTAACCAACCTTATGCTTCGTGTTTGGGTAGCATAATGTATGCATGTTGTGTACAAGGCCTGATATCAGTTTCACTGTTAGCGTAACTATTCGATATCAGTCCAATCTAGGTGATGACCATTGGATGGCCATTAAACATATCCTAAAGTATCTTAAAGGTACTAAGGATAAGTTAATAATTCATGGAGGAAACGAACTGCAAGTTAACGGGTATACGGATTATGATTTCCAATCAGATCCTGATGATAGAAAGTCTACATCTGGATTCGTATTTACCCTTAACGGAGGTGCATTTTGTTGGAAGAGTTCCAAATAGGGATCAACAACATATTCCACCACTGAGGCGGAATATATTGCAGCTTCTGAAGCTGCAAAAGAGGCTGTGTGGATAAATAATTTTATCACAGAATTGAAGTTGTCCCAAGTATTGAGAATGCGAATCCGTTATACTGTGATAATACTAGAGCCATTGCGTAAGCAAAGGAACCGAGGGCGCATCAGAAGTCGAAGCATGTGGAACGCAAGTACCACATCATTCGAAAGAGTGTGTCGTGAGGGGATATTGTCGTGTGCAATATACCGAGTGAAGATAATGTAGCAAACCCTCTGACGAAGGCCATACCTCCGAAGTTGTTTGATAAACACGTTGAGTTGATGGGTATTAGATACAATCGCTATTGGCACCAGAGCAAGTGGGAGTTTTTGTTGGGGTTGGTGCTCAGAGCGCCAATTCCCGGTTGTATTTCTTTATGAATACTTCTGTAAAATGTTATTATTATGAATAATATATGCAGTTTCTATAATATAATGTATCCTTTAATATGGTAAAAACGTAATGACCTTAGAATGACTAGTCATGATGCTGTTGCAAAAGCGTCGCAACTGACATTGAGGTGTATCATGACGTTCTCATTCTCAGACAGTTTCTGGTCAAGGTTTACACTACTTGGTCAGTAAAGTAACCCGTTGAGACCGGTACATGTCGTATACTGGAATATATGATTCCAATGGTTTCTCAATGAACTATAAGTTTTGGAGACTAGTATAGACGTGTAGGTGTTTATAGTGGATAAACACTGAACGACTCACCGAAGATTCTTAATGGATGGTACCCCAATGTCAATAAGAATCTTATCGGGTTGAGTAGCACTTGTGATTCTTCGACTTGAGATACCACTGTGGGCGCATGAGACATCTTTCATACTTAGATGGCAAACACGTCACCGATCTATTTAGATCAGACCTCCGCCTATTCGTTGGGTGTGGATAGATCCTCAGGGTGTCCTGTGTGTATCGAGATATGATCCGTCAGTTCCGGTGTATCAGAGCATAGATAGTCCATACGATTAGCAATCAGATAAAAACCATGGGCCCGTGGTACAATTTAGAAGTTTGTTCTAAATGTTCTTTTTGAGATTGCTAATAGAGACGTCGACGGGATAATCCCTATAGAGATTTGACGTTTACATCTATATCTCTGGGATATATCTGGATACCTGTGACAGAGGAATTATAAATTTGCCATGACCTCGACCTATATGATTCAGCGAGTTTATCCGTGATCGTCATAATTTACGGGTGGATAAATTATGGACACGAAATTGGATTTCGTGACGGATATGCCTGAATCTAGAGAGTATCACTAATGAAATATACTCGTAGAGCACTAGGGCAAATTTTATAAATTATATTGATTATTTATAAAGTCGTTTAAAGGTAAACGCAAAATACATGTGAACGGACCCGATAGTTATTTCCTTAATTTTTGTGTATTTGCATTTAATGTTAGATTAATTCAAATACACATTAATTAATTGTCAAATTGAGATATTTTACCAATATCATAAATATATATTATATATATATATATATTATATATATATATGTATTTGATATTTAATATAAATATAATACATATATTTAATATATTTATATTTAATTAATTATTTAATTATTTCATTGTTAAATAATTAAATTAATTAAAATATAAATATCTTTACTTATGATATTTATTTTAATGACTAAGTTGCAATTTTGACCTGGTTAAAAAGTTCATTAAAGTGTAATGATCATTTAAACAATTTGGCAACTTTAAATTGAATTGAAATGAAAATAAAATATCTAGATATTATATACACCAAAATCCGGCCAAGGCCTAATGGGAGGGGTATAAATTGTTTTCTTTCATTTTATGGTTTCATAAGTTTTCAAACACACCAAAATAAACACAAAAGAGAGTTGAGAGCACAAAGTTGAAGAAAAGGAAAAAGGCTTGGAAAAAGCTTGTTTTTGTAAGCATTTCTTCTTAACCTTCAACATGAAAATTGTTCTAACTAGCTTAGTATCATTATGTGATGTTTTGATGTTCTTTCTACTGTTTAAGTTTGTGTTTATTTGTTTGAGAACTTGGATGAAAGATTGAAGCATGTAAAAGGCCATGAAATGGTTTCAAAGGCTTACTTTTGATTCTTTAGAAATCAAATTTGCCATTCTAGAGTTATTGACCCACTCTTAAATGACCTAGATTTGTTCTATAGTTGTTTCATTGTGGTGAGGCTTGATCGTAATGGAAGAAACATGATTGAAGTATTGGATTTAAAATATTTGGTCTAATTTGTCCAATTGAAGAAATTGAAAAATTAGGGTTTGAGACCACTTCAAAATTTGGGGCTTTTCATTTATATTTTGTATTTAGATGTGTATATGATACATATAAAATCTTATACTGATTGGATTTCATTTGGATGTGTTTTGAACATTGAAAATGAAAAATGCACACTTTGGACACTAAAGGAGGCTCTCGGCCAAGGCTTGGATTTTTGGGAATTTTTGTCGCAATTTGATTTTCAATGTGTATGACATGTTAAATTCATATTTGTAATGATTTAGAAACATCCAAAATCATTTTGAACAATTTCGGATTAAAATGAACAAAATGTGATGTTTAGGGGTAATTCGGTAATTACACAAAAATATGATTTGTTGTGTAATATTTCATAATTTGATAATAAAATAAATAATTTTATTTAATTAATCAAGAAAAATTTTTGAAATCGGAAAATTTTGATTTTCCACTATTCCGCTGCGTTACCGGATTTCCGCTCTAAAACCCTTCAAGTCCTACAGATCAACTTAAAGCCAGTTAGAAATCTATGGAAGTATAAAAGAATAGACCCAAGAGATTAGAGCCATTCGGAGCGACAAGCGTACCAGTATGGACAGTGGAATACAGTGCCAAAGTCGAGACTTGAAACTTATAGCAAAACATAGAACAAAAATCTAAGAAGTGGACAGAAAAAACGAACCAACACTAGCCCCTGTAGTACGGCTTAGAGCCAAGAGATAAAATCTGAATATAGAAAGAAGAAAAATAGAAGTGGTAAGAAAATTCACCATGTATAGTTGTTGGTATTTATGCCCTAGAGCTACACGTGAAGTAAACGGTTTCTTGTGTTAAGAAATAAAATGATGAATTATTCATTTATCAAAATTGTTTGTTTAATTTTCGCATATTATATATCTTCATAAATACCGTAGATTACTTATGTACCTTCAGACTTGGTGTATGAGTGTCAAGCACCAGAGGATTTAAGTCTGAAATTAGTAATCTTAAATAGTCCATAGAGAGCAAACAAACCGGGTACTTTGTTTGTGGTTTATCTATAGCAGCGGTCCATTCTATATTTAGATGGCGATCTTAATCCAGATCGTCCATGTAGAGACATGAGAATGGAGGCACCTTATATGATATGATCATATAGGACTGGACCTAAATAGAAATGACATTCTTATAATATTCGTTAAACAAAGAAAGTCATTTCGATCTACTTGATGGTCATATATGGATTGATCTTAATCATGAGTGTACTACGAACTCCTGCATGACGGGTTGTGTCCTTTGATTTACAAAGGTGAGGTTGGTGTAGCAATCCCAACCAATAACTACGTACTTTAGGGGCACAGTTTCTCATATAGCTGGGAACGTCTTACATAGACATGGAATTCACTCCTTCTTGCGAGAAGTAGATGAGTATCTCTCTTAAGGGTTGATTCGGTACTTGAACGATTTGAGCGCTCAAATCTTTCTATTACGAATAGATAGATTAATATTCATAATAGTTATGAATAAATCGTTCATTAGAGAATCAGTGGTACTTAAGGTAAAAATAATTAGAGGGGTATAATAGACATTATGACCCGGCTCTAATTACGAGATATTCGTGAAGGATCAATTCGTATGAAATGACTATATCGGTGGACACCGACTTGGTTCGGCTTAATATTTCATCTACGGCAATGAGAGTGCAACTTCGGATTTTTAGTGGAATAATTCGAAGTTAATAATTCGGAATATTAATTAAGAGCTTAATTAGTATCTCGAGATTATTGGAGCTCGGAACCGTAGGTCCACTTGGTCCCCGTGCTAGCTTGATTTACTTTAGCGGAGCTAATATAATTGGATGGTCCAATTATATACTCAAAAAGAATAAATATTGTTAATATGATTACTAATATAATTACATCACACTTGAGACTTTATATTAAAAGGTAATATATAAGTATAATAATTATATGATAATTATTAAATTAGAACATTAAATTATATGATATAATTTAATAAGGCTAAGAATTATTACCAAGGTAGGATTCCTTACTGGATAAGGAATAGGATTTGTTTGGTTTAAGAAACAAAATCAAATCCTAAATACCCCTTGGCCGAAATTACCCTATATGATAAGGAGTAGGATTTGTTTATTTTGGAAACAAAATCAAATCCTAATTCCTTAGCCATGGCCGAAATTCATGTATGATAAGGAGTATGATTTGTTTATTTTGGAAGCAAAATCAAATTATATTCCTTCCCTTGGCCGAATTTTACGAGGGTTGGGAGACTAGTGGTTGATTTGTTTTATGAAATAAATTATCCACAAGTATAAAAGAAAAATTATGATTTAATTTTTCAGATCTACCATTAGAAACCCTAGCCTCCATCTCTTCTTCAAGCTCTCAAAAGTTGAGAAGAGATTGAAGAACCTGAAATTATTTCGGTGTGTGATCTTAATCTCTAACTGTTTAGAGATTAATCTGTGAGTGTAGCCCACACTACCCTCCGTTGGTAACGAGAGATATCTCAGAAGACCTCGTGAAGTTGAAAATCACTCTTCCCCTTCATCTACATCTCACGGCAGTGGGCAAAATTACTGCCCACTGCCGCACCCACTTCCCTCTCATTGGGGATCGGATTTGTTTGGTTTTAACTCGGGTTTTTGGGAAAATTTTTTAGGGATTTTTAGGGCTGTGTTAGGATTGGTTTTTAGAGAAAAATCAGACCTGAACCATCACTGCAGTTCACGCAAATACTGCTTCAAATTGGGTGCAGTTCGCGCATGTAACGGGTCCAAAACAGTCCACTAATTCACTGCAGTTCAAGGGGCTGTTCGGGGACTGTTTCGGGGGTATTCCGGGGCTTAAATATTGTCCAAAACAGAAGCAAAACATCAGTGAACTCACTGGTGTGGTTCGGCCAAAGCAAAGGGAGAGCAGAAAATTTTTTCAAGTTCGGTCCTTGAGCCTTACCGCTTCCGCTGCGCGAGGGAAGGCGTTCCCTACAATTGGCATCAAGAGCGAGGTTGAAAAGTGCTCTTAACTCTTCACTTTTTCATTTAAAGTTTCTGTTTTAATATGTTTATATGAGTTATAAATATGATATGCATGTTTAGATGAGTGGGCACATTATTGAGTTCATGTGATGAATGATTTTGATATTTCATGTGATGAATGGATTTTGCATTGGTCGTAAATTTTTATGGCTCTTATTTTTGTAGTTGGTTTTGATTTTGGGTTGTAAGGCCATTGTTTATATTCATTGTAATTTTTGTTTTCAATGTAAAATTTCAATTCTTTGTAATATGGAGCACCGAAGTCGTAAAAGGAGCCAATACCACTTTGGAGCGGGATATGAAGGCCAAGGAATGCCTTGGTATATCTTATGTACTAATTAGATTAGTATAGGAAAAATAAGAGCCCGGTCAATGAAATTTTTTTTTTTTATGTTATATGTATGTTTATTTCGAATTGTTTGAATAACATGTCATATAGCCTAGAGTGCCCACTCGTGCATTTTACTTTCCATAACATGTCATAAATGCATTATCATTATAGACATAAAATTATGATTTTATGTAATTTAAAATGTTTAAGTTAGAAATTGATATGCATTAAAATCATTAATTAGATTAATGAGATTTATGTCTAAAACTTGAATTCTTATATATTGGACTTAATTGGTGCATAATAAATTCCATTGGTATATAGGATGGAAACCCAGATATAAATTCCATAGCCGATTCGTATAGACGGAAATGTGGTCTGCACTCAGGATACAATTCCACGTACCATTAGATTTTATGACTCACTAAGATTTATTAAAATGTTTAATTAAAATTGTGACCATTTAGAATTCCATGATTTTAGACCTTTAAGTGCCTAGTATTTTAAGGGTTAAAATATTGTAGCTCACTTATACCACTCTAATTAAATTAGTTTAAAAGAGTAAAGCTGTTAGTAGAGACTAATGAGAAATTAGTGACACGATTTTAATAGTTAAAATTGATTAGCTCACTTATGACAAACTAGTGTAAATAAATTATGCTTTAGCCGCCATAAGTTTATCCACACTAATTAGGATAAAATATTAGATATTTTATATAGAAACCTTAAGTTTAAAATAGTGAGTGGGAGAGGGATATACGACAGTACATCCCACGATCTCCGTTTTTAGTCCAAAAATGTGAGATTCAAAAGGCGCCTCGAGACGGCTTTGTTTTCGTTCCCCTACGGATGGTGTCCATTTTGGGTCAATATCAAGTTTGGGTTCCGAAAGGATAGGGATTCTAGATGTATCTTGTGAACTGACCTACCCTACGGCGGCACTTCATTTGTTAAGTCCAAAAAAATCCCGAAACGGCGGGTTACACTCACAAAGGAATAATTAACTGTTAATGAAATTCCTTGATCAAATCGAACGATAGTTGTTTAATATAGGAATAAGAGTTATTCCCGCATATATTAAAACAGCTGAGATTGTCTCAATCTATCATGCGAGTACTTGACCTACCCTACTGCGGCACTTACTTGTGGGATGATAGATCTCCGTGGCATAGTAATTCTTTTAGGTTTCTTATTCATTATTCATGGTTCATGCATCATGTTTAATTTTATGCCAAAATTTTTGATGATTTTAATATGCGATGAATGAATGTTAAATGCATGTTTTATTTTATTTTCAGCCATGGTTTCTCCAATTATTTCCATACTCTCAAGTGATAAATTGACCGGAGAAAACTATATTAAGTGGAAAAGTAACATGAACGCTATCATGGTCTGTGAAGACCTAAAATTTGTCCTGACGAAGGAACGTCCTCCCGAGCCGGCCAAAAATGCTGGCCAAGCTGTGCGCGATACCTATCAGAAATAGGTCGCAGCAAATGAGAAAGCCCACTGCTACTTGCTAGCAGAGATGTCTGAGGTTCTCGCTGCAAAGCATGAACCTATGGCTCTAGCATCACAGATGATGGAATCATTGCAAGGCATGTTTGGGCAGCCTTCGGAGCGTCAACGCCATGAGGCCATGGTCTCAGCGATGACTGCTAGGATGAAGGATGGGACATCATTCCGAGAGCATGTCTTAAGGATGATGACTTATCTCAATACTGCTGAAACCCATGGTGCTCGTATTGACGAGCGTAGCCAGGTGACCATGATTATGGAAACTCTTCCGAAGAGTTTCCTGCAGTTTAAAAGCATCTATGTTATGAACAAGTTGTCTTTTACTTTGACCCAACTGCTTAATGAGCTCACCCATTACGAGTCCATGCTAACGATCCTCGTATGTCCAGTGCAGAGGAAAATGTTGCCGAATCTTCTAAATCTGCAAAGAAAAAGAAGAAAGGCACTGGAAAGGCTAAGGGTAAGCCCATGAAGAAGAAGAAGAACAAGAAAGACTCCAAGGATACCAAGCCCAAAGGAAAATGTTTCCATTGCGACAAGAATGGGCATTGGAAAAGGAACTGTCCTAAATACCTTGCTGAGCTAAAGGAGAAAAAGGAAACAGGTAAATATGATTTACTCGTTATTGAATCTCTATTAGTGGAGGATGATAAATCCGCTTGGATTATTGATTCCGGGGCCACTAACCATGTTTTTTCTTATTTACAGCTACTTGATTCATGGAGGGACCTTGCTGAAGGTGATTACACCATGAGGGTCGGGACAAGGGATGTCGTTTCAGCAAGATCAGTGGGAGTTTCCAGTTTAAATTTTATTAATAATAGTTATTTAAGTTTGAACAATGTGTTATTCATTCATGGTTTCTACAGGAATCTGATTTCTATTTCTAGACTTATGGATGATGGTTATTCTATTTCTTTTAATAGCAATTCGGTTATTATTGGTAGAAATTGATTGACTATATGCACAGGAAACTCAGAAAATAACTTGTATGTGTTAAGACCGTTAACGCATAAGTCACTGCTCAACACTGAAATGTTTAAGGTTGAAAAACCAAAAACGAAACGGCAAAAGATTTCTCACGATGACACATATCTATGGCATCTTAGACTTGGTCACATCAACCTTGACCAGATAAATAGATTGATAAAAGACGGAGCCTTAAACCAGTTAAAGCTCGGGACTTTACCAGTTTGTGAATCTTGTTTAGAAGGAAAAATGACCAAGAGACCTTTTACTGGAAAAGGTATAAGAGCCAGTCAACCACTAGAGCTAATACACTCGGACGTCTGCGGATAAATGATTGTAAAAGCTCGAGGTGGTTATGAATACTTCGTCACATTCATTGATGATTATTCAAGATATGGGTATATCTACCTAATGCATCACAAATCAGATACTTTGAAAAGTTCAAAGAGTATCGTGCTGAGGTTGAAAACCAATTAGGTAAGACAATCAAAACTCTACGATCCGATCGTGGAGGGGAATACCTCGACAGAGACTTCAAGGAATTCTTAGTTGAGCATGGGATAGTATCCCAGCTCACAACACCTGGAACACCACAACAAAATGGTGTTGCAGAAAGGAGAAATCGAACCCTACTAGACATGATGCGATCTATGTTTAGTTATAGATCACGACCTAGTTCATTCTGGGGATATGCACTGCAAACTGCAATGTATATCCTTAATGTAGTTCCATCAAAGTCTATTCCTAAGGCTCCATTAGAGTTGTGGAATGGTCATAAAGCTAGTTTACGACATTTCTGTATATGTGCTGAAGAATAAGACTACGAAACTGGAACCACGTTCTCAGGTGTGCCTATTTATAGGCTACCCGAAAGAAAATAGGGGTGGATTCTTCTATAGTCCTGATGATAACAAAGTATTTGTATCGACAAATGCTACGTTTATAGAGGAGGACTATATGAGGGAGTTCAAACCTCGTAGTAAAATATTACTCGAGGAGTTACTTACTGGTTCGACCAGCGCGCCATCGTCAACAAAAGTTGACAAATACATAGCACCTTCGACATCTGATAGTCAGATACTTCCCAGTCAGAATGATCTACCACCTAGACGCAGTAGGAGGGTTGTAAGACAACCTGATCGCTACCTAGGGGTTGGAGAGGCACATGTTATCGCCTCTAGCGATGGCATAGATGATCCATTAACCTACAGTAGTGCAATGGATGATTATGACAAAGACGAATGGCTCAACGCCGTGAACCTAGAGATGGAGTCCATGTACTCCAACTCAGCCTGGGAACTTGTAGACCATTCTGATGGGGTGAAACCCATAGGTTGCAAGTGAATCTAAAAGAGGAAGAGATGATCAGATGGGAAGGTACAGACCTTCAAAGCTAGACTAGTGGCCAAGGGTTATACCCCGAAAGAGGGAGTTGACTGTGAGGAACTTTCTCGCCAGTAGCTATGCTAAAATCCATCCGCACTCTTCTATCCATAGCCGCATATTATGACTATGAATTTGGCAAATGGACGTCAAGACTGCACTCTTGAATGGAAATCTTGATGAAAGTATCTATATGATACAACCAGAAGGGTTCATCGCCCAAGGTCAAGAGCAAAAAGTTGCAAACTGCAAAGGTCCATTTATGGACTCAAGCAGGCATCTCGATCTTGGAATATAAGATTTGATACAACGATCAAGTCCTATAATTTTGAGCAGAATGTTGATGAGCCTTGTGTATACAAGCGCGTCATTGACGGGAAGGTGGTTTTCCTTGTCTTATACGTTCGATGACATCTTACTCATTGGGAATGATGTAAGGATATTATCAGACGTAAAAACCTGGCTAGCTGAGCAATTCCAAATGAAAGATTTGGGAGAAGCGAGTTATGTTCTTGGGATCCAGATACTTTGAGATCGCAAGAAACGACTGTTAGCTATGTCTCAGGCATCCTACATCGACAAGATCCTTGTGCGATTTGGATGCACAATTCCAAGAAAGGAAATCTTCCTTATCAGCATGGAATTCATTTTTCGAAGGAACAGTCTCCTAAGACACCTCAGGGCATTGAGGAAATGAGACATATCCCATATGCCTCAGTAGTTGGTTGTTCATGTATGCCATGTTATGCACGAGACCGGACATCTGTTTTACAGTGGGAGTATTCAGTAGGTTTCAGTCAAACCGGGATTGGATCACTGGGTGGCTGTGAAACACCATTCTCAAATATCTTAAGAGAACGAGAGATTATATGCTAGTATATTCTGGTGAGGATATGATCCTAAGAGGATATACAGACTCTGATTTTCAGACAGATGTCGATTCCAGGAAATCAACATCTGGATCAGTGTTCACCCTAAGTGGTGGGGCTATTGTTTGGCGGAGCATAAAGCAATCTTGTATTGCCGACTCCACCATGGAGGCTGAATATGTAGCGGCTTGTGAAGCAGCTAAAGAAGCAGTCTGGCTCCGTAAATTCTTGGGAGATCTGGAAGTTGTTCCAGATATAGATAAACCACTCACCCTCTATTGCGATAATAGTGGAGCGGTGGAAAACTCCAAAGAACCAAGAAGCCATAAGAGGGGAAAACATATAGAGAGGAAATATCATCTCATCAGGGGATAGTGCAAAGAGGGGACATTAGCATCACAAAGATTGCATCCGCAGAGAACCTTTCTGATCCATTTACAAAGACCTTACCGGCTAAAGTGTTTGATGGTCACCTAGATGGTCTAGGATTACGTGACATGTCCCATTTGCTCTAGTGCAAGTGGGAGATTGTTGGTATGTATGCCCTAGAGCTACATGTGAAGTAAACGGTTTCTTGTGTTAGAAATAAAATGATGCATTATTCATTTATCAAAATTGTTTGTTTAATTTTCGCATATTATAAATCTTCATAAATACCGTAGATTACTTATGTACCTTCAAACTTGGTGTATGAGTGTCATGCACCAGAGGATTTAAGTCTAAAGTTAGTAATCTTAAATAGTCCATAGAGAGCAAACAAACCGGGTACTTTGTTTGTGGTTTATCTATAGCAGCGGTCCATTCTATATTTAGATGGAAATCTTAATCCAGATCGTCCATGTAGAGACATGAGAATAGAGGCACCTTATATGATATGATCATATAGGACTGGACCTAGATAGAAATGACATTCTTATAATATCTGTTAAAATGAAAGTCATTTCGATCTACTTGATGGTCATATATGGATTGATCTTAATCCTAAGTGTACTACGAACTCCTGCATGGCGGGTTGTGTCCTTTGATTTACAAAGGTGAGGTTGGTGTAGCAATCCCAACCAATAACTACGTACGTTGGGGGCACAGTTTGTCATATAGCTGGGAACGTCTTACATAGACATGAAATTCACTCCTTCTTGCGAGAAATAGATGAGTATCTCTCTTAAGGGTTGATTCGGTACTTGAACGATTTGAGCGCTCAAATCTTTCTATTACGAATAGATAGATTAATATTCATAATAGTTATGAATAAATCGTTCATTAGAGAATCAGTGGTACTTAAGGTAAAAATAATTAGAGGGGTATAATAGACATTATGACCCGGCTCTAATTACGAGATATTCGTGAAGGATCAATTCGTATGAAATGACTATATCGGTGGACACCGACTTGGTTCGGCAATGAGAGTGCAACTTCGGATTTTTAGTGGAATAATTCGAAGTTAATAATTCAGAATATTTAATTAAGAGCTTAATTAGTATTTTGAAATTATTGGAGCTCGGAACCGTAGGTCCACTTGGTCCCCGTGCTAGCTCGATTTACTTTAGCGGAGCTAATATAATTGGATGGTCCAATTATATACTCACAAAGAATAAATATTGTTAATATGATTAATAATATTAATTACATCACACTTGAGACTTTATATTAAAAGTTAATATAAAGTATTAATAATTATATGATAATTATTAAATTAGAACATTAAATTATATATATATAATTTAATAAGGCTAAAATTATTACCAAGGTAGGATTCCTTACTGGATAAGGAATAGGATTTGTTTGTGTAAGAAACAAAATCAAATCCTAAATACCCCTTGGCCGAAATTACCCTATATGATAAGGAGTAGGATTTGTTTATTTTGGAAACAAAATCAAATCCTAATTCCTTAGCCATGGCCAAAATTCATGTATGATAAGGAGTAGGATTTGTTTATTTTGGAAACAAAATCAAATTAATATTCCTTACCTTGGCCGAATTTTATAGGGGTTGGGAGACTAGTGGTTGATTTGTTTTATGAAACAAATTATCCACAAGTATAAAAGAAAAATTATGATTTAATTTTTCAGATCTAAGCATTAGAAACCCTAGCCTCCATCTCTTCTTCAAGCTCTCAAAAATTGAGAAAGAGAATTAAAGAACCTGAAATTATTTCGGTGTGTGATCTTAATCTCTAAACCGTTTAGAGATTAATCTGTGAGTGTAGCCCACACTACCCTCTGTTGGTAACGAGACATAGCTCGGAAGACCTCATGAAGTTGAAAATCACTCTTCCCCTTCATCTACATCTCACGGAAGTGGCAAAATTACTGCCCACTGCCGCACCCACTTCCCTCTCATTGGGGATCGATTTTATTTGGTTTTAACTTGGGTTTTCTGGAAACACTTTTAGGGATTTTTATAGCTGTGTTAGGATTGTTTTTTAGAGAAAAATCAGACCTGAACTATCACTGCAGTTCACGCAAATACTGCTTCAAATTGGGTGCAGTTCGCGGTGTAACGGGTCCAAAACAGTCCACTAATTCACTGCAGTTCAAGGGGCTGTTCGGGGACTGTTTTCGGGCTCAAATATTGTCCAAAACAGAAGAAAAACATCAGTGAACTCACTGGTGTGGTTCGGCCAAAGCAAAGGGAGAGCAGAAAAAATTTTCAAGTTCGGTCCGTGAGCCTTACCGCTTCCGCTGCGCGAGGGAAGACGTTCCCTAAAATAGTAGCACAGGTAATGTAGTTTGGAAGCAGCAATGAAAATAAGACCTTGGAGTGAGAAATAAAAGAAAGAAATCCTAAGGCATGAATTAGACACTTAACCAGATATGTGAGCATGTAGCCATTCCCAACTTAGAACCAAGAGTTAGGATATGAAAGTAAGTAGGAGGAATGCAAAAAGTAACAAAGAAATTCAGAACATATAGGCATAAAGTTAACATAACGAGGAGATATTAGTGTAGAGAATTGATGATAGTTGGGAGGCTTAAGACATGAAGTAGCTAACCACATCATCACCGAGCTTAAGTGTTAAACAAAATACCTACCACATAATCCCTATGGAATGAATAAGCTCACCCCTCAACTTAGAGCCTAGTAACGAAACGAATCAGTAAAGAAGGGCAACTGGCAGATTAGACGAATCATGAGATGGCTCGAGAACCAAGTTGATGAATCCAATGAAATTAGATGAGATGGTTCGAAGCTACAATAAGTTGATCTAAGCTTGGAAACCTCCATTGAATCAAGGAACCTACCAGATGTAGATCTACCCCTACAGATAAGACCTACGCTGGTACCTCTGGCCATATTTATAAGAATATAATCAAAACAAGAATGCATAAATTAATTTTAATCAAACTAACTATCTAGTAACATTAATGTGATTACAATAGTTCACCAAACAAATCGTTCGACTTTTCATTCTTAACATTAAGTTTAATTAAAGTAAACTTCAAACAAATCGTTCGAATTTTTCTATCTTAGCGATTCCATACAATATAGATGGTATTTCTTCTCTTTTTTTTTATTGGGAGCCTTAGAACTTCCATCTGAGGAAAAATGAGATTGAGATGATTTTGAAGTAGTCATTACGCTAATTACCTTAAACTGCACAAATACATTTTCAACTATTGTTACTCATTTTAACCTATTGCCTCAAATACTTCTTTAATCTACCAAAATTTCGATAGAGTTTCCTCTGTAACTATAATAATCCAAAATTTTATTTACATAAAATAAACAAATCAAATAAACCCTTCATATTTATTGCACAAATTGCATCAAGTCTAGGTCTCCCATCACTTCAAATAAATCCTACATATCTTTTGCACAAAACATACACTTCAAGTAAACTTCAAAACTCAAGCAACAATCGGCCAAAATAATATAGCAATAAGAATTATCAACACATCAATTCTTATCAACAAATCAATTCAGCCATAATAAGAACATTACTCCAATTTTTTATTTTATTTTTTATTTTTTTAGTGTTGGTAGGCACTGTCAGTGCCTTATTTGAGGCACTGTCTCGGTGTGCCTCATTTGAGGCATTGTCGAGACAAGATATATTACCCAAAAAAATTAACAAGATATATTACCCAAAATCCGGTGACAGCTAGGGCTTCGTGTTAGCTCTGGCAATGATAGAGAATGAGAGAGAGAGAGAGAGAGAAAGCGAGCGCCGAGAGAGAGATTGAATCGAGAGAGAAAGGAAGAAGAATGGTGTTTTTATATTGGATTTTTACTAACTGATGTAATCGGTCGGTAAATGTTAAATAATTGATCGGTAAATGAATAACATCCCAATCCTTGGAGATACTACCGACAGAGAATAGGTTGTAATATCCCCCCTCAAACCTCTGACAAACTGACTGTATACATCACTACTAACTCATCTCAAATATAAACTCATGCATAAGGACCATTACCCAATTCAATAACATACAATATATGATAATCGGAAAATATATCAATATTTACCGCCCCTTTTACTTAATATTTTGTTTAGTTTCTCGAGTTTTGTAAATATTTTTATATGTTTTATGTTATTTTGAAGATAAATGAAGTTTCGGAACTCACTGGAAACAAATCGGGGCTAAAACAGCGAAATACAGAAAAAATGGAAAAAAAAATTAGAAACACGTATCATGACGCGCACACACTCTGCGTCGAGACGCATCTCAGATACTATTCTGCCGACACGCGTCACAGATTTCATCAGTATGATGTCATCACTGTAGCTCGTGTCGCGACGTAAAACCCTTAACGCGTCGTGACACTAAAGCAATAATTCAGCTACAAATACTTGTATAGTTTTGTAGCGCGCTTCACGACGCGCATGAGTTTTGCGCCACGACGCTCAGCAATTTTAATGCCTATAAATTGAGGCTTGATTCAGAAGGAAAATTCATACATTCTTCTAGGGATTTCCTTAAGAATACGAAGAAGATTGTATCTTGTTTGTTTATTTACAGTTTTCTTGTATTTAAATTTTTATGTAATAGATCTTTCCTTATTTTACTTTAAAGTATGAGTAGGTAACTCCCTCTGCTGGGGTGAAAGGTAAAACTTTTATTTTTATAATTTAGATTAATCTCCCTTAGTTATAATATATAAACTATCTTGAAACCTGATTTAATGGGATACCGCCTTTATGGTCGGTTGGACTTAATGAAATTGATTTTAACCTGACTTAATTGGATACTGCCTTTATGGTCGGTTGGAATTAATTAAAAATATGACTTAATTAGGATACCGCCTATATGCTCGGTTGATAATGTCATGCAAATTTATATATTATAATAAGGGAGATTTCTAGATTAGAAGTAATAAAAGTGGATTCTCTAACCCCAATATTTATTTTATTGTTAATTTTATCATTTTAATTTCCAAGTTTATTTTATGTTGTTTTCTTTATTTATGTCTTTAATAATCATAGATATGTGTTGTAACTAAATACCGTATCTAGGGTTGTGATGAATTCCAATATCACCGGTTTATAAGTTGGTTATTTTTATGTATTGGGTAATATATTGGTTTATTTATTGAGTCTTAAGCTTAATGCTTCTTGTTAACTGGCCACTAATAAGATAGATTCGGTAAACTTGAAATAAACATGATGAAGGAATTTTAGGTTTCAGCCTTAGACTCAATAGTTCACGATCTCACCTTAGGGTAGATGTCCCTTAGGTAGATTTCCTTACAGGATAGACATATACCTGTCAGGCGGGGGTAGCCACAATTGGAACTTAATCTTATTGAATTCAAGTAATTTGGTTAACATAGACATATGATTAATTGGATTACTTTGGGTATTTGCATCTGACCATTGACAGAAGCTTTTGCATATTTTCGTGTTCCAGGTTAATAAATCGATATATTGCACAAACATGAGATAATCACTTCAACTTTAAAAGATATTGGAAGGATTCACAACCCTATATAGTTTTATAATATTGATTTTTCCTTTAAATCACCTTCGTATAATTTTAATTACTTGTTTTAAATTTAAATCACCATCCAACCTACAATCAATCATTTAGATACTCGTAAAACATTTAGCGTGATAAATTGATAGCATAAGTATTAAGTCCTCATGGGATCGATATATTTTATACTACTTGAGTGATATATGCGCTTGCGTTACGTGTGTGTTTACCACCGATCATGTTTTTGGCGCCGTTGCCGGGGATTTATTTATCTTTTACTATTAATTTTGGGGAGATACTTTACTTATATCTAATTTAATTTTACTTATTATTTTTGTTTTCTTGTGTTTCAGGTTCTCAAAAACTACATGAGAAGGACTGGAAGCTTTGAAATCCGTCTACTTGACCCAGAAATTGAAAGAACAATCAGACAATTGAGAAGGGAAAGGCTTGAAGGCCAAGAAGCACTAATCAACATGAACATTCAAGAACCTAAACCGTTGGAAGTTGCACCACCAATTCCTATTCGAGATAGAAAAATTCTGGTGGTTGACGGCTTCATATCATGCATTGTATTTCCTCCATTACCAGAAAATGTGTGTGACATCCAAATATGCATTCAGATGATTCAACAATCAGTCCAGTTTGGGGAGAGTGCAACTGAAGATCCTAATGCCCACATCAGAAACTTCCTGAAAGTTTGCGGTACACTTAATTATAACCGAGCGGCTGAAGAAGCAATGTGACTTCGTGTTTCCATATTCCTTGAAATACAGAGCTAAGGCTTGGCTACATTCACTACGAGCAGGTTCCATCACAACTTGGAACACTCTTGCCACCAAATTCCTTGTAAAATATTTTCCCCTAGCCAGAACAACAAGGATGAGAATGACATCACATCCTTTGTGCAGCATGACTCAAACTCCCTCTGCGAAGCTGGGGAGAGGTACAAGAAATTTCTCTAGAAATGTCCTCACCATGAAATTGTAAAATGGCTACAAGTCCAAACCTTTTACAATGGACTTTCTGGACTAATGAATGCTGCTGCTGGAGGAGCTTTAATCGAAAAAAATGAAAAGATTAGGCCATAGACTTATTTGAAGAAATGGCCAATAATAATTCTTTGTGGCCAACAGAAAGGAGCATGATCCAACGAATAGCAGGAATCTAAGAAGTAGGAGCCAACACAACAATGAATGCCAAGCTGGATCAGATATGAAAATTCATGGAAACTCTTAGCATGTAGAGAAATGATGGATCCACAAGTTCAACATATGGAGGAGCACCAGAGGCAGAATCTTACAACACACAAGATGAGACGATGAATTATGTCAAAAATTTCAACAGACAGAGGAACAATCCATATTCTAATACCTACAACCTAGGTTGGAGGAATCATCCCAATTTCACATAGAGCTACACTTCAGGGCAAAGGAACAATCACCACCCGGATTCCAATAATAGAACAAAGGTCAGGAGTATAAAAAAGAACCATGAATAGCAGAAGTGCTGGCCCAAATGAAAAAGCAAAAAGCCAAATATGATGTTATGTTTCAAGACCAAGAAGCATTAAATCAAAGCCAATCAGCTTTTATAAAGACACTGGAAAATCAATAGGGACAACTGGAAAATGTTCAGAGTTATAGACTGCAAGGTACCCTTCCTAGTAACACAGAACCAAATCCAATGAGCAAAGGGAAAGAGCAATGTCAAGCCATCACTTTGAAAAGTGGCACTGAAATCAACAAAGATGTTGGATTCAAGGCATCTACTGAGGAAGTTCCAAAAGAAAGCAGCGAAGCAGATCCACAGATGGAAGAAAAAGAGACGAAAGAAAATGATCGAGAAAGATTCATTCCACCTCCACCGTTTCCACAACATCTATAGAAACAGAAACTAGAAAAGCAGTTTGCTCGATTGCTGGAGATCTCCAAAAAGCTTCATATCAACATTCCATTTGTAGAAGCGTTGGAACAAATGCCCAGTTATGTCAAATTCATGAAAGATATTATGTCACAAAAGCGAAGGTTGGGAGATTACGAGACAGTAGCATTGACGAAGAATTCAGCACCATAATTCAGAGGAATTTTTTCCTAAAGTTGAAAGATCCTGACAATTTCACCATCCCTTACACCATAGGAGAACATTACTTCAGTAAGGCTTTGTGTTATTTAGGTGCCAATATTAACTTGATGCCTTTGTCTATTTACATGAAACTACATATTAGTGAAGCAAAGCCCACCTCAGTCACTCTGCAATTGGATGACAAATCACTAATGTTTCGAAGAGGTGTAATGGAAGATGTATTGGTCAAAGTCTACAAATTCATTTTCCCAGCAGATTTCATTGTCATTGACATGGATGAAGAAAAAGACGTACCTATCATCCTCGGGAGACCATTCTTGGCTACAGGTCAAACCATTATTGATGTTCAAAATGGTGAACTAACCATGAGGGTACATGACCAAGAAGTAACATTCAATATTTTCAAAGCCATGGAATTCTCGAATGACGAAAGGGAAGAGGAATGTTTCAGACTTGATGTAATTGATAGTATCATCCAGAACACTGATGCAATGCAACTTTCTTGAGTGACTTTCTTGGATGTAATTGATAGTATCATCCAGTTGGCTTGCTGGTTTATTTGTGTGTGCCGTGTGAGGCTAAGAGGTGAGTGCCTTGAGTGACTTAGGGTTTATTTCTTTATTTTTGGCCGAGAGAGAGGCGTGAGTGGATGGGGGGCCAAGGAATAAGAGGGGCTGTCCAGTTTATTGTGTGGTTGTGTTGAATATAAGAGAGAGCCGAGTGAGTGGAATAGAGAGAGATGGGAGAGAGAAAGAGTGGCGTGAGGATTAGGGTTTTCTTGTGGTCAATTGCCATGAATGGTGAGCTCCCCCTGTTCAAGGGTTTGGTTTGTGTGTCTTTTTATAAGAATGGGCTAGGGTTTTCCTTGTATGGGTAGGAAATAAAGATTGCGTAATAATGGGGAATATTTATTTATTTTTTTATAAGGAAAATATCTATTCAATTTAGGAAGGTGATTTGTTTTAGTTTAGGAAAGGGACTTATGGGATTTGATTTGATTTATTTAATTTAGGCATGTGATTTATTTAAATTAGGAAGGTGATTTATTTAGATTTAAATATGTGTTTAATGTGTTGGATATTTTTGGAGGGGATTTGGTGGGCCTGGGCCTGTGGAGCTTGGTTTTTTGGTGGGCTTGAGCGTGTGGGATGATGGTGTGTGGGCTTGGGCATATGCCTTGGTGTGGGTTTTTGGGCCGAGGATAAATTTTAAAACATATGTCCATCGAGCGAACCCGGGGCTAAGCAAACGAATTAAATCCAACAAGGTATTGATTTTTTAATTTTCCATTCCGACGTCCGTTTTCCGTGACTTCCGTAACTTATCGGGTAGTGCCTCCATATGAGGCACATCATCGGGACTTATGCAAAATGGAGTGCCTACAATCGCCCCCACTTTGATAGGACTTATGTAGTTTGTGACAGTGACAATCCTATCAAAGTTATGCACGTATTTTTTACTTACCTGCCTTGCCAGCTGCTGCTTGACTTACTTATTGCTTCGAACTGCGTTGATTTGGTGGTGAGGTGCTGCGACCCCTGAGGTTCATCCCTGCAAGATGCTGCGATCTCTAGGAATCACTTCCGGACTGAGCTGATAAGAGGTGGTCCATTCCCGAACCGTTACTGTGAGGTGGTCTATTTCCGAACCGTTACTGATGAGATGGTGGTCCATTTCCGAACCGTTACTGATGAGATGGTCTATTTCCGAAACGTGCTCTATTTTCGGAGTGCCATTCCCGGCATGCTAAACCTCATTTTTGAGGCGGCGTTGATGTGATGGTGGTCCATTTCTGAACCATTTGAGATTGTGGTCCATTTCAGAACCGTGCTCCATTTCTGGAGCGCCATTCCCGACATGCTAAACCTCATTTTCAAGGCATCGCTGATGTGATGGTGGTCTATTTCCGAACCGTTTGAGGTTGTGGTCCAACCGTGCTCCATTTTTGGTGCGCCATTCCCGGCATGCTAAACCTCATTTTCAAGGCATCACTGATGTGATGGTGGTCTATTTGTGAACCTTTTGAGATTGTGGTCCATTTCCGAACCGTGCTCCATTTCCGGAGCGCCATTCCTGGCATGTTAAACCTCATTTCTGAGGCATCGCTGATATGATGGTCCATTTCTGAACCGTTACTGAATTGAGATAGTGGTCTATTTCCGAACCGTGCTCCATTTCGGGAGCGCCATTCCCGGCATGCTAAACCTCATTTCCGAGGCGTCGCTGATGTGATGGTCCATTTCCGAACCGTTACTGAGTTGAGATTGTGGTCAATTTCCGAACCGTTGTCGCTGATGTGATGGTCCATTTCCGAACCATTACTGAGTTGGGATTGTGGTCCGTTTCCGAACTGTTACTGATGAGATGGTGGTCCATTTCTGAACCGTTACTGATGAGATGGTCCATTTCTGAACCGTGCTCCATTCGTTCATCTTTGACGCTTATTTATCGTTTTCAATAAAAGAAAACCTGTGAACACAAAATAAAAATTGCATGTATGTGATATGTATGCATGTATGCGTGGATGTATTTCCTATTCTGATGGGTTAGGTCTTCCTTGTGCTCATCGGTGCTTCTTGTCCACAAAATCTTTGATCGCCCCCTAGGTCGGCTTACAATTTCATTATGCCCGTTCTTTTCTGGTGGTTGGTCAATTCTCTTTTATCTCATGGCTCAAGTTCTCGGTATATCCCTTATCCGCGGGGTAGTAGACTGGTCGCCCCCAGACTTAGTTTAGCCTTCTGCTCTTCGTTACTTGCACTCGGCCAAAGTAGATCATGTGATGTGATGTTCCATATCAACATACTATATTGCCTTTTAAGAAATAGTCCCAATAGTTATACATATTATCGTCCTCAATGAATGCCTAGTATTGAAACCAGAGAACCTTCAAAACACTCAATGCAACTCAATTCAAAGTCTTTGAATAAATGATCTAAGCCAGACTCAAAGTGTGTGTGTGCAAAGTTTCTTTCACAGCTTGATCCTTAAGTAAGCCAACTCAATGATTTCGTTTCAAAAATTGGGATCGATGGGTCAAACCAACCTAGATGTCTCAGTTATGCTCTACAATTGATATTCCGTGCTTAATATGATATGGTTTTTTTTTTCTTTTGTCTCTCTTTCTTTCTTCTTTTTTTTTGTTTTTTTTTTCAACACACCTACCCTTTAAGGTAACATTTCTCCTAATGGTGGTCCTAATACTCGCCCATGGCAGCTTCACGCTTATCGGTTATAAGTGGTTCAATTCTTTTCTTTAGAGACTTTTTTTTTATTTTCAACCATACCACACAACATAACACAAGCAAATCAGGATAGACATTTAGGCGAACGGTCATTCACCGACCTACAATTTCTTCAACTAGTCACTTTGCTAACTACTCAGGTTTTCACTGCTAAGAACCATAATCAAGTGCTTACGAGTCTAACATAGATCAATTACTCAAAGTATCAGATAAAAGCACATCAGGAGTTTATTGTTTCTAAGATTTCTCCCTAAAGCAAACGATTTCATCATTGGACTTATGCCTAACTATTAAGGACTAAAAAACCAAATTTTTTTTCTCTTTTTTTTTTTCTTTTTTTTCACAATGGTCTTTCTATCATTGCCGTAAATTTTTCTGTTCCTCGGTTTCCTTTTCCCCGATATCCATGTTTGCTAAACTCTTCTTGACAAGTCTCAATTTTCTAACCCAACGGATATCTATGATAGCTTTTAAGACACATAGTTTAACATGATGTGTGTATGCATGAGATGCACGTGGTTATCAAAACAACATATATCCTTCCGACCTTATATCTCCCACACTCGTGGTAAGTCCATTTATGTCCTAGGTATGGCTTATTCTATGCACCAATGTGGGGTACATAAAATTGTTCTCTCCTATGCTACGAGGTGAACCTTGGCTGCTTCTGTCCCTTTCCATTGGTAAAAGACAAAGATAGCCCATTTACAACGTGGACTAAGCCGATTATGGGATCATGTCATTGTCTAGAAATGACGAATTGGGCCTTCGGCAATCATGGTCATGGGGATGAACTTAAAAGCGTCCAAAAGTATACAAATATACTGTAACAAGGCGTATCCTTTCTGGATGAAAGCCAGTGCAGATGTCGAACTCATGCTTCTAGCATATTTGGATCGTGTTTGGACTTTCTAAGCCCATCACGGTTTTCATACAAGTTGGCCCATTATCATTTTAAAGCATTCAATCACATTATTACGAGGTGCAAACTTATCCCAGTTGCAAAAGGCCCAACAGGTTTACACTTTTGTGATAACATGGCTAAACAACATCAAATGATAGGGGGCCCAAACAAAAAGTGGTCCATCATCAGTTTAGAAGCTTTTGGCCCAATTGTCATAAGACACAAACTCGTCCCAATTAAATAGCCCAACAAGTTCACATCTTATGAAAAGAAGTCCAACTGAATCCAAATGATGATGGTCCCTAACACAAGTAAAAAATATGGCTTCTATAGGTCATACAACTATGGTTCACATGCGGTTTATAATAGTTTAGATAAAGGCTCATGTCGGTGAATGATTGCCCACAAATAGGTCTCCCCACTCAAGGGTTTGGACGACCAGATGAACGCACCCTTTTTTATACGCTAAGGTACGTGCCGATAAGTGATGATACATCAATGACTGTCAAATGGATTTCTTATTGAAAATTCCCCAGAGGGAGGGTGGAGCGAACTCTCTTAAATACCCTTGCCTCTTAGGCTCTTATCGCCTTTGTGATAGGAATAAACAATAGAACCTCCAAATTAGTCCATCATGGTAAGCTTTGAGTAAATGATTATCTAGGTGTCTTCACAGCTTTTCATTTCGGCTATAGAAAGGTGGTGAGTGAAGGAAGGCACCAAATCATTATCTAACTCTAATAATGCCTTTGGTTAAACCCTTGGACCTAACCCACTTGTAGACATGGTTAACTAAAGCAAAAATCACAAACATTACAAGACATTATTTCAGGGCCGATTCTCTATCCCCAGTGGAGTCGCCAGATTGTAGGACGAAGAAATCGACGACGCTGTTCCAGGCTCGCGGCCAGGTCGGGAGTACGGAGTAGCCCACGGGGGACTAAACCGGAGAAATAAAATGGAGTTGCCACCCAGTGTGAACTAGGAAATGATTTAAGGCCGCACTCACCCCTCGCAAGGGAAGACCTCAAACAGTTGGGTTCAGAATGGTCCATTACTTATGCCAATTGTAATGAAAAGATTTATGCAATAGTATAACCAAGTCTTATACAGCACATGCAAGATAATTTAATCAACACACAAGTTTGCATACCCATGAACATTAATAGAAACAATGGAAGCATACTACAAGGGATATTTAAGCACATGATGCAGAAAGAAATAACCAAAGAGGCAGATATGCATGAAACATAAGGAAAGAATCTATCCAGTGTGTGCGCATTTGAGTAGCATTCGGAAATGTGTTCGAACAGTAAATAGGATGCACGCATTCGAGTAGCGCTCAGAAACGCGTTCGAATGAGATCACTAAAAAGACATCTATAATCACATAATCACATGCAAGAGTTTTTCCCCTAGCGGTACGTGGCGTTGTATCCCAAATACAGACCGCATTACCGTCCATTCGGATTCGAATACGAAATTTACGTCTGGGTTTCCATCTGATATACCGCGAGTGACAACACTCAATCATTAACCCAATATTGACATACATGAAACATGATAATACATATAACTATAAATAACCGAAGAGACAAACATCCGAAACAATGAAGAAAGATAAAAAACACAAAATAAATACGGAACAATAAAACAACCAAAAATCCAAATTAAATACGAAATAATAAAAGACTAATAATACGAAATAAATGCGGAATAATAAATATGTGACAAAAGAATTTGGCCGTTTTCAATGTAGGACTTCGCATGCCCGGATGGACGTATTCCACGTCCAACCAAGCATGTCGTTTCCAGGACGACAAAATAAAATGTAACAAGGGGTGCCCTCAGGTCTTACCTTTTAAGTCGCTTCTTAGCAGTGGGTTACGTGGTCGTCGGAAGGGTTAATGCTCCGCAAATTTTTCGATTCGCTGGTTCAATGCCCTCCTTCGTCACCTCGCTATTTTGGGCTGCTGTTTTCTCTGTTTTACTGTTGTTTTTACTTACTATTTTTGGTGATTTAGGGACTGTTTTGCGGGTGCAGTTTGCGGTAATTAAATTGGTATTTCAAGGGCTATTTTTTGGTGACTTAAGTGTGCAGTTTAGGGCTGTTTTCGGGGATGGTGAGGCAGTTTTTTGGGGTACAGTTTCGGTGATGCATGGACTATTTAAGGGGCTGTGTTTCACGGTTTGGGGGCTGTTTTTAAGGCTGCATGGGCTGCTGTTATTGACGGTGTTCTTTGTTGTTTGGTTTGGTAGTGTCACATAAAGAGATGGACGTGTCTAGGTTTTTTTGGTTATTTATTTTTGTTGTTTTATGCGTGGATTATCTCGGTTTGAGTATGTGTCAAAGAGAGGTGAATTGGCATGATGGTGGTTGATTAATGGGATGAGTGGTGTGTTGAGTAGAGAGTGTGTGTGGTCCTGTGATTATGGCGTAAGTGGTTCGCTGCATGGGGTTTCAACGTGCGTAGCTAGGGTCCTTCTTGACTGGCTACATGAATTGAAGGGCTGGTTTCGGTTTTTCGTGTTAGGTCTTTAGGGTTTATGGTAGTTGCTTTGTGAGTTGGCTTGTTGGTTTATTTGTGTGTGCCGTTTGGGGCTAAGAGGTGAGTGCCTTGAGTGACTTAGGGTTTATTTCTTTATTTTTGGCCGAGAGAGAGGCGTGAGTGGATGAGGGGCCAAGGAATAAGATGGGTTGTCGAGTTTATTGTGTAGCAGTGTTGAATATAAGAGAGAGCCGAGTGAGTGGAATAAAGATAGATGGGAGCGAGAAGGAGTGGCGTGAGGATTAAGGTTTTTTTGTGGTCAATTGCCGTGAATGGTGAGCTCCCCCCTGTTCAAGGGTTTGGTTTGTGTGTCTTTTTTATAAGAATGGGATAGGGTTTTCCTTGTATGGGTAGGAAATAAAGATTGCGTAATAATGGGGAATATTAAATTAGTTTGTTAGAAGGAAAAGATCTATTCAATTTAGAAAGGTGATTTGTTTTAGTTTTGGAAAAGGGACTTATGGGATTTGATTTGATTTATTTAATTTAGGCATGTGATTTATTTACATTAAGAAGGTGATTTATTTAGATTTTAACATGTCTTTAATGTGTTGGATATTTTTGGAGGGGATTTGGTGGGCCTGGCCGTGTGGAGCTTGGTTCTTTGGTGGGCTTGGGCGTGTGTGTTGGTGGTGTGTGGGCTTGGGCGTGTGGCTTGGTGTGAGTTTTTGGGCCGAGGATAAATTTTAAAACAGAGGTCCATCGAGCGAACCCGAGGCTAAGCAAACTAATTAAGTCCAATAAGGTATTTATTTTTGAATTTTCCCTTCCAACGTCCGTTTCCCGCGACTTTCGCAACTTATCGGGTAGTGCCTCCATATGAGGCTCATCATCGGGACTTATGCAAAAATGCAGTGCCTACAGTTATATTTAGTTTATTTAAAAAAATCAGAAAAAGATCCATTGCTAAAAAGGTGTGAATTCTGATATAATTTTGGGACAAAAATATTACTCTATTTTCAACTACACTTATGAATATTGTGGGCACAAAAAGTTGATTAATACCTTGTTAGTTGTGTATATGGAGAATGAAAAAAATAATTGGACAATTTACTTATTTGGTATTTTAGAAAGAAAGAAAACAATTATTAACTTGGATAAGAAATTCACCTGTTTAGTCACTAACTTGTTTTATGTGTTTGATTTTACATTTTATTGACGTTTGTGGGTATCGCCATTGTAAGCCCTCACGAGACTATAACTCGTCCACTAGGGACACCTAGGGGTTTAAAGGCTTGTTGCATATGCTAAATGGAACCATGATCCCTACGAAAGTGGCTTAGTTCAATTTTTAAGTTGTTTATTGTATTTTATTTTGTTGTATTGCTCGAGGACTAGCAAAATATTAGGTTTGAGGGTGTGATAAGTGAAAAATATATCAATATTTACCTCCATTTTCACTTAATATTTTGTTCAGTTTTCTCCAGTTTTGTGAATATTTTTATGTGCTTTGAGTTATTTTTCAGTTAAATGAAGCTTCGGAACTCACTGGAATCAAATCGGGGCTAAAACAGTGAAAAATGGCCAAAAGTGCAAACATTGGAAACATGCATCGTGACGCGCACACACTTTGCGTCGCGACGCGCCTCAGATACTATTATGCCGACGCGCGTCACAGATTTCATCAACATGATGTCATCACTATAGCTCACATCACGACGCAAAACCTTTAACGCATCGTAATGCCAAAGCAATAATTCAGCTGCCACCATTTATACAGTACTGTAGCGCGAGTCGCGACGCGTAGGAGTTTTGCGTCGCCACGCGCGGTGTTTTTGATGCCTATAAATTGAGGCTTGATTTAGAAGGAAAATTCATACCTTCTTCTGGGGATTTCCTTAAGAATACTAAGAAGATTGTATCTTATTTGTTTATTTATAGTTTTCTTGTATTTAATTTATTTTAAGCAATAGATCTTTCTTTATTTTACTTTAAGTATGAGTAGGTAACTTCCCTATGCTATGGTGAAAGGTAAAGCTTTATTATTATAATTTAGATTAATCTCCCATAGTTATAATATATAAACTATCTTGAAGCTTGACTTAATGGATACCGCCTTTATAGTCGGTTGGAATTAATTAAAAATCTGACTTAATCAGGATACTGCCAATATGGTCGGTTGATAATGTCATGCAAATTTATATATTATATAAGGAAGATTTCTAGATTAGAAGTAATAAAAGTGGATCCTCTAACCCCCAACATTTTATTTTATTGTTAATTTTATCTTTTTAATTTCCAGGTTATTTTTATGTTGCTTTCTTTATTTATGTCTTTAATAATCCAGAATATGTGTTGTAACTAACTACTGTATCTAGGATTGTGATGAATTTCAATATCACCGATTTATAAGTTGATTATTTTTTTTGTCTTGGATAATATATTGGTTTATTTATTGAGTCTTAAGATTAATACTTCTTGTTAACTGGCCACTAATAAGATTGATTTGGTAAACTTAAAATAAACTTGACGAAGGAATTTTAGGTTTCCGACTTAGACTCAATAGCTCATGATCTCACATTAGGGTAGATATCCCTTAGGTAGAATTCCTTACAGGATAAACATAAACCTGTCAAGCGGGAGTAGCCATAATTGGAACTTAATCTTAATGAATTCAGGTAATTTGGTTAACATAGACATATGATTAATTGGATTACTTTGGGTGTTTGTATTTGACCATCGACAGAGGCTTTTGCATATTTTTGTGTTCCAGGTTATAAACCGATTGTATTGCACAAAACATGAGATAATCAATTCATCTTAAGAGATATTGGCAGGATTTACAACCCTAGATAGTTTTATAATATTGATTTTCCTTTAAATCACCTTCATATCATTTTAATTATTCAACCCACAATCAATCAATTGGATGCTTGTAAAACATTTTAATGTATATGATTAGATAACGTTAGCCGATTATAGATCCTCGATTGGAAATTGATACATTGATCGCAGCGCGATTAGTGCGCGTTACGTTTGTGTACCACCCCCCCAATACACCTCTACTCAAAACTCCAAACTGCAAACACAAAACATTACATCAGTATCTCTCTCAATGATACTTTAATTTACTACGTACACACACAATCTCAACTATACAAAATATGATACTTTTTTTTTCTTAGACTCTGACTGGATTACAACTCTAACTCGATCTAGTGGACTCAAACCCTCTAATGACTTCCATCCGTATCCGTCCTCTCGAGCTCGTCCTCTAGGTAAACTTGTAAAACACTAGGAGTGGGGGGTTAGATCGTTTGAACGGCCTAGTGAGTTGATAATTTTAAAACGGAAAACTGGAATTCTTATAATTTCCATTGTTCCAAAACTGAAACGTTTCAAGAAAGTTATCTTCTCAAACTCTTTCTTTTTCTGAAAATCAATTCTATTCTGTGAAACTTTCTAGAAACCTTTCTTTTTTTAAAACTCTGAGTTTCTCATAAAATCGCTTCTCGTAAAAGATCTTTTGTAAAACCATCATTTTGAAAGTCTTGTCTCTGAGTATTTGTAGAAAACCTTACGCACCGGGCGTTACGTATCGCCATCCCCCAAACGCCTAAACTAGTGGTCTTAGGGCGTTACGTATCATTGTCCCCTAGCCATTGAACTGGAGCCTAATGTGAAAATCCATGACATTGGAGCATTACGTATTGCCATCCCCCAATGCATCCACTATCATGTTCCTGAATCTAGGTCTAGAGGAGTTATGAATCACCGTTCTCCCTAGCCCTGATATCTGGTGGTCTGGAGAGTTACGTGTCGTCATCCCCCCAAATCATGAAAACTAAGATCTACGGGCGTACGTATCACTGTCCCCTAATCTTGCTCTACATGTCACATGTTATCTGTCAATTCCATAATTACAGCATGAGGTGGTTTTTTCCCCATGCCTCCAAAAATCACAAAATCATGCTTTGAAAAAATCTCTTTCTAAATCATGGCTCAAACCATCACATTTATAAAATAACTGAAAATTTATCTTGGCTAATGCCCTGAAATATTTTAAAAGTAAGTGCCGAGGTAAAAGAAATAAGTAGAAATCAATTTAAGAAAAGAGGTCCACTCAAATTTGGATTCCAACTAGTATTACTTCATTTTGCTGAAGGAATTTTCGGTTTCTACGATGATTTTGCATGGGATATGCTTGGAATCATCACTAGTTATTCCAAAATAGCATGAGAAGAAAATAAAGATGGGAGAGCTTCCTTGATTCTCCTTCACATTTTTGGCTTGCCAATGGAATAAATGAATAGTGCTCTATTTATAGTGTAAGAGCTGAATTTTTTGTAATGAAATAAATGGTTGGGATTTTGCCACATCACTCATTTTAGTTATTTCTCGAATTTTACTGTAGTAGTTACGGATATCAGAATTTTAACCCATTTCTATTTCGAATTGGAAAAATATTACGTGGAAGTTGTAGGTCTCAGTATTAGCTTCTGATAATATAAAGTTGATAAACATCGGAGATCGTATGAAAACATTATGGCCCAAATACCATGGGATGTTCAGATTTAATCTTGGAATGAATTCTGTTTTGAACTACAAGAAATTTTCAATTGTCAAAAAGTCCTTCCATGAACACATACAAGCTTCAATATGATTTTCATATATATCATGCCTCCGATAATGTAATAGTCATTGTCCTCTGATAACATACAAGTCATCAGGATCACTTGGTGTTACAAAATGATTGACATTTACCAACCGAAATGAAAATTCACAGCAGCCTTTTATGGCGGAAACTAAAATATTACAATTGGATTTATTCGGTCGGAATATTTATATTATAGATCAAAGTATTCGGTCGGTAAATTATTTAAAAAAATTAATTAATACTATTTTTATACTAAATAATATTATCAAAAAAATTAATGACATACTGGTTTTTAAAATGGCACATATAATTAATTATTTAACAAAAAATCTAGATAGGGTCATATATAAACACGAAATGTCGAACACTAGTCCATATCATCATCAACAATAAAATAATTATTTTCGTCTTCTTCTATTCCTTCTGAAATTGATTGAATAATTGTTGGACAGCTATGACCCATAGCGTCACTATTTGTACAGATCATGGTGTTGTTGTACAAATTAACTATGTGACAAAGGAAATTGCTTTTTTTTATCATTTGTGATTAGATCTCCAAGATATATAAATGATGAAAAGTCCATATGATTAGTTCTTGGATTGAGATGATATGAGACAGTATCATCTATAAAGGTTTAATCATTAAATATCCCTAGTCGTAGTATTATCGAGATTGGAATCGATTAATGCAGAATAGACTAGATTACACTTGTGCGCGTTTTGTGAGGGCATCGCCTCAACGACATAGTTGTCAATATTTGGGTATAGGATAACTCATTGCAAGTGTAGTAGGGAGGTTCGGTTTACCAATGGGGGTACGGAAAAACAGCTTCGCTCTGGAACAGAACCCCTCGAATTCCCATTGTAGTATTTACTATGTGTCTATGAATTCTGAATCAGGGTAGGCGTAATTGGTCTTAACTGCATGAGACTTGCACCCTTTGGATTGTTGGAAATCTAATAACCATGTCCAAGATCAAAAACAAGCAAAATATATATAAGAATGAACTACATTGAAGTAATGGCGGGGAAACAATACTCACAAAAACGGAATGTGGATGCAATGGATGAAACAAATGTTGCTCCTTTGTGCAGTGGAGGATTCGGCCAAGATGAAAAGAAAGCTCCAAGCAAAGTTGATCCTTCCAAGCTCTAAGATGAGTTTCCCATAACACCTTGTATGATCCCTTGATGTTGCTAGCCAAAGTTGTGTGTTAGAGTTCCAAACAAGCACACTTTCTTCTTGTCTTGCCACAAAACAAATGAAGAATGGAGAGAGCTTTGAGAGCTCACTGTTTCGGTAATTAGAGAGGGAGAGGAGGATATGATTTTTGTCTCAAAAATCAATTTATATTTATGTCATAATTATATTAAATAATATATACTTATGACACAAACCATGCAAAGACTTAGAGTGTCTAACACTCAATTTCCATGCAATACCCTTGAGTGCTTTGTACACTATCTTCATGCAATACATCTTGATTAAATAATGCAAATAATGACAAGTGTCATGTGGGCCCCACACGTTTCCAAATGAAAGTGGGCCCACGTGCACTCACGCGTTCGGGTTCGATATTTCCGAAATACCGAGCTTACGTCGCGACGTTAATTAAATCGAATTTAAATAAATAATTGCGCCTAGCGAAATTATTATTTACGTCGCTAACGAATTAATTCTAAATTAACTCGTTTGCCCGAATTAAAATCTAATTTCAATTTCGCGTCGAAATCGAATTCCGATTATTATATCGAATATAATAATTTTACGATTAATTCTAAATTAATCGTTCTCTCTCTTTATATAGTACTTTATCCAAGATAAAGTCTCTCCGTAATTAATCCAAGATTAATCGAGTTTGAATCATACGTCATTGGTGAATCTTCGGGAAGCGACCCAAGAGACCTCTAGATATGTTGGCAGTAAATCCGGTTGTCGAACTATTCGAACACGTACGTACCAAGTACTACGTTTTTACCGATTTACAAGACAAGGTTAGCTTCTAGCAAAACGCCATGCCTACCCAATTCTCTAGAAATATTCTTACTGGAATATTAGATCTATAACAGGCGTAGTATACCGTAGTATAGTGTATATCGAACCAGTATCGGATGATCACATGTAAGGCCTGGGGCTGGATATGTGTCTGCCCCGTACGATACACATATCGGACATCAAGCAACCAGTCTCTTTGAATCGGATAATCCTGACCTAGTCATATTATCCCGATGGTTGCAACCATTATAGAGTACTAGTTCTGTATCCCTCGCGATCATCATCTCCATATGTCTGAAGTGATACTTCCATCTTGACATCACACCCAGTACACTACGATTCTCGATAAACCCAGAAGAGGTATACACAGAACTCGTTAAAGCCCTGGACCACCAAACCTAAATTTTACCGATTGTCGTAAGTACTAGCGATGCAAATCTCAGGTTAAGATCATATGCACCTACCCTGAAGCGGACTCCCATAGACACGCAGACATACTACCAATGGGACTCCCGCGGGGTCTATCCAGAGCGAAGCTGTTTTCCGTACCATCGGTAAAACACAACCTCCTACCGCACTTGCATAAGTATCCAATACTTAAATATATGAGAACTATGCCGTTGTGCCCTCACAACATGCACAAGTGCAGTACTAGTCTATTCCGCATTATCGATGTCCAATCTCGATAATACTACGACTAGGGATATTTAATGATTAAACCTTTATGGATTGATACTGTCTCATATCATCACAATCCGGAACTAATCATAGGGACTTTTACCATTTATATATCAAAGTAAATAAATTACAAAACGGTAAAAGGCAATTTCATTACTACATAGTTAATTTTGTACAATAATACAATATCATTTACAAAATAGTGACGCTATGGGTCATTACTGTCTAACAATCTCCCACTTGGCCTATAGCCAGTCACTCAAGCATCTAATACCTGAACTATGTACATGTCGCTCAAACTTTTCCCGAGGAATAGCCTTCGTCAGCGGATCTGCAATATTATCCTCTGATGCGATCTTCTCGATCTTCACATCGCCACGATGTATGATCTCTCGAATCAGATGGAATCGTCGAAGAACATGTTTGGATCGTTGATGAGACCTTGGTTCCTTAGCCTGTGCTATAGCCCCGCTATTGTCACAATACAATGGAACGGGCTCAGCTGCTAACGGAACTACTCCTAATCCAATTAGGAATTTTCGGATCCAAACTGCCTCTTTTGCTGCTTCAGCTGCTGCAATGTACTCCGCTTCAGTTGCTGAATCGGCAACAGTATCTTGCTTGGAAGATTTCCAGCTCACTGCTCCGTTATTCAAGCAAAATATGTACCCGGTTTGCGACTTGAAGTCGTCTCTGTCGGTTTGGAAACTTGCATCGGTATACCCAGATACCTCAAGTTCTCCATCTCCATAGATTAAGAAAACATCCTTAGTTCTTTTAAGATACCTAAGGATATTCTTAACCGCCATCCAGTGATCCTGTCCTGGATCGGCCTGATATCGACTGCACATGCTCAAAGCATAGGACACATCAGGTCGTGTACATATCATGGCATACATGATCGATCCGACTGCCGAGGCGAACGGAGTCCGACTCATGTTGTCTCTCTCATCTTGTGTTTTAGGACACATGTCCCTAGATAGAAAGACGCCATGTGATGTTGGCAACAGTCCCTTCTTGGACTGATCCATGTTGAATCTCTTCAACACTTTATCAATATATGTACTCTGGGAGAGTCCAAGTAGCTTTCTAGATCTATCCCGGTAGATCTTTATTCCTAGAATAAAAGCTGCTTCTCCCAGATCTTTCATGGAGAATTTCAATGAAAGCCAAGCTTTCACCGACGTTAACATGGGAATGTCATTGCCTATAAGCAATACATCGTCGACATAAAGGACAATAAAAGTCAGTGCACTCCCACTAACCTTCTTATATACACAAGGATCATCTACGTTTTGAATGAAATCATATTCTTTTATGACCTCATCAAAACGTTGGTTCCATGACCTCGATGCTTGCTTCAGTCCATAAATGGACCGATTTAACTTACAAACCTTGTTTGCAAGTCTTGGTGCGATAAAACCGTCAGGTTGTTGCATATAAAACATCCTCCAACAGGTTTCCGTTAAGGAAAGCGGTTTTAACGTCCATCTGCCATATTTCGTAATCGTAATATGCAGCTATTGCAAGCATTATCCGAATGGATTTAATCATGGCAACGGGTGAGAAAGTTTCGTCATAATCAACTCCAAGTTGTTGACGATACCCCTTCGCTACGAGCCTAGCTTTGTACGTTTGTACGTTGCCATCCATGTCTGTCTTCTTCTTGAAGACCCATTTGCATCCAATAGGCTTTACGCCTTCTGGTGCATCAACCAGTGTCCAAACTTGGTTGGTATACATGGAATCCATTTCGGCCTTCATGGCTTCTTGCCATAAAGTGGATTCGATACCCTGTATCGCTTCCTCATACGTAGCCGGTTCAGTATCCTCAATAAGATTAATATCTACATGAGGTGAGATCAGGAATCCATACCTCTCAGGTATTACCCTGACTCTCTCCGACCTACGTAGTCCTTGTGTAACTGAAGATTGTGGTTCAGTCTCATCCTGGATGGACTGTTCATGTTCCGTTCTTGATTCATTGCCAGGAACAGTATCACTACGACTTTCATCGAGTTCTACTTTCTCCCACTAAACACTGCATTTAGGAATTCCTTCTCAAGGAAAACCGCATGTAGAGCAACAAATACTTTGTTCTCTTTTGGGTTATAGAAGTAATATCCTTTGGTTTCCTTAGGATATCCAACAAATAGGCATTTATCTGATTTGGGTTCAAGTTTGGTACCTTCCAAACGTTTGACGTATGCCCAGCAACCCCAAATCTTCAGGAATGAGAAACCTGGTTTCTTTCCTGTCCATATCTCATACGGAGTCTGTTCAACAGACTTTGACGGAACCCTATTCAAAATAAGAATTGCACTTTCTAATGCATGTCCCCAGAAGGATATAGGCAGCTCAGTGCGACTCATCATCGACCTTACCATATCAAGCAAGGTACGGTTTCTCCGTTCAGACACACCATTTAATTGTGGTGTTCCAGGAGGAGTCCATTGTGAAAGAATACCATATTCTTTCAAGTAATCTTGAAACTCATTACTTAAGTATTCGCCACCACGGTCCGACCGTAATGTTTTAATACTCTTGCCTGTTTGTTTTTCAACTTCGTGTCGAAACTCTTTGAATTTCTCAAAAGTTTCCGACTTGTGCATCATTAGATACACATAACCATAACGTGATGCATCATCCGTAAAGGTTACGAAGTATCGATATCCACCTCTAGCCTGGCTAGACATGGGCCCACAAACGTCACTATGAACGAGGGCTAACAGTTCAGTGGCGCGTTCACCTTTACCACTAAAAGGTGATTTAGGCATTTTGCCTAATAAACAAGATTCGCAGACGTCATATGAATTTGGATCAAATCCGTCCAAGTACCCACTCTTCGAAAGTGTGGATATGCGAGTCTTGTTGATGTGTCCCAGACGACAATGCCACAAATAAGTTTCTTCTTTTGGATTACTCATTTTGAGCCTTTTGTTTGTTATTTTACATTTTGGAGATTCATTTATATTCAAAATATAAAGACCATTATTTGCATCAGCACTGCAAATTTCTGCATCATTTTATATAAATAACACCTGGTGTTTTAAATACAAAAGTGTACCCTGTTTGGGTTAACAAAGATACAGAAATAATATTCCTAGTTAAACTAGGAACAAAATAACAGTCATTTAGTTTAAGTACATGCCCCGAGGGCAGTTCCAAAACAAAAGTGCCTACGGCCAAAACAGCAACAGAAGTTCCATTTCCAACTCGTAGATCTACCTCCCCCGAAGCCAGTCTCCTGCTATCATGCAGATCCTGCACATCAGTACAAATATGAGAACCACAGCCAGAATCAAAAATCCAATTTTTATTAAGACTGGAAGTAGTCATATTTATCTCAATAACAAACATACCTGAGGCCGGAGCCTTGCCCGCCTGTATGTCCTCCTTATGTCCCTTGTTCATGCGGCAGTCACGCTTCCAGTGACCTCTTTTGCCGCATTTCAGGCAAACATCTTGAGACTTGTCCCTTGGCTTCCCAGAAGCCTTTGTTGACTTGGCCTTGCCTTTGTTCTTATGCTTCTTCTTCTTAACACCCCCAGTTGCCTTGAGCCCAGCTTTCGGCGTTTGAGATGTTGTTGCAAAGTGCGCCTCGCGCTTGTTGCCTTTCAGAAGTTCTTTCTCTGACTCCTTGAGAATTGACAACAACTCTCCAAGAGTGTCATCCGAATTCATCAGTTTGTAGTTGATGACAATCTGTTTCCAAGTATCGGGTAGTGACTGTAGAAGTACATCTATAGCCAGCTCAGACTCCAAGACTATACCCATATTAGCCAGTTCATCAATATCGGCTATCATTTGAGTCCCATGGACCTCAACAGAACTACCATCAGTCATACGGGAGCGAAAGATTCTCTTCACCAACTCGTATCTCGCCATCCGCTTATTAGTGCGGTGAAGATCTTGCAATCTTGCCATCATATTATAAGGATCCAAGTCCCTATTTTGGCGACGAAAGTGTTGAGTCATTGAAGCAAGCATGATCGACTGAGCCGTGTCACAATCATCACTGTGAGTTTTCCATAACTCCAGCTTGGCTCAGTGGGCTTAGGCCCGAGAGGTCTCTGAATCGTATACAGTATCCTCTCTGCCCCAAGGACTATCCTTAGGTTCATTTCCCAATCAGCAAAGTTTGTCCCCTAAAGACATTGTCACCCATGATGATGTCACGGACATTTACCTTGCTTAGCCATCTTAACTACGATAGTCCAACTATCTAGTTAACGATAAAATGGGTACAGTCAAACTGTTACAAGAAAAATAACATTTTATTAGTCCAACTAATGTTAAAAATTGACGAAAAAATTTTGTAAGCGCGTAAAGCTAAGTATCTGAATGAAATTGCAAACTCAATACTAGCCTCCCACTATTTTCTACAAGTCTCTAACCCTCTGTTGAGTACTCGGGAAATCCAATTTCCTAGTGGGCTAGGATCCCGTTAAATAACACACAACCTTGACTTTGGCCAACAAGTTGTATGATATTTAACTAGGTAGATCTCGAAGATCAATTGGATCCCATCCAATTCCTAGATCCGGTAGGTGGACATCCAAGTCCAAAACATATATATCTAATACATACGTCAATGTATCCAATACATTTTCCTAACCATTTCCTCTGAATCAACTAAGCCTTGGCTTTGGCACAACAAACCTAATGATTCCAGTTAAGCGGGACCCATTGACAAGGAAAGTTTCGTAATCAATGTCGATGGACAAGAAGTGATCTTGACTTTGGCCAACAAATCACAACTTGGACAGGACACCGATGTGTAACAAAACTCTCATGATTCAAACACATCCTCAATTGACAAAGGTCTTGACTTTGGCCAACAAACCAATGCCAATTTCGGATCTTGAGAAAGAATCATTCAACGGAAGGAAAATCGCTTAATATTGTTTGAGGGATTTTTCGCGTAATTGGCAACCAATTAATTTATCTTTGTTAGGTCTCATCATCATACACCCTTAAGCATGCTTCTAAAACATCATAAAGCGCGTAAAGTAAAGTAATAGTGATATGCGGATGGATATATAAACAACTTGTTCCTAGAACAAATCACTCCCTTTCCTCTCCCCGCTAGCACTATTCTACTTCTACCCAATTACATAATACAATAAGAGAAACCTCATTTACATTGAGGGGAATTAGGTGAGAAGAGAATACAAAGAGATAAAGAGATAAGGCTGGACACGCAGGTCCAATTTATAAATTCCAAATTTACAATAATTTCTAAAATTACCCTTCCCTTCTAATATCCATCCGATATACACTATTCATACAACACATCCACATTCATTCATTCATTCAAGGCATGTTATACAACCAATCAAATCCAATTAATTAGTCTTTAATTAGGTGACAATACAATGTTCAAACAATTGTTTGCATTTGCGCGAGTCCAACTCGTTTTGAGAATAAATACATATGGTATGAATTCACGAATTATATCGAACTACTCGTTAAATCCAATTTAAGTCGTATTCAATACTAATCCTTTATTTAATTCTAAATTAAATATTTACACTTTTATTGTGCTTTTATAACTTAGATTCCAAATCTAGTACTTTGGGTCTCAAAGCCCAACTAACATCTAATGTCCGTTTAATTAAAGTCCGATGGGCTTTCTATTGATTTCATTAGGCTTGGGCCTTGGTCAATGTGGGTCAAACCCAATTTCCAAGCCCAATAAGGAATCACCCTCATTTGCCATAAAATCAATATCAAGCCCATAAGGCCCAATTAAACATAAAAGCCCATTTATTACATTTGGACTTAAATGGTGTGATTAAGGCCCATTTTGGATCCAATCCAAATGGTCCAAATCTACTTGGCCCAACCAAGCCCATTTATGACCAAATATAATAGTTTTAGGCCCAATTCCAATTTAAGCCCAATTAACTAAATTTTAAAATTCCAAATTTTATAACTTAATTAATTAAAGTGTATTTTCATGATTAATCCTTTAAATCAATATTCCCAAAATATCAAATTAATCTATTAATCATATTTTTATCTTAAATACATGTCCAACATTATTTAATCAAAAAATCAAGTCCCTAATCATCATCAAGCATTCGGCCAAGGTGATTAATATGGTTCCGATTTCGTTTTCAATCCAATCAAGTTACAAATGATCATCTCCATATTATTTCAAGTCATCCAATGTCTTAAAATTAAAAAATCATCTAGTCCACATGCTTGCATGTATTCGGCCAAGCCTCATTTGGGTTGGAAAAATTAATCCAATTTATTTTCCATGAAATTGATGATGTATAATCCATTTAACATACATCTAAGCATATTTAATCAAGCAAACTCATCAAATCATGCTTCAAACAATTTTCCCCAAATAACATCCTAATATATTTGCATGCATTTTTAGGCTCAATGATACCATTGTTGGAAATCTAATAACCATGTCCCAAGATCAAAAACAAGCAAAATATATATAAGAATGAACTACATTGAAGTAATGGCGGAAACAATACTCACAAAAACGGAATGTGGATGCAATGGATGAAACAAAATGTTGCTCCTTTGTGCAGTGGAGGATTCGGCCAAGAGAAAAGAAAGCTCCAAGCAAAGTTGATCCTTCCAAGCTCTAAGATGAGTTTCCCATAACACCTTGTATGATCCCTTGATGTTGCTAGCCAAAGTGTGTGTTTAGAGTTCCAAACAAGCACACTTTCTTCTTGTCTTGCCACAAACAATGAAGAAATGGAGAGAGCTTTGAGAGCTCACTGTTTCGGTAATAGAGAGGGAGAGGAGGATATGATTTTTGTCTCAAAAATCAATTTATATTTATGTCATAATTATATTAAATAATAATATACTTATGACACAAACCATGCAAAGACTTAGAGTGTCTAACACTCAATTTCCATGCAATACCCTTGAGTGCTTTGTACACTATCTTCATGCAATACATCTTGATTAAATAATGCAAATAATGACAAGTGTCATGTGGGCCCCACACGTTTCCAAATGAAAGTGGGCCCACGTGCACTCACGCGTTCGGGTTCGATATTTCCGAAATACCGAGCTTACGTCGCGACGTTAATTAAATCGAATTTAAATAAATAATTGCGCCTAGCGAAATTATTATTTACGTCGCTAACGAATTAATTCTAAATTAACTCGTTTGCCCGAATTAAAATCTAATTTCAATTTCGCGTCGAAATCGAATTCCGATTATTATATCGAATATAATAATTTTACGATTAATTCTAAATTAATCGTTCTCTCTCTTTATATAGTACTTTATCCAAGATAAAGTCTCTCCGTAATTAATCCAAGATTAATCGAGTTTGAATCATACGTCATTGGTGAATCTTCGGGAAGCGACCCAAGAGACCTCTAGATATGTTGGCAGTAAATCCGGTTGTCGAACTATTCGAACACGTACGTACCAAGTACTACGTTTTTACCGATTTACAAGACAAGGTTAGCTTCTAGCAAAACGCCATGCCTACCCAATTCTCTAGAAATATTCTTACTGGAATATTAGATCTATAACAGGCGTAGTATACCGTAGTATAGTGTATATCGAACCAGTATCGGATGATCACATGTAAGGCCTGGGGCTGGATATGTGTCTGCCCCGTACGATACACATATCGGACATCAAGCAACCAGTCTCTTTGAATCGGATAATCCTGACCTAGTCATATTATCCCGATGGTTGCAACCATTATAGAGTACTAGTTCTGTATCCCTCGCGATCATCATCTCCATATGTCTGAAGTGATACTTCCATCTTGACATCACACCCAGTACACTACGATTCTCGATAAACCCAGAAGAGGTATACACAGAACTCGTTAAAGCCCTGGACCACCAAACCTAAATTTTACCGATTGTCGTAAGTACTAGCGATGCAAATCTCAGGTTAAGATCATATGCACCTACCCTGAAGCGGACTCCCATAGACACGCAGACATACTACCAATGGGACTCCGCGGGGTCTATCCAGAGCGAAGCTGTTTTCCGTACCATCGGTAAAACACAACCTCCTACCGCACTTGCATAAGTATCCAATACTTAAATATATGAGAACTATGCCGTTGTGCCCTCACAACATGCACAAGTGCAGTACTAGTCTATTCCGCATTATCGATGTCCAATCTCGATAATACTACGACTAGGGATATTTAATGATTAAACCTTTATGGATTGATACTGTCTCATATCATCACAATCCGGAACTAATCATAGGGACTTTTACCATTTATATATCAAAGTAAATAAATTACAAAACGGTAAAAGGCAATTTCATTACTACATAGTTAATTTTGTACAATAATACAATATCATTTACAAAATAGTGACGCTATGGGTCATTACTGTCTAACAGTAATACTTGCGACAATCAATGTACTTTGTTTTGGTCGTCCATGGCTTTAACAAAACAAGGTTCTATGTACGCCTCTTCTGGGTATATTGCAGAATCGTAGTGTTATTGGGTTGTTGTGTGGTGTGATTTGTCGGAATGGAAGTATCACTCCAGTAATAGTGGAGATGATGATCACGTAGGGATACGGAACTCGTTCTCTTATATGCTGCAGTATTGGATATTATTGACTAGGTCCATGTTTATCCAATTATAGAGACAATTACCAGGAGATCCGATATATGCTTCGTACGGGTCAGACACAATTCCAGCACCAGGCCTTGCACGTGACATCCGATATTGGATCGATATACGCCCATACTACGTACACTTATCCTGATATAGATAATATATTCCTGTAAGGATATTTCTGGAGAATTGGGTAGGATGGCGCTTTGCTAGAAGCCAACCTTGTCTTGTAAATTGTACAACGTTCGTACTAGGGTACTTACGTGTTGGATTAGTCCGACGACTGGGATTTATTGCCCATATATCCGGGATCTCATGGGTCGCTTCCCGTCTAGATTCACCGATGACGTATGACTCGAACTTTATAATCTGGGTTAATTAGATGAGAGATAAAATTAATCGGGCTTAATTACAGAGATATTTTATCTAGGATAAAATATTTATAAAGAGAGAGAACGATTAATTGGAATTAATCGATAACATAATATATTCGATATATTATACGAAATTGGATTTCGACGCAGAATTAAAAATTGGATTTTAATTCGGGTGAACGAGTTAATTTAGAATTAATTCGTTAGCGACATGAATAGTAATTTTGCTAGGCATTAATTATTTATTACGTCCAACGGAAAATTCGTTAATTTGAAATTAGCGAACCCAAGCCCGGGGAGTGTTTGCGGGCGCCACTCGCATTGCGAATTAAATTAAAAGTGCGGCCCAAAAGTCACCTCAAGCGTCAAATCACTAGTCACTCAATTGATGTGATGTCTAGTCACTTTTTTGAGTTGATAGTGACAAATTTGTATTGTGATGATGGTGGTAGTTGGCCAAGCTTTAATGCTTGACTTTTTGGAAAAGGAAAATGGTATATGTTTATTTGTTTTCGAAAAAAAATTAACTAATATAATTTGGCAACACCAACACATCTCTCTCTCTCACTCTTCTCTTATTCTCTCACGCCCAAAGGGCCTGATTTCCTCTCGTTTTCTGCCAAACTGCCAAGAATGAAGAGGGAGTGCAAGGTGATTTTTTTTTATGCAAAAATTACCAAGTGCTAGCACACATTTGGGGTCTTACGAAGGTGATAGGAACTGTTGGTTTCTTATTAGGTCCCAAGATATGAAATCAAGCAATTAAACAAGTGAATAAACATCAAATGAGGGGTGCGGAATATACTCACATTGACTGGATCTTGCGACGCGAAGACAAGAAGCCTTCAAGCTTCTCAACCTCGCCGGCGGAGAGATAGTGACGTCCTTGTACTGCAGTGGCGTGCTCGATTTTACTGCTTGTTGGTTCCTCCATGATCGGCATGGATGGACTACATGGAAGTCAAAAGATTCTTAAGCTCAAGAGTTCACTGCCCTATCACCTTAGGAAAGACTCCTGTGTGTGCTAGCACTTGATTTTGCAACAAAACCGTTTTCTTGCTTTCTTTATGTCGCAAACCAGAAAACCTAGGAGAAGAAGAGAAGCTCAAAGCAGTGCTAAATTTTGTGAGAGAGTGGATGGAAAAGAGAAGATCCGAATGTCAAGGTAAGTGGAGAGAGAAAAAGAAATAGTTTAAATATTTATTTGATTTTCCAAAAATCAATAACAAAACCCATTTAACAATAATTAAAAGTCAAAAAAGTAAAAAGCAATCATTGCTTTCACTACCACATCAATCACTCAAATCATCAATAAAATTGTCACATCACTCAAGGTGACATGTGATTTGACGCTTGATGTGACTTGCGATTTGACGCTAGATTTGTCTTGCGTACCGCACTCGAATTCGAAATGCGAATGCACTCGCAAATAATCTCGGGCTCGGGTTCAATAATTCTAAATTAACAAATTTTCCGTTACGACGCAATTAAATGATTAAGCCTAGCGAAATCACTATTCACGTCGCTAACGAATTAATTCTAAATTAATTGGTTCGCCCGAATTAAAATCTAATTTTAATTCCGCGTCGAAATCCAATTTCGCATAATATATCGAATATATTATTTTATTGCTTAATTCCAAATTAATCGTTCTCTCTCTTTAATTAATATTTTATCCCAGATAAAATATCTTCGTAATTAATCCTAGATTAATTTTCTCTCTCTACTACTAATAATCCCAGATTAATTAAAGTGCGAGTCATGCATCATCGGTGAATCTTCGGGAAGCGACCCATGAGATCCCCGGATATTTTGGCAGTAAATACGGTCGTCGGACTATCCGAACACGTAAGTAACTCCTACTACGTTTGTACCAATTTACAAGACAGGTTGGCTTCTAGCAAAGCGTCATGCCTACCCAATTCTCCAGAAATATCTTTATAGGAATATGAGATCTATATCAAGCGTAGTATACCAAAGTATTGCGTATTTCGATCCAGTATCGGACGATCACGTGCTTGGCCCGGGGCTGGAATTGTGTCTGGCCTGTACGAAGCACATATCGGATGTCTGGTAACTAGTCTCTATAATCGGATATACATGACCTAGTCATAATATCCCGATAGCTCGAGCATTTAAGAGAACGAGTTCTGTATCCTATGCGACCATCATCTCTCTATGACTGTAGTGATACTTCCGTCTTAACATCACACCCAACACTCTACGATTCTCAATATACCCAGCATTGGCGTACACAGAACCTGTTAAAGTCTTGGACGACCTCAACAAAAGTATATTGATTGTCGTAAGTATTAGCGGTGCAAGTCTCAGGTTAAGACCAAAGACACCTACCCTGATTGCAGACTCCCATAGACACATAGTCATACTACCAATGGGATTCCGCGGGGGTCAATCCAGAGCGAAGCTATTTCCCGTACCATCGGTAAAACACAACCTCCTATTACACTTGCATGAGTATCATATACCCAAATATATGAGAACTATGCCGTTGTGCCCTCATAAACGCGCACAAGTGTAATACTAGTCTTTTACGTACTTATCGATGTCCGATCTCGATAATAATCTGACTAGGGATATTTAATGATTTATCCTTCTTGGACTGATACTGTCTCATATCATTTTCCATCCAGGAACAAACCATAGGGACCTCTCATCATTTATATATCTAGGTGATCTAATCACAAATGATAAGAGTGCAATCTCCTTTGTCACATAGTTAATTTGTACAACAACACCATGATCTGTACAAATAGTGACGCTATGGGTCATAATTGTCCAACAATCTCCTACTTGGCCTATAGCCAGTCACTCGAGTGCTTGACACCCGAACTACGTATGGTTGGCTCAAACTGCTGAGAAAAGCTTTCGTCAGCGGATTTGTATGAATATCATCTGATGCGATTTATTCGATCATCACATCGCCACGATGTATGATCCGAACGAATCAGATGAATATCGAAGCATGTATCTGGATCGTTGATGAGACCAGTAATTCTTTAGCCTGTGCTGATGCCTAGCTCAGTTGCTAACAGAACTATATCTAATCTAATTAGATTTGTTATTGACACAGATGGCTTCTATTGCTTCCTCAGCTGCTGCAATTAACCTGCATTTGTTGTTTATTCGGTAACAATATCTTGCTTGGAAGATTTCCAGCTCACTGTACCGTTATACAAACTGTATAGTACCGTTTGCGATTTTAGTCATCTTTATCGGTTATAGGAAACTTGCTACAGTGATCCCAGTCACTTCAAGTTCTCCTTCTCCATAGACTAAGACAGCATCCTTAATTCTCTAAGATACTAACGGATGTTCTTAACATCAATCCAGTGACTATCACTCGGATTGGCCTGTTTGTGAATCCATAAGCTCAAAGCGTATGAGACCCCAGGTCGCGTACATTTTTCAATGTACAGTTCCACGGAGAGTTATCGAAATCCAAGCTTTCACCGATATTTATAGGAATATCATTTCCAAGAAATGACATATTATCATTATTTATAGGATAGTATTTTCAGTGCGCTCCGACTAACCCTCTTATATACACAAGAATCATATCGTTTTGAATTAAATCATACACCATTATGATTACATCAAAACGAAAATTCCAAGAACCTGTGCTTGCTTCAATCCAAACATGGATCGAATAACCTGCAAACCTTGTTTGCTAGTTTTGGTACGACAAAACCGACATGATGTTATAAACATCCTCCAAAAGGATTCATTTTCAAGAATGTGATTTTCCCGTTAAGCTGACATATTTCATAAATGAAATATGCAGCTTTAGCAAGCATTTTCGAAATGGCTTTATCGTGGCAACGGTTAAAAGGTTGAATCGTAATCAACACAATGTTGATAAAGATACCTTTCCGTTAAAGGCCCAGCTTTATACGTTGGTATGTTGCCATCCATGTATGTCTTCCTTGAAGACTCATAGTACCAGTAGGCATAATGCCTTGTGGTACATCAACTAGTCTCCAAACTGGTTGATATACATGGAATCCATTTCGGATTCATGACACATTTTCATGATCAGGGAGTCGATACCTTGTATCACTTCCTCATACGTAGTCAGTTGGTATACCTCAAAAGATAGACATCTTTATGAGGTGAGATCAGAAATCCATTTCCCAGTTTGTTTTCTGATTCTCTCCGACCTACGCGGTTCTTGTGTATTCGAAGATTAATGGTAATAGTTTCATTCTTGATGAACTATTTATGTTCCATTGAGATTCGGTGCCTTGAACAGTATTACTCCGATTTTCATCGAGTTATACTATCCTCCCACTTACCACTGCATATCGGTATTCCTCTTAGGAAAACAGCATGGTGACCAACAATCTAATTGTTCTCAGGTGAGATGTATAAGTACTATACTTAAGGTATCCCTAGGATAACCTATATTTGGCACTTATCAAATTTGGGTTCTAGTTTGGTATCATCCAAACGTATGCCTAGCATACCCAAATCATCAGGAATGAGAAACCTGGTTTCTTTCCTGTTCATTTCTAATATGTTATCTGTCAAACATATATATATGGAACCTTATTCAAAATAAGTTCTTGCACTTTTTAAAGCTTATACACTGAAGGAAATGGTAGCTCAGAGCGACTAATGATTAACCTTATCATGTCTAACAAAATTCGGTCAATCTTGTTCGGACACACTGTCAAACTACGTGTTCCGGGAGGAGTCCTTATTGAAAGAATAATATACTCTTTCAATTATACGAGAAACTTATTGCTTAAGTATTTTCCATTACGGTCTTACCGTGACGGTTTAATACTTTAACCGATCTATTTGTCTATTTCGTTTCGAAACTGTGAAAGTTTCCAATTTGTGTTTCAAAAGAAACACATAGCCATACGCGATGCCACATCCGTAATGGTCACGAAATATTCATATCCACATCTAGCCTAGCTAGACATGGGCCCACTTGCTTCACTATGAACTAGGCCTAACAGATCGGTGGCATTTACACTTTTATCAAGTAAATAGTGTTTTAGGCACTTTGCTCAATAAACTAGATTCATAGACTTTATTTGATTGGAATCAAATTAGTCCTAGTACCCACTCTTCGAAAGTGTGGATATATGATTCTTGTTTAATAGTGTCTCTGACAACTATGCCACAATTATTTTCTTCTGATCAAATCAGTTTGAGCTATTTATTTGTCATGTTATATATTTGAGATATTATTTATATTCAAAATATAAATTCCGTTATTCACATCTAATGTGTTTATCTCAATATCATCTTTATATAATAAAACACTTTAGTGTTCTAGAATATAAAGGTACACCCGCAGCGGGTTAAACACTGATATAAAGATAATATATCTAGTCAAACTAGTTACATTATAACAGTTTCTTAATTTAAGTACTAACCCGAAGGTAGTTCCTAAATTCAGGTATCTACGGTTAAAACAGCGACTTTCGTCCCGTTTCCAATTCGCAGATTAATCTCTATTGAAGTCAGTATCATGTTCAAAACAGATTCTGAATATCAATACATATATTTTATGTACCACACTGAGTATTTAAAATCGAATTTTAATACTAGTAGTGAACATAATATTGACAAATATATTTGAAGTCTGAGCCTTGCTCGTCTTTAATTCCTTCATGTCTGCTTTGTCCAAACGGCAGTCACGCTTCCGTGATCCCGTTTGCCACATTTAGGCAGACATTTTGGCATATGTCATTTATCTTCCTAGAAGATTATAATGATTTTGCCCTTTTGGATCCCAATTCCAATAAGACCCCCAAGGTAGAAGTATCTGCTTTAGGTCAACATATATGTATGTCTGCTCACAAAGCCCGAAGGGTAATTGATCAGATTCGTGGACGTTCTTACGAGGACGGATATTCCTTGCTCATTATCAGACAATCACTTATTCACAAACTTCGTGTGGGGCTAATAGTAGCTACCGAGATCAATGCAGTTAATTATGTCTCTCCGAGAAGTTGGTTAGCTACTTCTCATTTTGTTCTAGGCTTCTTCCTATTCGTAGGTCATTTATGGCACGCGGGAAGAGCTCGTCCAGCTGCAGCAGGGTTTGAAAAGAGCCGACGTGCCTTTTCGAAGGGCAGAATCGAAGTATAGTGTCGAACAAGTAGGTGTGGGGCAAGCTCGGACACATTGAGTACACCCTATACATGTATCATAAATCTTTACTGAATGTGACATTCTAGATACGTTTTTTAAATATTGGCTTTTTTCTTATTTAAATCGTGTATCTCCGTCACTTGTAGTGATTTATCATTCAAAAAGAAAAAAGGGGAACGGTGATTGGATTGATGATAAAATAGAATCCTGGGAGAGAACAAATATTTCTTTTTTGATACGAATTTTACCCAAGATGAGAGCCGCCGCTATTTCGAATTGAAAAAGGGGTTAATCGAGTATTTCTTTTTTTGAATATCTGCCAAATATTTTTTGATGAGTTTTACTTGGAGAAATAGAAGGAACGTGTATTACACGCGCAAAATCTGAGAAAATCCCACATGAATATTCTACCATAGTGGTATTCAAGAATCGGTACATGAAATTTTAATGAATTATTCCCTCTATTGAGATGCAAAATGGATCTTGCCTTTTCTTGTTTTTGGGCTCAGATCATATAACATATAATAATAAATTAGTATTTTTCTTGGAATTCTCAGGCGTAAAGCGGCCCATTTTTCTGCTTTAAGAAAAAAAAAAGAAAATAAAATCTTATCTACCAAATCATTTCGCATTTCATTCTTTTTTTCGCGGGTTAACCAAAAGAGGTTAATTCCATGAGCATGAGTTTCAAACTTGACTTTTTATTAAATTAATAATCAGCTTTGCTTTCATTTTATCTTTTCTCCCACCGTCAGATGGTATCTCCAATTATAGCCCCTCTGGGATATTTTCGTTCCATTCTGATGGGGTCAGATCAATTCAAGTCAATTCCATTAGGGGCATGTACAGAATGAAAACTTCATTCTCGATTCTACGAGAATTTTTATGAAAGCCTTTCATTTACGGTATAAATTTAGCAACACTCTTCCCCCAGGATCCGCTGCGGGAAAAGGATAATATGAAATTTCGAGTTGTCAATTATGTCCTTTATGGGAAGGGCAAAGCTGCTCGGGGAATTCCTGACCGATCACTAGAAATGCTCCAACACTCCACCCTTGTCATATATTCCATACATCACACTAGATAGATATCATCTTCATGGAATACGATTCACTTTCAAGATGCCTTGGTGGTGAAATGGTAGACACGCGAGACTCAAAATCGCCTCTAGGAATCTCTGGTACTTTCAACTTCATGATTGTATTCCAGGCCGAGTACAACATCCTTATGCACCCATTCCACATGTTAGGCGTAGCTGGTGTATTCGGCGGCTCCCTATTCAGTGCTATGCATGGTTCCTTGGTAACCTCTAGTTTGATCAGGGAAACCACAGAAAATGAATCTGCTAATGAAGGTTACAGATTGGACCATATTGGTTTTTTTTTTACGCGCCCAAAGAGGTCTTCTTACGGCTAGATCCAATCTCCTGGTCCCTGCGGAAAGGAAAAGGAAAAAGAATTTCACGTTCTTCCTTTCGGGAAGGGCGCGCTTTGGAAGAAGTGATCTGTTATCGAGCTATCTTATTGGGAATAACGAGAGCATCTCTGAATACTCAAAGTTTATCACGAAATCTTGGTGATCTTCTCTATCTAATGAATGGGGAGTCCGCTTTGAAAAGTCTTCCTAAATTTTCTATTTCGTTTTTCTGAACCGGCCCTTCCCGGAGTTATATATGGACAATGACCACTTGAAAAAATGTGGAGGGAGGCGGGATAAATGGCCGATACTACTGGAAGGCGCTAACTATCGATATGATGTCGGAAATAGGCCGATTTTATATCACCCTTCAATTCGAAGTATAAAAGATTGAAAAATCATCACAAACTTTTTCATAAAAAGAAATAAAGATTCGGTTGTCATTTTTGAGATAGTTGGGCAAGCCTCGGGTTTCTAGAATATCAAAGTAAGGTGAGCCTTGCGCTACTTGCCTAATTACAAAGTTTGACTTTGTCTCCTTGAGAATAGTCATTAATTCTCCAAGAATTATTTATTGCAATTTAGCATTTCTAAGATCTAAAAATAGATTCATGAAAATCCTTCAATTTCATTATCATACTTTAAGGATCTAATCCTTAGTTCTGATTCAGAAATTAAGAGGTCTACTTGACAAGTATAATGGATTAAGCACTTAAGTTATCATTACATGAATATTCCAAATATCATGTTCCACTTATTTGCTTAACTCCAGGTTTAGGCATAATACGTTATTTTATCAAATAAACTAACTTGTTATTTTTCCAGGACCATCCTGAAATAATTCCCAATTTGAAAAATATAGTCGTTGAAATACATTTTCACCCAGGATTATGTTTTAAACACTAATCTTTCATTTTTCTTGATTCTAATAGTCCAACTATTTAATAACCGATTTGTGGTACTATGTATTATATTGATTATTATAGTCCAACTATACAATCAAATATAATTTAAATCAATTAACCTCAATTACATTGATTACTATAATCCAATTATAAAATTAGCTGTAAATTGAAATTAATTAATTCAAATATATTGATTACTATAATCCAATTATATAATCAACTATAATACAATCCAACTGTTTATTAAAAACACAATTTAAACATTAGTCCAACTAACATTTAATCTCACGATGAAATAATTTGTGATTGAGCGCGTATGGCGAGTAATTGAACGTATATTGAAAATTCAATTCTTGCCTCGCACTATTTTTCGGCGAGCCTCTAACCCTCTGTCGAGTACTCGGGAAACCACGTTTCCTAGTGGGCTAGGATCCCGTTAAATATCACACAATCATGACTTTGGCCAACAAATTGTATGATAATTAACTAGGTAGATCTCTAAGATCAATTGGATCCAATCCAATTCCTAGATCCGGTAGGGGGACATCCAAGTCCGAAACATATATCTTATATATGCAATACATCCAATGTATTACCTAACCTTTTTCCTCTGAATCAACTAAGCCTTGGCTTTGGCACAACAAACTTAGTGATCCAGTCAAGCGCGACCCATTGACCATGGAAAGCTTCGTAATCAATGTCGATGGACAAGAAATGGTCTTGACTTTGGCCAAAAAACCACAACTTGGACATGACACTGATATGGAACAAAGCCTTCGTGATTCAAACACATCTTCGACAGACAAAGGCCTTGACTTTGGCCAACAACAAATGCCGTCTAGGATCTTGAGTGAGAATCACTCAATGGAAGGAAAGACGCTTAAAATTGAGCGAGGGTTTTTCGCGTGCAAATTGGCAACCAATTTATTATCTTTGTTAAGGTCTCATCATCATACACCCTTAAACATGCATTCTAAACACATAATAAAGTGTATATGAAATAAAATAATAATGATATGCGGATGGATACTTTACATTGATCCTAGATCAAATCTCTCATTTTCTCTCTCCAGCTAGTACATGTATTTACTTCTACCCGTTACACTACACTTCTAAAGAAACCTCATTTACATTGAGGGGAATAGGTGAGAAGAGAATATAAGAAGTATAGAGGTGATAAGGCTGGACACGCAGGTCCAATTAATAAATCAAATTTATTACAATTTCCAAAATTATCCCGCCCGACTAATATCCATCCGATATACATTATTCATGCATTGCAACCATGTATTCACACAAGCATGTTATCAATCAATCTAATCCAATTAATTAATCTGATAATTAGGGATCATCCAATGTTCAAACAACGATTTGATTTTTGCTCGAGTCAAACTCGTTTTGCGAATAAGTACTCAAAGTACGAATTCTTGAATTAAATTAAACTACAACATTAAATCCAATTCAATTTGTATTTAATTCTAATTCACTATTTAATTCCAAATTAAATATTACACTTTATTAAAGAACCTTTACGACCTAAATTCCAAATTCAATCATAACGGGTCTCAAAGCCCGATTAACATCTAATGTTTATTTAATTAAAGTCCAATGGGCTTTTAATTAATTTCTACAAGGCGTGGACTTTTGGTCAATTCGGGTCAAACCGAATAACCAAAATCCAATCTGGGATTTACCCCATAAGCCCATAAATCAATTTTGGTCCATTAGGCCCAATTAAATAATCAAGGTCCATTAAGTCATAATTGGACTTTATGGATTCGGTTTTGGGCCCAATTGGATCCAACCAAATTGGCATAAACCTAACTTGGTACAACCAAGCCCAAAAGCCCAATTACAACCTTTAAGACCCAATTTCCAAAATAAGCCCAAATTGATTTACTTATAAAATTCCAAATTTCATAATTAATTAACCTAAGTGTAATACACAATTAACCACCCAATTAATATTTCTAAAACATCAATTAGCATAATTAATCATGCACTTTAACAACAAATAGTGTCCAACACAATTTATCAAAATCAAACCCATTTTACATGCTTCTTTATTCTCGGCAACATAGGGGTTTTTTCAATCCGATTCGGTTTCAATCCAATTGAATCCACAATCATCATTTCCCAAATCAATTCAACTCATCCAATGAATCAAAATCAAAAAACACAATGAATTTCAATTTATCAAAGAATTCGGCCAAGCCTTTAATTTGGGGAAAATTGTCCAATTCAAAATTCAATCCAATTAAACCTCAAATTAACATTACCCAATTGTTTTAAGTCATCCAATGATCAAAAAAACAAAAAATACCAAGACATAAGGGTTTAAATTTTCGGCCATGCCCAAAAATTTGGGGAAAAATGGATCCAATCCAATTTCATGAAATTGATCGTGCACAACATCAATTAATCAACATACAAGCATACTTAATCAATCAATTTAACCAAATCATGCTTCAATTGATTTTACCCAATTTCAAACCCTAAAATTTTCATGCTTGATAAAAGCTCAAGATACCATTGTTGGTTTCTTATTAGGTCCCAAGATCATGAAATCAAGCAATGAAACAAGTGAATACACATCAAAGGAGGTGCGAAATATACTCACATTGACCGGATCTTGCGACGCAAAGAACAAGAGCCTTCAAGCTTTTCAAACTCGCGGCAGTGACGTCCTTGTACTGTAGTGGAGTGCTTGGTTTTGATGCTTGTTGGTTCCTCCATGATCGGCCGTGGATGGACTCCATGGAAGCTCCAAGCTTCAAGCTCCAAAATGATTCCAAGCTCAAGAATTCACTGCCCTATCACTTTAGCAAGACTCATGGTGTGTGCTAGCACTTGATTTTTGCAACAAAAATCGTTTCTTGCTTCTCTTTTACGTCGGCAAAACCAGAAACATTAGTAGAAGAGGAAGAACAGCTCAAAGCCGTGTGAGAGAGTGGAGGGAAAAGAGAAGACCGAATGTCAAGGTAAGTGGAGAGAGAAAAAGAAATAGTTTATATATTTATTTGATTTTCCAAAAATCAAATAACAAAAAACCATTTACAATAATTAAAAGTCAAAAAGCAAAAAGCAATTAATGCTTTCAACTACCACATCAATCACTCAAATCAATTAATCAAATTGTCACATCACTCAAAGTGACATGTGATTTGACGCTTGATGTGACTTGTGATTTGACGCTCAATTTGACTTGCGTGCCGCACTTGAATTCGAAATATTAATGCCCTCGCAAATAATCTCGGGCTCGGGTTCGCTAATTCTAAATTAACAAATTTTCCGTTGCGACGCAATTAAACGATTACGCCTAGCGAAATCACTATTCACGTTGCTAACAAATTAATTCTAAATTAATTCATTCGCCCGAATTAAAATATAATTTTAATTCCGCATCGAAATCCAATTTTGCATAATATATCGAATATATTATTTTATCGATTAATTCCAAATTAATCGTTCTCTCTCTTTAATTAATATTTTATCCCAGATAAAATATCTCCGTAATTAATCCCATATTAATTTTCTCTCTTCTAATTAATCCCAGATTAATTAAAGTGCGAGTCATACATCATCGGTGAATCTTCGGGAAACGACCCATGAGATCCCTAGATATATTAGCAGTAAATACGGTCGTCGGACTATCCGAATACGTAAGTACCTCATAGTACGTTTGTACCGATTTACAAGACAAGGTTGGCTTCTAGCAAAGTGCCATGCCTACCCAATTCTCCAGAAATATCCTTATGGGAATATGAGATCTATATCAAGCGTAATATACCGAAGTATTGCGTATTTTGATCCAGTATCGGACGATCACGTGCTAGCCCTGGGGCTAGAATTGTGTCTGCCCCGTACGAAGGACATATCAGATGTCTGGTAACTAGTCTCTATAATCGGATATACATGACCTAGTCATAATATCCCGATAGCTCGAGCATTTAAGAGAATGATTTCCGTATCCTATGCGACCATCATCTCCATATGACTGGAGTGATACTTTTGTCTTAACATCACACCCAACACTCTACGATTCTCAATATACCCAGCATTGGCGTACACAGAACCTGTTAAAGTCCTGGACGACCTCAACAAAAGTATATTGATTGTCGTAAGTATTAGTGGTGCAAGTCTCAGGTTAAGACCAAATACACCTACCCTGATTGCAGACTCCTATAGACATATAGTCATACTACCAATGGGATTCCGCGGGGGTCAATCCAGAGCGAAGCTGTTTCCCGTACCATCGGTAAAACACAACCTCCTATTACACTTGCATGAGTATCCTATACCCAAATATATGAGAACTATGTCGTTGTGCCCTCACAAACGAGCACAACTGTAATACTAGTCTTTTACGTACTTATCGATGTCTGATCTCGATAATACTCTGACTAGGGATATTTAATGATTTATCCTTCTTGGACTGATACTGTCTCATATCATTCTCCGTCCAGGAAAAAATCATAGGGATCTCTCATCATTTATATATCTAGGTGATCTAATCACAAATGATAAGAGTGCAATCTCCTTTGTCACATAGTTAATTTGTACAACAACACCATGATCTGTATAAATAGTGACGCTATGGGTCATAATTTTCCAACATGAACCGCACACTTGAGCATGGAATCATCAACCAAACCTTGGAGTTTGGAGGAGGACCATGGCCGAAAATGGAGGACACTTTTCAGCTAAAAACCGTGAGCCTTATGAGGGAAAAGCTTTAAGTTTTTTTCTTCGTCGCATCGCTCAACCGCTCAATGTAAGTATTCCGTAACTTCCTTGTTGTATTCACATGTATGTTTCATTGCTTTAATTTATCCTCGGGACCGTAGAAACCCAACAATGGTATAAGAGCGGTATAAGCATGAAATTTGAACTTAGGGTTAAAATTTGGCAAAATTTATTTGAGCATGTTTGAGTGAAATTGGATGTTTGAGTATGCTTAAATTATGATAACATGGTGGTTATGCATTGTCAATTTGATGAATTTTGGATCGGAAAAATTTTCCCCAAAATGTAAGTCTTGGCCGAGACATGATGAACCCTAATGTCTTCATATTTTTGTTTCGTTGATCATTGGATGACTTGAAATGATTGGAAATTGATATTAATGTTGATTGTGGATTTAATTGGATTAAAACCAAATCAGACATAAATTAACCCTAACTGCCGAGACTATAAACATGTGAAATGGGTTTGATTTTTGATTCAATTGTGTTGGACACTAATTGATGATAATGAGCATAATTAATTGTGTAAATTGATGTTTTAGAAATTTTAATTTGGGTGATTAATTATGGCTTACACTTTGAGTAATTAAATTATGAAATTGAAAGTTTGGAATTTAATTATGTTGGCTTTTAAATTGGATTTGGGCTTGAAAGGTTGTAATTGGGCTTATTGGGATTGGTTGTACCAAGATGGGTTTAGGCTAAACTGGTTGGATCCAATTAGGCCCAAAACCACATCCATAAAGTCCAATTATGACTAATGGACCTTTAACTTTAATTGGGCCTAATGGGCCAAAATTGGTTTCTAGGCATATAAGGGTGATTCCTTAAGAAATTAATTGAAAGCCCATTGGACTTTAATTAAATTAACATTGGATGTTAATCGGGCTTTGAGACCCGTAACGATTAGATTTGGAATTTAAGTCGTAAAGGTTTATTAATAAAGTGTAATATTTAATTTGGAATTAAATAATGAATTAGTATTAAATACATATTAAATTGGATTTAATGTTGTAGTTTAATTTAATTCAAGAATTCGTACTTTAAGTACTTATTCGCAAATGAGTTGGACTCGCGCAAAATCAAATCGTTGTTTGAACATTGGATGGTCATTAATTATCAGATTAATTAATTGGATTAGATTGATTGATAATATGTTTGTGTGGATACATGGTTGCGATGCATGAATAATGTATATCGGATGGATATTAGATGGGTGGGGGCAATTTTGGAAATGTTTGTAATAAATTTAGAATTTATTAATTGGACCTGCGTGTCCAGCCTATTACCTCATTACTCTATGTATTTCTCTTCTCACCTATTCCCCTCAATGTAAATGAGGTTTCTTTAGAAGTGTTATGTAACGGGTAGAAGCAATACTTGTGCTAGCGGAGAGAGAGAAAAATGAGATATTTGTTCTAGGAACAATGTGTAAAGTATCCATCCGCGTATCATTATTATTTTATTTATGCGCCTTATTATGTGTTTAGAATGCATGTTTAAGGGTGTATGATGATGAGACCTTAACAAAGATAATAATTTGGTTGCCAATTTGCACGCGAAAAACCCTCACAAAATATTAAGCTTTTTTCCTTCCATTGAGTGATTCTTACTCAAGATCCAAGACTAGCATTGGTTTGTTGCCAAAGTCAAGGCCTTTGTCCGTCGAGGATGTGTTTGAATCACGAAGGCTTTGTTCCTTATCGGTGTCTTGTCCAAGTTGTGATTTGTTGGCCAAAGTCAAGATCACTTCTTGTCCATCGACATTGATTACGAAGCTTTCCATGGTCAATGGGTTCCGTTTAACTGGGATCACTAAGTTTTTTGTGCCAAAGCCAAGGCTTAGTTGATTCAGAGGAAAAAGGTTCGGCAATATATTGGATATATTAGCATATATAAGATATATGTTTCGGACTTGGATGTCCCCCTACTGGATCTAAGAATTGGATGTGATCCAATTGATCTTAGAGATCTACCTAGTTAATTATCAAACAATTTGTTGGCCAAAGTCAAGATTGTGTGTTATTTAACGGGATCCTAGCCCACTAGGAAACAAGGTTTCCCAAGTACTCCACAGAGGGTTAGAGGCTCACCGAAATATAGTGGGAGGCAAGTATTAAATTTGCAATATTCGTTTAGTTACTTGCCATACACGCTCATTTAAATTATTCGTCAATAAATTAATATATTAGTTGGACTAATAATTAATCGTTGTTTTTAAAACAGTTGGACTGTATTCAAACAATTTCAATTAATGGTTGATTTTATAATTGGATTATAGTAATCAATATAATTGAATTTAATCTATTAAATTATAGTTGATTATATAGTTAGACTATAGTATCATTATAATCAATAGTACCTAAAATCGTTGATTAAATAGTTGGACTATTAGAATCAAGATAAATTGAAAGATTAGTGTTTAAAACATAATCCTGGGTGAAAATGTTTTTAAACGACTTTAATTTTCAAATTGGGAATAAAGTTTCAGGATGGTCCTGGAAACTATTAAGTTACTTTATTTGATAAAATAACATATTAGGCCTAAGCCCGTAGTTAAGCAAATAGTAGAACATGATCTTTGGAATATTCATGTGATGATAACTTTAGTGCTTAATCCAATATGCTTGCCAAATAGACTCCTTAATTTTTAATCAGAACTAAGGATTAGATCCTTATAGTATGATATTGAAATTGAAGGATCTTCATAGATCTATTCTTAGATCTTAGAAGTACTAAAATTGCAATAGTAAACTCTTGGAGAGTTAAGGGCTATACTCAATGAGACGAAGCCAAAGTTTGCAATAAGGGAAGAAGCTCAAGGCGCACTTTACTTCGATATTCCAGAAGACCAATGGCAAAGGAAAAATCATTATAATCTTCTGGGAAAATAAAGGACATATCCCAAAATGTCTGCCTAAACTGTGGCAAACGGGGACACAAAAGCCTGATTGCCGTATGGACAAGGCAGACATGAAGGAATTGAAGAACGGGCAAGGCTCTGACTTCAAATATGTTTGTCATTAAACATGTGCACAACTAGTATTAAAATTGGATTTTAAATACTGGATGTGGTACATAAATATGTACTGATGTGCTAAATCTGCTATGAGCAGGATACTGACTTCAGTTGAGATTTATCTGCGAATCCAAACCGGGACGAAAGTCGCTGTTTTAACCGTAGATACCTAAGTTTAGGAACTACCCTTCGGGTGTGTACTTAAATTAGGAAACTGTTAAAATTTAACTAGTTTAACTAGATACATTATCTCTATATCAAGGTTTAACCCGTTGCGGGTATACCTTTATATTCTAGAACACTAAAGTGTTTTATTATATAAAGATGATATTGAGATAAACACATTAGATGTAAATAACAATATTTATATTTTGAATATAAATAAATCTCAAACATATGTTATGATGAACAAATAGCTCAAACTGATTTGATCAGAAGAGACTTGTAAGTGGCATTGTTGTTTGGGACACAATTAAACAAGACTTGTATATCCACACTTTTGAAGAGTGGGTACTAGGACAAATTTGATTACATTCAAATAATGTCTACAAATCTAGTTTATTGGGCAAAGTGTCTAAAACACTATTTACTTGGTAAAAGTGTAAGTGCCACCGATCTGTTAGCCCTTATTCATAGTGAAGTAAGTGGGCCCATGTTTAGCTAGGCTAGATGTGGATATGAATGTTTCATGACCTTTACGGATGTGGCATCGCGTTATGGTTATGTGTTTCTTTTGAAACACAAATCGGAAACTTTTACAGTTTCGACACGAAATAGCAAACAGATCGGCTAAAGTATTAAACCATCATGGTTGGACCACGATGAAAATACTTAAGCAATAAGTTTCTTATATACTTGAAAGAGTATAGTATTATTTCAATGAGGACTCCTCCCGGAACACGTCAATTGACGGTGTGTCCGAACGGATAAACTGAATTTTGTTAGACATGATAAGGTTAATCATGAATCGCTCTGAGCTACCATTTCCTTCAACGGATACGCATTAAACAGTGCAGAACTTATTTAGAATAAGGTTCCATAAAAATCTGTTTGACAGACTTCATATTAGATATGAACAGGAAAGAAACCGGGTTTCTGATTCCTGAAGATTTGGAATGCTAGGCATATGTTTGGATGATACCAAACTAGAACCCAAATCGGATAAGTGCCTAATAATGGTTATCCCAGGGAAACCAAAGTATATTTCTTATACATCTAACTAGAGAACAATGTAATTGTTGCTCGCCATGCGGTTTTTGCTATCTATATGATAGATTTGCGATGGTGGCACCTACTACTAATCCTTTCGCTCGTATACTTGATACAAACAAGCTTAAAGGCGCCAAAAACTTTACAGATTGAGACTTGGATCTAAGAATTATTCTTGGGTCAGCAGATATAATATGTGTTAGAAGGTCCGTTGCCACTTGCCATATCAGATGATGCAACACAAGAGGAACATGAGACTTTCCAAAAGTGGAGAGATGATGATAGGAGGGTCAAATCATATATTCTCAGTTCCTTAGCACCGGAGCTTAAAAGACAATATTTTGGATTGCCTGACGGATATACTATGATGATGCGATTGTGAGAATCCTTTATGAACCAAGAACAAGTATCGGTTCATAAAATTGTAATGGAATTGTTCCATGCAAAACTTGAAGAGGGCAGGCTGTGAGCCCTCATGTACATAATCTGATTGATCTGATTGAACAGATGAAACGCTAGAATTTCCCTCTAAATGACGCTTTATGACGAAGTGTCATAATTAGATCTCTCCCAACATCATATCGCCAATTTGTAATGTATTTCAATATGAAAGGGATTAGCTGTTCTTATCAGGAGCTGCATAAGATGTTGCAAACTGCGGAGGAAGATTTAAGGAATGGAGTTCCGGCTCTCCCACCTAAACCCACTGCTCTTCCTGCTTCTTCCCAATCTAAAGAGAAAGGGAAGAAGAATAAAAGAATGAAAAAGAAGGGTTCGAATTTTCCACCATATGGTAAGATATCTAAACCAAAGAGAGCTGTCGAAGATAAATGCCACCACTGCAGCAAGATTGGCCACTGGAAGAGGAATTGTCCTGATTACTTGACCCAAATCAAAAAAGAAAAGAGCATATACTTTAGGTACTTTTAATTTTCCCAGTATTGATATCTCATTAGCTTGTGAAGCTATGCTATCCAGTTGGATTTTAGATTTTGCTTGTCCAATTCAAATTTGCAATTCTTTGTAGGTGATGAAGGAAATTAGACGGCTGAAATCTAGGGAGATGCAGTTATGATTTGGGAGTGGCGAATCACTGGATGCAGTTGTTGTGGGCTTATGCGAGATTCCTCTACCTAATGGGAGACTTTTATTGCATGACTGCTTTTTTATACAGGCATATGTTGTAAACATTGTGTTTCTTTTTGTATTAGATACTGAAGGATATAATGTAAAAATTAAGAATCGTTCTTTATATTTATATGATAGTTATAATGTTCAGATCCTAGTTTGTCCAAATGAGCACGATCATTACATTTTGCATACCTCACAATATATCTTTAATGCTGGAATTAATAAACGTAAAATATCTGATATAAATAATACTGAACTGTGGCATATGAGGTCGGGTTATATAAGCGTGAAATGCCTAACCCAGTTAGTTAAGAATGATTTGATACAGGATCTTACTATTGAACCTTATCCAACTTGTGAATCTTGTATTTGGGGTAAAATGACCAAAGCCCCGTTTTCGGGTGTGGGACACCGAGCCGCTGACTTATTGGAATTAATACATTCTGATGTATGTGGTCTTATGAGTCACACCACTCACAGTGGTTTTTGTACTTTGTTACCTTTACGGTACAGTTATGTTTATTTGATGAAACATAAATCGGAAACCTTTGAAAATTCAAAGAATTCTAAAATGAAGTGGAAAAACATACAGGTAAATATATTAAATGTCTTTGATCTAATCGAGGTGGAGAATATATGAGTGGTGAGTTCACTGATTATTTAAATGATAATGGGATTCTCACTCAATATACTCCTCCAGGTACACCTAAACACAATGGTGTGTCCAAAAGGAGAAATTGTACTTTATTGGATATGGTCCGATCGATGTTGAGTTTTACAGATTTACCCCATTACTTATGAGGATATGCTCTTTTAACTGCTGCTCATCTTTTGAATAAGATCCCTTCCAAGGCTGTTTCTACAACTCCATATGAGATATGGACTGGTAGGAAACTGAATCTTAATTATGTTAAGATTTGGGGTTGTCCTGCATACGTCAGGATGGCTCAGCAAGATAAGCTTTCGCATCGAGGGCAAAAGTTTAGGTTTGTTGGATATCTTTTAAATTCGAAAGGATATTTGTTCTATTATACCGAGCATCGAAATGTGTTCATAGCTCTCTTCACAAAATTTCTAGAAGTAGAATTTTTTACTGAAGTAGGTAATCATAGATAGGTTGAACTTGATGAAGTACTACCTGGAACCAATGAACAATTAGAAGAACCTGAAGTTTAAATAGATGAAGAACTTCAACACACACTCCGTAGGTCCCAAAAGGTTCTAAACCTCCTTAACGCTTGTATTTGATACAAGAAAAGAGTCTAGATGTTTCCTACACCTATAGAGAAGTGATGTTAGACATCGATTCCACGAAATGGCAAGAGGCCATGAAATCAGAGTTAGACTCTATGCATCAGAATCAAGTTTGGGACTTGGTTCCGCTTCCTGAAGGAATTATTCCTATCGGTAGTAAATGGGTTTACAAGAGGAAGCGTGGGCCTGTCGGAAAGGTTGAAACCCTTAAAGATAGACTGGTAGCTAAAGGTTACATGTAGCAACCTGGTGTCGACAACGATGAAAATTTTTTGCCAGTTGCGATGCTGAAGTCTATAAGGATTTTGTTGTCTATTGCTACTTACCATGATTACGAGATTTTGAAAATGGATGTCAAAACGGCTTTTCTGAATGGTTTTCTTGACAAAGAAATCTATATGGAACAGCAGAAGGGTTTTTTGTCCATCGAAACCTCATGCATAGTTTGTAAGCTTAAGAAGTCTATTTATGGACTTAAACAAGCTTCGCGAAGTTGGAATCTTCGATTCGATGAGATTATTAGATTGTCTGGTTTTCTCAAGAATACGGAAGAATCCTATGTATACCAGAAGGTTTGTGGGAGTATGATATTATTTTTGGTTCTCTATGTTGATGACATCCTAATAAATGGGAATGATATAGGAATGATGCAGGGCGTCAAAGCTACCTCTATAAGAATTTCTCCATGAAAGACCTGGGTGAAGCTTCTTATATCTTGGGTATAAAACTCTATAAGGATATAAGGAGGAAGCTTATTGGGCTATCACAATCAACGTACATAGATAAGATCTTAGAACGGTAATAATTTTGCTAACTGTAAGACATCAAATATACCGTTCAGACATGGCATTCATCTTTCAAAGAAAATGTGTCCGCAAATAAAAGATGAGAAGATTAGAATGTCTAATCAGTCTTATGATTCATGTTTGCGTAGCAATATGTATGCCATGTTATGTATGAGGCCTGATATTAGCTATGCGGTTAGTGTAACCAGTAGATATAATTCCAATACGAGAAATGACCATTGGATGACAGTTAAACATATCCTGAAATATCTTAAAGTATTAAGGATAAGATTATCATATAGAGGAAATGATATGCATGTTAATGGGTATACGGATTCTGATTTCCAATCGGATCACGATGATAGAAAGTCTACATCATGATTCGTATTTACCCTTAACGGAGGTGTAGTTTCTTGGAAAAGTTAAAAATATTGTTGCTTCAGAAGCTGCAAAAGAAGCTGTTTGGATTAAGAAGTTTATCACAGAATTGGGAGTTGTCCCAAGTATCGAGAATTTGATTCTGTTATACCGTGATAATACTGGTGCCATTGCGCAAGCAAATGAACCAATGGCGCATCAAAAATCGAAGCATGTGGAACAAAAGTACCACATCATTCCAGAGATTGTGTCGCGAGGTGACATTGTGCTCCCGAGTAAAAGACAAAATAAAAACTAAATAAATGAACAAACAATAAGTAACTAAATTAACTAGGCCACTTTCGTAAGGATCAAGATTGCATTTAGCGTATGCAACAAGCCTTTAAACCTCTAGGCGGCCCTAGTGGACGAGTTATAGTCTCGTGAAGGCTTACAGCGACGACACCTATAAACGTCATTCGCACACAATCATGCAAAACTATAAAAATAAAAATAATAAAGAAAATAGTCTTGATAGTTACGTATAATATTATCCTCAAATGATGCTTATCAATGAAATCAGAGAACCTTCAAAGTACTCAAAGCAACTAAAATCTAAATTCTTGAATAAATCATCTAAGCCAGACTCACAGTGTGTGTGTGTAAAGGTTCATTCATACGATTTCGTCTCGAAAATTAAGATCTGATGGGTCAAACCAACCTAGATATCTCAAATTAACTCTGTAATTGCCTTTCTTTGCTCAGTATGGTATGATTCTTTTTTTTTCAACACACCTACCTTTTAAGGTAGCATTTCTCCTAATGGTGGTCCTAACACTCGCCCATAGGTAGCTTCATACTTATCGGTTATAGGTGGTTTAACTTCTTTCTTATCATACCATACATCATAATACTAGCATATTGAGATAGATATCTAAGCAAACAGTCATTCATCGGCAAACAATTTCTTCAACTAGTCACTTTGCCAACTATATAGGTTCTTACTGCTAAAAACCTATTATTAAATGCTTACGAATCTAACCTAGATCACCTACTCAAGGCATCAGATAAAAATAATTTGGGACTTATCGTCTCTAAGATTTCATCTAAAGCAAACACAATTCATCATTAGAATTATGTTTTACTATCAAAGACATAAAAATAATAAATAATAAATAATAAAAAATAATTTTTTTTTCCTTTTAAATAGCAGACACTATCACTGCATACACACACCCCCAAACTTAAAACTTGCATTGTCTTCAATGTAAGATAAATATAAAGAAACAAGAGTAAGGAATAACACTACCGGACATGGAGTTGATCAGGCTCCTACTGGTAAGACTTTGGTTGCGTGGGCTGTGTGGCTTGTGTTAACACCTGTATAAATACTCATGCAAATAAGAAACAAGCAATTAGCACAAAAAAAAAATTAAAATAAAGGAAATAATAATAAAATAAATACAAGAGTTGCCTCTTCACTAACGCGAAGTTTAACATCTTCAGCCAGAAGCAACCACCCAAATGAGTATAGTGGCTTCTTGTTTTATATCCACCGGCTGTTGTGACATGAAAAAGATAGCTTGGCAGGCTGTGCCAGTTTATCCAAATGCCTCTTACTGTTGATTGTTCATGGATGACACAATCTGCTCAATCTGTGTTTCTAAAGACTTCATTGTTGCCCCTATATTTTCCATGTGTGTCTCAATATTGTTCAACCTTGACTCATTCTTTTCAAACCTCACTGAAGTATTAGCAACAAACGTGCTCATGAAATCTTCTAAGGAAGATTTATGCTCATCTCTTTGATAGTTGAAGCCAGATGAAAGTTGCAAGGCATTCTCTGTATTAGCATATGACAGGTTCGGATGATAGCGGTTAGGTACAAGATTTCCTCTATAACTGCTGAAGTTTCGATTGTCATATATTGGACTTACTCAAAGCTCGGGTCTCATTCCAATAACAACCTATTTGTAGCTGCCGCTGATTTAATATATGGTTGTACTCGTGGATTTGTTAGGGCTTGCTACTTGAGTTGAAAGGGTTAAAATCTGCTGTAAATGCCATAAGAGGGTCCACTTCATATATTCCAGCCACCTTGGTCACCGTAGTGCGTTCACCTAGCCATTGAAAGTGGTTAATCGTGACCGGCGTAAACCACAACACGTATAACGCAAGCGTACGTATCGTTCAAGTAGTATAAAAAGTATCGATCCCACGAGGACTTAAAACCTTTTTGTTATCAATTTATTGGGCCAAATGATTACCAGTATCTAACAAGTTGTTTGATTGATTTGAAATGGCGACGATTCTAAATTTAAAGACAAATAAATAAAATTGCTTAAAAGTAGATTTTAAGGAAATTCAATATTCAAAACTATCCAGGGTTGGACTTATTTCAATATTATATAAAAGATAAAGTAGAAGAGTAGTTATCTTATAGTTGGGTAAAATATCAATTTATTAACCTGGAACAAACTTAGTAAAAGCCTCTTCGATGGTCAATTACAAATACCCAGTATAACCCAATTGAACCATATTCCTATGTCAACCACATTACCTGGATTCTTAAGTCTAAGTTCCAATTATGGCTACCCCCGCCCTACAGGTATATTCTATCCTGTAAGGAAATCTATTAAAGGGTTATCTATCCTCAAGGAAGATCGTGTGGGCTATTGAATCTAAGGTCTTAAACTTAAAATCCCTATGTCTAGTTCATTTTAAGTTTACTAATCAATTTAATTAATGGCCAGTTAATTAAAGAGCTTTAAGATTAAGACTCAATAAATAAATCTTTAATTTACCCAAACTATAATCTAACCCTTATAAACCAGTTTAATTGAAATTCATCACACCCTAGATAACTAACTTAGCTACGACACATAACTAGGGCTAAAAACTTAAAGACTTAAAATAAAATTGCATAAAGTAAATGCAGTAAAATAAATGCTGAAAATGAATTAATAAAAATTGCTAAGGTAAAAAGGGAATTACTTCTACTATATACTAATTAGATTTCTCCATAATATAATATAAGCTTTGCAAAACATTTTCATCCAGCCAATAGGCGGTATTTGATTTTTAATTAGTTTAAAAACAACCAGCCATAAAGGCGAATCATTTTAAAAAAACCAGCCATAAAGGCGGAACATCAAAATAACCAGCCATATAGGCGGAATGAAAATAAACCAGCCATAAAGGCGGAACTTAACATTATACCAGCCATTAAAGGCGGAATTTTAAATTAAACCAGCCATAAAGGCGGAATATGAATTTTATTACCCACCGACCAATCTGGCGGTATCCTGATTAAGTCAATTTAAAACTTGAATATATTATAATTATGGGAGATTAATCTAAGAAGTAATAGTAAAAGAATTACCTTTTACCTTAACAGAGGGAAGTTACCTCCTCATAATGAGTAGTAAAAACTGTAAAATAAAGAAAGTTAATTATTATTATTACAGAACTTTAGTTAAAAATTACAAACAATAGATAAAAAGAACTTAGAGAGAGAGAAACTCCCTAATTACATAGGATTTGGGAGAGGAAATGGTACAACAAACTGAACCATCGCGCTCTATTTATAGGCGCGGATGCGGTGCGCGCGTCGCGACGCTGGCTGCGCGTCGCGCCGCGCGCTACAGTGGACACGTGTCACTTGCTGATAAGTTGACTCAGATCTAATCCGCTGACGTGGCACTGTTCATGACGTCACGCTTACGTCATGGCTGACGTGTCAACTGTTCATGACGTCATTGCTTGCGTCATGCTGATGATGTGGAAGGCGACGTGGCGACACGGGGGCTGCGGCCGTCGAGCAATGAGATTTCGACACGTGTCGCGCTGTGATTGGCTTATGATGACGTGGCCTGTTGACTCAGTTGACTTGCTGACGTGGCTGCTGATGTGGACGATGATGTGGCGACACGTGGCATGACACGTTGGGGGCGGTGGCCGTCCGAGCAATGAGATTTCGACACGTGGCACGGCGCATTTTAGCATCTCCGTTGTGATGGTGACACATGGCACGGCGCACGTTAGCAAAGTCAACTTTTCTCAGATTCTGATTTTGTGGACCCCGGCGCCATTTTAGCAACTTCGGCGTAGGCTGGGCGGTCGCGACGGTCAAATCATGAGCGGCGCGACGCTGTGAAGACTGAAATATTCCAGTTGGTGCTTTTTGTCCGGATTTGCCCCAAATTGCTTCCAGTGCGGTCCAAACTTTATTTATCTGCAAAATAACAACAAAAACACATCAAACGTCATAAATCGCGAGAAACTACAAATACAAAACATTAGGTCAAAGAGTGGGAAAATAGGGGTATAATACACCACTCATCACACCCCAAACCTAACATTTTGCGAGGCTCGAGCAAAAACAGAAAAAAAATAACATAAAAATAAAACTTTAACTAAGCCACTTTCGTAGGATCACGGTTGCATTTAGCGTATGCAACAAGCCTTTTAAACCCCTAGGTGTCCCTAGTGGACAAGTGTATGTCTCGTGAGGGCTTACAGCAATGACCCCCCAAACATTTTACAAAAGTAAAAATGTAGTAAAACTAATGCACACAAAAAGCAAAAGGACAAGCGAAAAGAGATAAAGAAAGTTAGTGGACTAATCAGGTGAAAATTCTACTCCAAGTTACTAGTTGTTTTGTGTCTTTCTAAATTACCGAATAAGTAAATTCTCCGATTATTTTTACCATTCTTCATATACACAGCTAACAAAATATTAATCAACTCATTTTTTGCCCACAACAGTCATAAGTGCAGGTTGATAAGAGAGTAATATTTTGTCCTAAAGTTCTATCAGATTCACACCTTTTTGTAGCAATGGAATAATTTTTGATTTTCTGATTTTTTTCTTTGATTTTTTTTTTTTTATTTATATACAATACCTTCGTCTATGTAGCGAGCTTTGGGCGGTGGCTCCCAAACCAGTGGCTTTAGGGCACCAGGTGTTCTTAACACCCCTACGAACTTAATTACTCAGACTTCAGATATTATATTTTTGCAGCATCTTCGATCCATGTATGTACGAGCTTTGGGCCAGTGACTCCCAAACCAGTTGGTTTTAGGGCACTAGGTGTTAAAAACACCCTTACAGACTTAATAACTCGGATCTCGGACGTTTTTTTTTTTTTTTTTTTTTTTTTATTTTTTTTTTACTCCATCACTATTTAGAGATGCTGTCCTCCAATTAAACTATAGTACGGAATATTACCACTTTTCAATTTTAGCTCATGACTGTATGTTCATGTAAATTTCATAATACCTGTCAACTGAACATATGAAGATTCATTTTAGTCAGATTATGGAGAATTCACAAATTAAATAATTTAAAAGGAAATAAACAAAACTTAACTTGTTTCAAAATAAATGGTTTGAGATACGTATCAGGAGTGAAAATTCCTTACTCAGCTACCTCTCACCAATTTCACCTTTTAGTCAAAATAAAAACAAAATGCAAAATATTTTTGTAATTTTTGAAAAATTTTCAATTTTTTTGTATTTTCGAAAAATTTTGGACTAAAAATAAAAACAAATACAAACTAAAACAAGGTACTAATTCAACTAAATCCCTCCCCCAAACCTAAATGAGACATTGTCCCCAATGTCTTAAACAGTAAAAGGAGAGATAGAAGGTTGTACCTGGTTAGCTGAAATCTACAGGAAATTAAAGGTTAAGATCCAGATTAATCGACGCCTCTTACCACGATCGTCCTCAGACCAATTATCTTTGATAGGATAGGGTCAACTTGTGGTTCATAGGCTATGAGTTGGTCTATCAGATCCGGAGCAAGTCTGGCAGTGAAGAGGAGAATCTTCATAGGTTTTGACACGAACCCATTTCTCCGAGCATCATCAAGAAACACACAAAGGAAAATCATAAAAAATCCATCAACGTTGAGTAATCCAAGCGGTTCTGTGTGTATGTTCAGGTTCGCCCAAGATAGAACAATAAAAATTTTCCTCCAATGTACCCAAGCCACCTGGCAAAGCAATAAAAGCATCAGCACGGTTAATCATTTCTACAAAAGTTCAGACATACCTGATACGATCAGTGCTCATCCGTTTGATGATCCATAAGATTTGCCTCTGCCCAAGGGTTTTGGGACGATTCCCAAAACATGACTGCCTCCCTCCTGTACGGCTTTTGAAACAATCCCCATAAGTCTGAGATTGCCTCCGCCATATATTAAATGCATATTCCTTGCGGCTAAGACTCGACCCAATTCCTGTGCTGCTTCTATGTATTGTGGTTTAGTACCAACAGTACTACCACAAAACACACAGATGTTTTCAACTCGTCTTCTTGAAGTGGCTTCCATTTTTCTATGTATTTCTCTTTTTTTTTTTTTTGACTCTGGATGACTTCAAAGGTGCAATGATGAGTTGAATTTATAATACCTGAAAAGGGTGAGTAAAAATAGCACAAGTATCTTCCAAAGGACGATTAGTAGCAAAATAGTAAAATAGATCGTGATAGTCACAAGATCTGGATCCTGTCGGAGGAACAAAGTAAACAACAAAACAAATTAAAATTATTAGGAAAACAAAAGAAATATAATATATACAAAAA
>SKCR01042166.1:0-58711 GCA_019454045.1 Zanthoxylum bungeanum
TATCGTAGATGGAAAATATAAGCCAAACAACTTCGGTGTCCATCGATATAATCATTACATATGGATATAGTCCTTCACGAATATCTCATAAATAGAGCCGGGTCATAAATCCGTTAAACCCCTCTAAATATTTTGTCTCTTAAGCACCATTGATTATATAATGAACAATTAATTCATAACAATTATGAATATAAAACTTTCTATTCGTAATAGAAAAGTTAAGCGCTCAAATTATTCAAGTCCCGAATCAACTCTTAAAAGATATATTCTTCTGCTTCTCGTAAGAAGGAGTGAATTTCATATCTATGTAAAACGTTCCTAGCTACACACCAACTATATCCCTAAAATACGTAGTTATTGGTCGGGAATGCTACACCAACCTCACCTTAGTAAATCAAAGGACATAGTCTACCATGCAGGAGCTCGTAGTACACTCGGGATTAAGATCGAATCCATATATGACCATCTATTAGATAAAATGAATTTCTTCGGTTAACAGATATTAAAAGAAATTCATATTTATCTAAGTCCAGTCCTATATGATCTCATCATACAAGGTGCCTCCATTCCCATGTCACTACATGAACGATCTCAGATTAATGTCGTTATACAATTATAAAATGAACTGCAACTATAGATAAACCACAAACAAAGTACCCTATTTGTTTGCTCTCTATGAACTATTTAGATTATTAACTTCATACTTAAATCCTCTTGTGCATCAAACATACTCGAAGTCTGAAAGTATAAGAGTAATCAAGGTAAATAAGATAATTGGACATTATGCGATTTAAATCAAACAACTTTATAAATGAATAATGAATTTATTATTATTACAATAATCAATTCCGTTTACAATACATGAAGCTCTAAGGCATATATCCCAACAGTAACATAGTTGCATTTAAACTGCAAGAAACTCTTCGGAAGAGTTTCCAATATCATGGTCATCTGGCTATGCTCGTCAATACGAGCTCCATGAGTTTCGACCGTGTTGAGATAGGTCATCATCCTCAAGACATTCTATCAGACAAATGTCTCTTCCTTTATTCTTGCGGTCATCGCTGAGACTATAGCCTCATGACATTGCCGCTCTAAAAGCTGCCCGAACATGCCCTGCAATGACTCCATCATCAAAGATGTTGTAGCCATTGGCTCATGCTTTGTAGCAAGAACCTCGGACATCCCTACTAGCAAGTAGCAGCGGGCTTTCTCATTGACCGCGACCCATTTTTAGTAGGCATCACACACATCTTGGCCAAAATTTCTCGGGAGCACATTCCTCCGTCAAGACAAACTTAAGGTTTTCAAAGACCAAAATATCTTTCATGTTACTTTTCCATTTAACATAGTTTTCCCCATTAATTTGTCATTATAGAGAATTGAAATGATTGGAGAAACCATGGCTGAAATTAAAACAAGCATGCATTTTAACATTCATTCATTGCATATTAAAATCATAAAAAACATTTAGGCATAAAATTAAACATTATGCATGTACCATGTATAATGAATTAGAAACTTAAAACGATTATTGTGCCACATAAATTTATCATTCCAAATAAGTGCCGCTGTAGGGTAGGTTAAGTATTTGCATGATAAATCAAAACAATCTCAATTAATTAATATATGAGAGAATAACTCTTATTCCTATATTAACCAACCATCATTTGATTTGATTAAGGAATTTTGATTAACATTTAATCATTATTTGTGAGTGTAACCCGTTGTTTCGGAATTCTTGGACTTAACTAGTGAAATGTCGTCGTAGGGTAGGTCAGTTCATCAGAAACATTTAGAGTTCCTATCCTTTCGGAATCCAAACTTGATATTGACCCAAAATGGACACCATCCGTAGGGGGACGGAAACAAAGCCGTCTCGAGGCGCATTTTGAATATAATATTTTCACACTAACAATGGATCGCGTGATATATTTTTCGTATATATCTCATACTCACTATTTTAAAATTAAGGTTCATACTTAAAATATCTAATATTTTAATCCACTAGTGTCTCCAAGTTTATGCACAGCTAAAACATAACTCAACTTTACACTAGTGCAAAATTAGTGACATTTATAATTTTAACTCTTAAAATATTATTCACTAATTCTTATTAGTCCAAACTAATATTTTACTTAATTAAATTAATTTAACTAAGTTTATTTTAGTGACCTAATAAATTTTAGCTATTAAAATTTTAGCTCACTAACAAGATTAAAAATTAGAAATTCAAATAAGAGACAAAATTTTTAATTAAATTATTTAATTAATATAAGCGTCTTATAAATTCCAATGGTACACGAAATTATATCCATAGTGCAGACCACACTACCGTCCATTTGGAATCGGATATGAAATTTACGTCCGACTTTCCATCCGATATACCACTGAAAAATATAATGCACTTACCTAGCCCATTAAATATTAAATCCAAATTTCTAATTTTTTAAACATATGACCAAATATTGAACAAGGACTTGTAAGGCCTAATACGTTAGGGTTTGATATGGACCCATTAACTAAACATATCTAATATGTATATTGGTACCATGGCCGGTCACCATACCTAGTGGGCAAGGACATTGGGTAGATAATGATATTACGAAAAACTAGAGGGAGGGTAAGGAAAAATACCCATTTATAATATATGTCGATAGTAGCGTTCTTATGGAAGTATTCTCTAAGAGGCATCCTCTTCAAGTTCCTCTAGGTTTCGATAGCCTTGGCATTTACCAGAGCTGCTTAAACTCAACTCAACCCAACTCATTAATTTAGATTTAGATATGGCTTCTCACGGTGCTAATTTATGGGTATTATTGGGTCTGGGTTTAGCTGGAATTCTGTTAATGACTAAAAAGCTCAAAAAGAATATCAAGCAAGATTTCGGAGCCTTCATCGAGAAACTTCAACTTCTTCCTCCGCCTCAGCCCGCTCCTCCGAAGGCCCCTCATCCCTTAACTGCCCTCACTTTTGCCGTCTCTGACTTGTATGTAATTTCAACCTTTCAATTTTTTTTTTTAAATTTTTTTTTGTCATTAATTTGTTTGGGCTATCATTGATAACAGATTCGATATCGAAGGATACGTGACTGGCTTTGGGCATCCAGATTGGGCAAGGACACACGATGCTGCTTCTAAAACGTCTACTGTGGTTTCTACCCTCGTTGAAGGAGGCTCCACCTGCGTTGGCAAAACCGTCGTGGACGAATTTGCATATAGGTAGTTAACTTTTTCTCATTAATTTTTTATTTTGTTAATATTATTATTTCTGGGCATAATATGCTTTGTTTTCAGTATTAATGGAACAAATAAGCATTATGATACGCCGACTAATCCTGCTACACCTGCACGAGTACCGGGTGGATCTTCTAGTGGGGCTGCTGTGGCCGTTGCTGCTAATCTTGTTGATTTCTCCTTGGGTGAGCTTTTTCTTATTCTTATTATTATTTGTAGCCCAATTCTGCACGATAAATTTAAAAGAAAGAAAACTCCTAAATTTTACTTGTCATACATAAGTATGCTACTGAGGTTGATAGTATCAACTAAGGTTTTCAAGAGGAGTGGAGCTTTTTTATTTGTTGTCAATAAATCTTTTGTGTGCCTCAAAATTTAACTGTAATGATAAGTACTGCTTCTCATATAGGTATAAATTTTGAACATAACTATGCTAACTATGGCAGGTCCAAATTTTATAGTTTATTAACATGTCATTTGACATTGCTAGTGCTACATAGTTTACTAATTTACATCAGATATTTTGGTATGTTTTTTCTTTTTATGTTGTTTATGCTTAATTACTAAATTAGACTATTGTTACGGAAATGAGAATTAATGAATCTCATTTGAATTATTGGCAGGCATTGATACTGTTGGCGGTGTGAGAGTACCTGCTGCATTTTGTGGAATTTTAGGGTTCCGACCCTCCTATGGGGCTGTCTCTCACATGGGAATTATACCTATTTCAACAAGCCTTGATACTGTTGGTATGCATCACTGAAATTCTTACGTTGCTTAATTCAGAAATGATATGATCAATGTTCTAAAAAACGCTAGGCGGTCCAGCAGGGGAGCGCCTAGGGTTTCTAGGTGGTGCGTAGATGGACAGGCTAGGCGGCATTAAGAAGTTTTATTTTTATTCAAAATATTAGAAAAAATAAATAAATTTGGGGAAATTAAAGTGTAGTTTGTGTCTTATGCCTTCATTAACAATTCATTGCAGGCTGGTTTGCTAGGGATCCTAATATTCTACGTCGTGTTGGTCACGTGCTACTGCAACTCCCATTTGCAGCTCAACGTAGTCCAAGGCAAATTATAATGGCTGATGATTGTTTTGAGCTCTTGAAGATTCCTGTTGACAGGGTTGTCCAGGTGGTAATTAAGTCGACCGAGAAGCTTTTTGGAAGTAAGTTATTGTGATATGAACCTATTAACTATTAGCTTTTTTGTGGAAGGTCTATTTAACTTTTCTTTTAAAGTTTTTTTCTTTTGTATCTCGGGCATTTCTCTGATTTTTCTATCGATAAGCTTCTTCAGGACAAGTGTTGAAGCATGAACATCTTGGAGATTATTTTGGTTCTAAAGTTCCAAGCTTGAAAGGTTTTCACAAAGCAAATGGCGAACTCAAAACTTCTTCAATAAAGATACTTGCAAATGTTATGCGGTTACTCCAGCGGTAAGCTTGCTTCTTTATGATATAAATATGTTAAGAATCTGCAAAGTTTTCATGGCATGACTAAGACTTGAGTGTCCCGTGTGGACCATGTCACAATTTTCTTTGAAGGTTATCACTCTGTGTCATACTTGTCTGCATATGTGCATATTGCTGAATGTGGTAATGTGATTTTGAAATAATACAATCATTTCATGTAACTTCTCCTTCACAATGGCAGACTTCTATCTGTGACTTGATTGAAAATATTTGATCATTCGTTATGTGGCTGGTATGTTTAATCTGTTTTTGACCCCCTCTTGTTCTTGTTGACATGGATTGGATAATTCCTGCATGTTCCATATCTTGGGCTCTAGAGTAAAAAGGTGGCTTGCACTGTGGGAAGGTCTATCTTGGTGTCTCATTTAGCTTTTGAGGAAGTAGTTGCTAAATTTCATGATGATCTCAAGGAGAAGTACTTCAGAAGTGAGGTTGATTGAGAAGAGTAATACTATCAGCATAAAATTGAGTGACGAGAATTGTACTCAACATACAAACTAATACAAATTTTCACATAATAACTGATTTACCAATTATCCTTTCCAATCATTTATTTTACTTTATTTAGTTTATTTTTATTTTCACTCCTCTACTTTAATATTATATCAGTTGAGTGAAATAGTTTGCAGGCTTTGTTTGTACGCATATATTGTTGAACTGACAATCATCTATAGGGGTGGAAATATTAAAAACTGGAAGAAGTATTTGGTTGAAGTTATGTCATAGGGAAGATTTTGCAGTGAGATGAATATATCTTACGGTTATGGGCTTATTGTTAGTATTATCATTGAGCACTAACTTTAATAGGACATATGTGTAACAGAGGGATAAGATCTTTCTAATTCCCCTGATCCACTTTATTGTGAGTGGATAGAATCTGTTAATGTCGAGATTTTAATATTGCTTATTTGCATCATTTTGGCTTTGGTTTTCTATTCAATCCCGTGGAAGAAGTTGTTCATCTTTGCCATATTTGCTTTGATGGTGCTTGTAGAGTGTTGTATAACAAGATCTGCATTGTTAAATTTCCTTGCCTTCCCTCACTAGATAATGGATTAATTTAGTTTTTTTTTTTTTTCCTTTTTTCAAACGCAGGCATGAGTTCAAAAATAATCATAAGGAATGGATTGAATTAGTGAAACCTATGCTAGATCCTGATATCGCTGCAGAAATTGGAGAAATGTTGGAAATACCAGAAACAGAGATAGAAAACTGCAAGTCCATTCGGAATGAAATGTGTTCAGCTATCAATTCTCTTTTGAAGGTATTGCTTTTAGCTAATTGTTGACAATGTTCTAAAAAATGCTAGGCGGTAGGCGCACGGTAAGGGAGCGCCTAGGCCTTCTAGGCGATTGGCTAGGCAGTGCTAGACGGTTTTATTTTTTATTCAAAAAAATAGGAAAAAAATTAAATTTTGGGAAAAATCGTACAGACCCGCCTATAAACATTTAGGCGGCTGCCTAGACCCACATGACCCTCTTAGAACCGCTTAGGCGGCCTCTTAGAACCGCCTAGACTCACCTAATCGCCTGGCACCGCCTTGCAACCGTTTTGATGCATAATCGGAACGGCCAGGGACCGCCTAGCGCCTAGGGACCGCCTAGGCCGTTTTTGTGAACAATGATTGAACACATTGTGATATTGTTCATAAGAATGATCACCTAAGAAATGTCTCATGGTTTTGGTTGCTAGAATAGCGCTAATTTTCTGTATGTATGTATGTATGTATGTATACTTTGGGATTGGTTGGTGTGTACTCAGTCTCAGTACTCAGTGAGAGAAATTAAAATTATTTTGCTTCTTTAAAATTTTTCCATTCAAATAAATCTACTGAAAATCACTGGACAGGTTGTTAGTTACTGTACTGGTTTTTTCTGTACCCAAAGGGGATTGTCTAGGCTTCTTGAAGTAAAGCAAGAGCTATAGGATCAAACATCCCTCACACCAACCTTGGAGGGCGAGGGTTAAGTTTAATCTGATTTTTATGCCTGAGGTGGCGAGAGAGTGAGTGTCGTAAGAACAAAGGCCTAAAATAATAGAAAATGGATAAAAAAGAGAACAAATTATTTTTTATTTTTTTATTATTTCTTTTTCCATTTGCCTAAGGGAAGTCTGTATACTAATAATTAAAAATAAATTTCGAGTAAGGGGTGGTTGTCAAAGAATCAAATGACCCAGCATACTTCCAGTCATTGATCACAATCATTCATTTTGACTCGTCGCTACCACTTTTAGTTTTATTTTTAAATCTTCTTCATTAGTTCATCTTGTTAGAGTGCTGATACATTCTTTTTCTGTATTTCATCTTTGCCTGGTGAAAACATGTGATAGTTTAGTACATAAGTTTCACATGTGCACTGTGTTATGGTCGTGCTTCTTCTGGGAATAGTTGCCCCTTTTCATTTAGGTCTTTATCGATTCTCTACATACATTAGTTCTCAATTCTCACTCGGCTGTTTTGCTTGTTTTCATATTATGCCTTTTAACTTGCAAGTTAACGTATTTACATGTATTTATTCACATGGGATTTCTGTGGATCTGCTTCAGTGTTTCTTATTATATGAATGTTACCACTTTTACCTAAATTTTAATTTTATTTTCTTTTTAAGTTTTTCCTGTTAAAAAGGAGAAATATTTTTCATATGTTTTTAGGATCCACTATCCACCGTTGGGGCATTAGTTGACAATTTTATTTTCTTCTTTCGGTAAACAGAAAAGGTTGGTGTTGTGACACTGCTGTGTTGACTATGCTTGTTGTGTATGGTATTTTTTTTAGGATGATGGTGTTCTTGTGATTCCTACCACTGCGTATCCTCCTCCAAAACTTGGCGGGAAGGAGATGTTATCAGAGGATTATCAGAACCGTGCATTCAGTCTATCGAGTATTGCTAGCATATCAGGTTGCTGTCAGGTGTAATCTCTCTCTCACTCATGGCCGACTGTTTTTCATGGCTTGGATGGTCATATGGAAACAAGTTCTGTGGTTTTCTTAGTTTTTTTAACTTGTAATGACAAATTTTTAAATTTAAATTAACTTTGTTTTCTTAATTTTTCAGGTCACCATACCACTTGGATATCATGAAAAGTGTCCTACTTCAGTGTCCTTCATAGCTAAGCATGGGGGTGATCGTTTTTTGCTGGATACCGTGCGGAATATGTATGAATCTCTACAAGAACAGGCTGATATTGCTACTAAATCTAAACTGACAGCAAATACTTTCAACCAGGAACAATCTGCAGAAATTGCTAAAGAAAAGGTTCCTTGCCATATCTTTCTCTTTTGTGTTTTTAGATGTCTTAGTGCAGATGTTTCTGACCTCTTACCATTATCTTCCTCTTATGTGTTTTTAGATGTCTTAGTGCAGATGCTTCTGACCCTTTGGAATAAATTTGAATTATAAAATTGTGCCATGTGATTATCTTGTTCTACTTTTTGAATCTTGGCTTTAGATTTCTTTATATGGTCATTTTTTCCTTGCAAAGATAGTTGGGTTTTCCTGATTTTACTTTCCAGAGATATTCTGAATTGACTTTTTCAGATTTCATCTATATTAAATTTTCTTATTAATAAAAGCTTATTAATTTAGAGAAGTTCTTATATTTTATGAATTTTTCCTCTCAAACTCATAAGGGTTATGATCAGTTATTGTAGCCTATGAAAATTTTTATACCATCTTTGGCATTGAAAATGCTTGAAGTACCCGAGACTTTGGTCTTCATATTGCCTAGTGACTCGAGTCTTTTTTTCTTATATGATTGTCTCGAGCCTCAAGTCAAATATATCATTCTTTAATGTCAGAGTTACTGGAAATTGTGTTAAGTCTCATATGAAGAAATAGCTGGGTGGATTTCTTTTTCATATTATGCCAGTTATACTACCTATAAGTTAAGGCCATTACTGGCATCAGTTGTTTTATGGTCTGTTAGCACTTCTCTCTCTCCTCTTCTTTTTGTGGTGAGAACCTGCCCTTTTTTTGTGCTTGTCAGCCTGAAAATTTTACAATAACACCTGACAATGACCCCCTCACTTGTATTGTTGGTTCATACTTTGTTTCATATTTTTTTTGTTTATTATTTGTGTTGCTTGTGAACTTGTAAATCCTCTTTTTCATAATTGAAATTGATTGTCACTTTAGTTGTTTATATACTAGTTCTATTTGAATTTGTTATGGCTTTGCGTCCTTTGGAAATTCTTTCAGCATATGTTTTTTGTGGAAAAATAAGGTGCTAGAAAAAGGCATGTTGCATCTATTGTATCCAACGAAACTTATTGTCATTGGGGATGCTATATGCTCATTCTCTAATGGTTGGTCTAGATATATAACTTTGATCAACTACCTGCCAGTCAGAACAACCAAATTGAAAAAGGGTGAAAATGTTGCATTTCTGTTAGCTGTTTTAGAAATCATGGAATGGGAGTCTTCAATTGTCCCAGTTCAGAATTCTCTTAGTTTTTCTTAAAATGTAATGTCTGCTGCCTTGTGCTTTTATAAACATATTGTTTTGGTTGGTAAGTAAAGGAAGCAAATAAGTTTTAGATCCACAGAACTCCCTGAGCCAAGCTTAGGCTAGTGTATTTTACAGTATTCTTAAGAAACTAAGCAAAAAAGTTTGATTAGAAACCATTCTTTTCTCTTTGCATATTTTCATTCAACAAATCAAATCTCATATTTTTCTAAATCTATGATTTAGGGAAACCAAGCATATAAAGATAAGAACTGGCAGAAGGCTATTGGCTTTTATACGGAAGCTATCAAGCTTAGTGGAAATAATGCAACATATTACAGCAATAGGGCTGCTGCATATCTGGAACTCGGGAGGTATTTAACATTCTTGAGTCATATCTCATTGTTGTCTAACAATATGTGCTTGATAACTTTCTTTTTCTCCATGCAGCTTCCTTCAAGCTGAGGCAGACTGTACAAAGGCAATCAACATTGACAAAAAGGTGACATTCTTCCTTAAATATAAATTGTATGGTTTGCGGAGATCTTTAGTCCCATTCATTTAGGCAATGCATGGGTGGTCAGGTATCAGACTTTTGACACAGAAGTCATGTTCTTTATGAATATTATTGCCGCAATCTAATATTCATAAGCTTGGTTGTCATACATAAAGTAGTAAGCAATGTCCTAAAAAAACGTAGGCGTTAGGCGTACGTTGGGGGAGCGTCTAGCAGCACCTAGGCCTTCTAGGTGCCTAGAAGGATAGGCTAAGCGGTGTTAGGCGGTTTTATTTTTTATTCAAAAAATTTGGGGGAAAAATTTACAGACCTGCTCAGGCGGCCGCCAAGATCCACTTGACCCGCCTAGCCTGCCGACTATGTCTTAACACCGCCTAGCAACTACTTTCATGCATAATTGGAACAGTCAGGCACCGCCTAGCGCCTAGGGGGCCTGCCTAGGCCTTTTTTAGAACAGTGGTAGTAAGTAACTATGTTCTGAATATTGTACAGCAATGCAGCAACAGTTTGTTATCTGCGTGTTTTCTATTTTTGATTTTTAAACTTCAAAATGGATTGGGGATATTATGCATTTTCTTTGGAACCACTTTAGTATTTGAAATTTAAATTTTCACAAATTTTAAAAGCATATATATGCTTTATAGCATATAGCTTTTTCAATCTGTTCTTTCTGAAATTTTTTTAGATATGCTCCTTCAAATTCTACTATAGCAATGGCCTAAGTAAGTTGGTAGTGGTAATATGCTAATAAAACGTCTTTAAGATGTAATTCCTCCTCTAGTCTGAGCTAAATTTCATGGTAAAGAAACCCAGTAGTTAGAATTCATGGACCGGAAAATAGTGACATGATGCGATGCTTGTGTTCACTACAAATATTGAATGTGCCGAGTATTTTAAGTGCAGTTAATTTTTAATTTTTGGGAATTTTTTGCTGTATTTTGATCTTTCTCCAAAGGGTTATAACATTATTTTTATTCTTTTTTATTTAATCAGAATGTGAAGGCTTATTTGCGCAGAGGCACAGCAAGAGAGATGCTTGGATATTACAAGGAGGCAATTGAAGGTTAGTTATTTCCTTGTATGTGTTGTTTAGCGTTAGTTTGTCAGGGTCTGTATGGATCTTGTATTAGAATGCTGCATTTCCGGATTGGGTTTAACAGTACGATTACTCTGCAATGAGTGGTTTAAAATAATTTAGTTCCTGTGGGCATTCAAGATTGCATGTGCAGATAAAAAATAAAAATTCTGCGATGGGAAAGTACCAAGTGCAAGTAGGCAATTTTGTTACACAGCCATTGGGATTTCTAGTGTTGCTTTTGCCGTGAAGTGTTTCTAAGGCGCATCTCAGAATTTAGTATCAATGTCATGTTGACTGAATTTCATTTGATGGAACATTTTTCCTGCAGATTTTTCATATGCGCTGGTGTTGGAGCCAACCAATAAAAGAGCATCCCTTTCTGCTGACAGATTAAGGAAGGTGTTTATGTAGGTGATTCAAGTGTGTAATGAGTTTATAGGAGGTTCAGCGTCATAATCATGTGAAGTGAAAGCCGTTTCTTCATCTCAGAAAGGCCAATTAAGAGCTGATTGCCAGATGACTCGCGAGTTCGACATACAAGAATTATTTCCCTTCTGCATTTTGATGAAAAGAAGAATCCTTCCCTGTATTAAAACTGATATCTGCAGTGTAGTAGTTATTATCAAAATTTGCAACTGTAGTCCAATTTTGTTTCAAGTTTATTTTATCAAGTAAATTATATTTGGACTGTAATTCTATCTTTCATGAGGATATAACATTGTAGCTTTTACTGTTTTCATCTGGTGGCAATCAATTTTCTTTGAAGTTCCAAATGTCCAGTCGAAAGAATGATAGAATGCAGAAAGCACTCACATAAAGCTCATTTTATTGACTCATCATAAACTCAGAAAACGTAGGGATATTCACGGTTTCGGTTCGAACCGCACCGATCCGAATTGAATCGTGTATTTTTGAAAAATATTGAAAATGATTTCAGTTCAGTCTTAACCAAATCGTAAATTTCGGTTCTATGCAGTTTTGACCCGAACTGTCCAAATTGTAAATTTTGAACTGAATCGCCTAAACGATCCTGTGTTCAAATTAGACATTAGTATACACTTTTCTTCTTCTTTAGCCATGAAATTTAAGACATTCAATAAGCATATGACAATATGTAATGTATAAATGAAAATTATGTATTTTTTCTCTTTAATTATTATGTGAAAATACACAAAAAAAAAAAATTTTAAAAATTTCTGATTCAAATCGCCGATCCGAACTGTCCAAACCACTGAACCGCCTACCCGAACCGCCGTGGTTTTCCTTATCAAATTTGCGGTTTCGATTTCTAATTTCCCAAACCGCCAACCCTCACGGTTAGAGGTTTAAAACGAGAAAACCGACCCGAATCGGCACCACAAACACCCCTAAACAAAATTATGATTCATTGAAAATAATCAGGGATTTATCAGAAATTAATTGGATATGGTAAAATTGAAATTTTATATGATAAAATTAAAAAAAAGAATCAAAATGTCTCAAAAATTTTCAAAAATATCACTAAAATCATTCATTCATGATGATAAAAGATTAAATAAAGTTAAAAAGATGACTAAAGTCTAAAGAAAATGAGGACAAAAAGAAAAGGTTTTTTTTTCCCAGATTAATCGCTGATTAATCAGCCAAAAATCAACAATTTTCAACAGCTACTTAAATCGATAATTTTTTACAAACGATAATCGATGATTTCTTGCTACTTAAACTACAAAGAACATGACAGTTATGTAAATATACTAGTGTAAGACACGCCAATACAAAATATTTGATGCAAAAACAACACTGATTATATATTCTAATGTTCTCCAAATTCTAAACAAAGTTGCATGTGATTACCAAGTTGCTTATGCAACAAACGTTGGATAAGCATTTTTATCTCCATATATTTACATGTAGTAGCAAAACCAAAAAGCTTATCATCATATCAATCAGTTAACAGCAGCTTATCCAACTGTTCATCAGTCCATTGTGAGAGTGAACTCTTCGAAATTAGCCGCTGGCTGTGAATCTTAACTCCCGCATTACCATTTTCTTCATTGTTCACGGGGACCTGGACAAAGTTTGCTGCAGCACTGTTGCATCCTATTTCTTCCAGTAGATTGCATCTTACTGCCTGATTTGAAGACTTGAGCTGCTCGCCCATCAAAATGCTTCTGACATTACCACTGGTGCTTGTAGCAACAGCTAGTTTTGTTCCGTCAACATTTTGTGTCAACACAAATGGTTCCTTCTCTGACACAGAATTCTGAATTCTGCCACCTCTACCACTTAAACTGCTTGGGGGTGCTGAGTTTACATTCCCCGTTTGTTCAGTATTTTGTACACTCCCTCTTGCGCTAGCATTTGGCCTGAGATAACTCATAATTCCTTCTGTTATTGTGGACTGATTTGAGGAGTTGGACTGCTCATCCAACAAATTCTCTACATCATCATAATCGGTGCCTGTTCCAACAGCTACTTTCGATCCATCAAGAATATCTTGTCTGTGCACTAATGGTTCCTTCTCTACAACAGAATTTTGGCTGCTGTTGCCCACAGCACCATGGAAGCTGCTTCGAGGTGATAAATTAACTTTCTCCATTTGTTTAGTATTCTGTACACTTCCTCTCATATCTTCGTTTTGTCTCAGATAATTCATGATTCCTTCCACGTGTCCACGTGACCGTGATGATGTCTTACTGGGTATCCAGGACTTGTCACTGCTTTCTGTTATAGAAAAAGGGAAATTAAGAACATCTTACACTAAGAAATTGAATACAAAAGAATGCAGTATCCATATTGATAAAGAAACTTGACAAAGAGCACCTAAAATAAAACTAGCTTTTGCCTAAACTGCAACATAAGAAATAAGATGAAGATTTCTTTCTCATACCATCAGCAGCAGCAGTATGTTTTACCATCAATGAAGGATAATTTGGTTTTAATGGAGTTGCATCCTTGGAGATGACCTGTAAAACGTTTATCTATTAGTAGGTGAACATTAGCATAAAAAAAATGCTTCGAGACCTTTTTCTTATGATGTTATGCGGTAAGAAAAACAGATTCAAAATGGAAAAAAAAAATTATTTTGTATTTTTCCATTTTAAATATTGTTAAAAGTGGACCACATGTCCACGACTCCGGTAACTTTTTTTTACATTTCTTTTTTACATGGCACCCCCACTCCACCCAAATCCCAAATTGGATGTATCCCCTTGGACTTGAACCCGAACCCATGACCTCTTGCTTTCCTTTGGGGATATGACTCCGGTAACTTTCTTGAAAATATAATTATCAATTATTTCCATAAACCAATGACATGCAAGTGTGGTTAAACACAAAACTTTAGCCTTTACTTGGGTCCAGTCAAAAGTGTTGATCCTTCTGATAACAATCCAAGCAGAATTTTGAATCTTACTAGGAAATTTAGCCTTCTAAACTAGAAACTGGAAAACTCACATTTATTGCAAGTTGAAATGTGTTTCTAATGATAAGACTCATTCGCATGTGAGTGTTTCTATTGAGAAGACCTCTAGCTAGCAAAAACAACTATGCAATACTTCACATGCATTGCCTGTAGAAAATTGCATAGAAACGTGTCTCCCATAGTTGGCTAAAGACCAATATCATCTAATGAAGGAGCAACAAGTTAAGGGCTTTCATAATTAATTCACAATCCCTCATAGTTTCAACTTTCAACATTATGTAAATTGCCTTTGAGCCCTAATCAAACATCAAATCCTTAATATCTTTTCCACTCTAACTTCTAAAATCCCTAATGTTCAAATGTGTTTTGGATTATCAAAAAAGCCAAGCCCCAACCCAATAAAAAGTCAAAATAATTTATAAAATTAACCATCGATGAACCTCTAAGCTTCAGTTACAAGATCTTCGGACATTCTAATCCAATGTTTGGTGTAGTATTCTTCAGCTAGTGTGTCCATTATTAATTTATAAAATGGAAAAGGGTCTCAAACTAAAACATAACTGATGTAAGAGAACAACAGTTCAATACAAATCAAATATATCTGGCTGCAGACCGAACAATACTGGCTGTCACTGCTTACATGTAATAAGAGTTGGTCATTTCCAATTTTTCCAAAGAGAATAGAAACTATAGAAAGGTTCAAATGATTCTGGATAGCTCTCAATGGTTAGCAGTCTTTGAGTCTTTAATGAATTGATAATCCGGCTTGCTTACACAAGAAACAAAACATACCTTGACAATGTTGCTAACTGTTATATTGAGATAGCATGCAGAGCGAGAAGGGGAAAAAACTGCAACCTGAAACAATTGTGCTTTTGTCATTCATTCAGAGCTGAAACAGCATCATATAATCCAAATTGTCAAATAAAGCATGATGAATAAAATTTCTCTTGCTTGATGCTATTTTAGTAGAGAGGGAACAACAAGAAAGAAAGGAATCAAGAAAAAATGATATTAAACCTTATGGAGTATTAAAACTGCTCCAACAGATATGTCTTTTCCAAATTCTCCCTCGGCAAGGACTCTGTGATGAATGCTAGCATCAATTGTACCTGTAGGATCCTAAAATCGAAAGTTGAGTCACATCACTGGTATTCGAATGTATATTCACAAAAAACATCAGAATTTAATTTACCTTTAGTGTTGCCATCATATCTCCAAGGCCATTCGGGGTGGTAGATTTGACAATTGCAACAATCTAATCATAGGCAAACAACAATCACAAACAAAAGATAAATTACAAAACTGCTTCAGTGTTGCTGTAACCAATCAAAACCTTAACTAAAAAGGTTGTAGATTGAGGTGTAGTCAGCTGCTGTCAAGTATAAGTGAATGAGCGATCGATTATTAAACATTAACTACCAGAAAGGGTGGAATTATGCAAGGCTAGGGACTGAATTAGATTACCGAGTGTAATGAAACAATGATTTCACATAAAAACACAACGATCCATTCTTCATCATTGGCTCTATCAATTTTACTGATTTTTTTTATTATGGACTAAAATCCTGGATACCAAAAACCCAGATTCAGCAAATGACTGCCAAAAACAAACACAAAAGAAAATTCAAAACCTGAGACACCCTATCGGCATTAAACCCATTGTTGATCTGACTCAACGGAGTCCCAATTGCGACGCCATCATCAGCAACCAAACCTTGACTGCGAACAAAATCAACAGCGAAAAGCCAGGGATTGCGGAAGAAATCTTCGTCTTCGAGACTGGGTTCCTCGAAAACTCTCCTGACGAACTCTTGCGTTGGAAGACTCACGCCCATCAACATTTTGCGTTGCATTGCCGACTGTACGGCTCCTGCAGGCCCGGAATGAGAGAGCTTTTAAAGGTCTTGTTGATTTTGGTGGGTGATATTGGTGGATTCTTGCGTTTGCAAGGTACGAGAACGGAATCTTCAAGATCAAGGCCCAGTGCTATTGCTTCCATTTGTTGAGACGCAAGTTCATGAGATTACATTTACAGTTCGATTTTGCCTTCGGCGGTTTGACAAAAAAATAAACTCCCAATTTGTATAATTCTCAGAACTGACCTTTTTAACTGTGAACGAAATGACTAATATAGTCACTAATTAAAAGGCCAAAACAAACTTAAAACCCCAACTTATTAAACCCTTAATATTTTAAATGTTAGTTAATATTTTTTATTAGTTTGCACATAATTCAAATAAAAATATAATAAAAATCCTATTACTAAAAAGAATGGACAATTGTGAAATTGATATGTTATGGATGAAATTGAATATGTTAGAATGAATAGGAAAAAATCACTTATGTTGATGGTGTTTTCAGGAACTATGGCATTTAAGGCAGCACGACGAGGACAGAAGGGTAATTCCCTGACTGGTTGAGATCATATAGCCGACCCGACCATAACATATGAAGACCGACCACTTTGGTTCGGATGACCGAGCACTATAAGGTCGGAAGAAACACTCTCAGCATAAAAGATTGTCATGACCGACCTCATGAAGACCGACCAGACGGCGAGTCATGTTCAAGATGACGACACCCTATTCTTGCGGATAAGGTAAAACGGATTATCCTACTATCACAAGGAAATGAAGTCAGAATCTGAAAAGGAATAAGAAAAGAGAAGGGAGAATCGGACTAGGAATCCTTACAAGGAAAGAAGACTAAAGATCAACTAGGATTTCTTGTGCAAATAGGAGTTTGATTTCTGTGTTATTATAAATAGGAGGGCATAGTCTGTGTAAAAGCATGATCAAAAAATAAGGGATCTGAATCTTCAAGCTCTGACTTGTAGAAAACAAAAAGAGACCCGAAAAGAGTGTTTAAGTAATAAAAGTATCATCTTGTTTGTGTCCGTGGACGTAGGTCGGATCCAAATCCACCGAACCACGTTAAATCTCCTTGTTGATTGGTGTGTTTCTGTTTTTGCTAATTTGCCTTTGGTCCCCCATAACCAAACAATTCACTATTGAGGGAGGATTAGTCTCGGGAGTGATATTCCCATATGCCCCTGAGACCAAAATCAGCCGTCAACAGTTGGCGCCGTCTGGGGAACTCAACAAAAAGCAACTCGCGTAGTGAGACAATGGCGGAAGACGGAAACCACCAACCATCAGGGAGCTCTGCTGCAGACTGGATGGAAAAGATTGAGGAAACCTTAGGAAAGAAAGGGAGGAAAGCCAAACTCTGCTAAAAACCATAGTAGACCGGTTGGAAAGGATAGAAGGAGCACACAATGGAAAATTCGAGGCCGGGACTAGCCGACGAAGGAACGACATAGCAGAAGGAAAAAGAATTGTCGATACAAGTGAGGACGACAGACCCCGGAGGGGATCCTTACAGGGTAAGATCTGTAGTGGTTCAGGAAGATTCCCAGACCGAGGACACATGGGAGGAAGAAGATGACAAATCATCCCAGACCACTCCTCCTACGATAGCCCTCACAACACCCGGAGAAGAGGAAAAGAAAAATGAAAAAGTACGAGAAGATACCGACCCCGAGAAGCACCATTCCCGAGATAGCAGAAAGAAAGAAACCACAGGGGGCGGCATGGAACCAAAGACAGCAGCATGAAATCTTGGTTACGGGAGGAGCTGGTCAAATGGGGAGTATACCCCAATGCAGACAGAGGGGATGCCAGGACGGCAAAGATGAGTCCCCCCTCACAGAAGAAATAAACAGAGAAATTCCCAAAAAGATTCAGCATGCCGACCATGACACCATACAAGGGCCATACCGATCTCAAAACCCACATTGAAGGTTTCGTCCTACTAATGGAGGTGCAAAGGGTAACAGGGGACGCCATCTGCAAAGTGTTCCCCTAACTCTGGCCGGACCGGCCATTCTATGGTATAGAAGCCTAGCCCCAAGGAGCATCAGCAGCTTCGCACAACTGAGAAAGTCATTCATACGACACTTCAAGGGAGCTTGTGTCCCCAGAAAGACAATTGGAGAACTAAGGCTTATGAAACAAGGAGACGATGAACCTCTGAAGATATTTGTTGAAAGATACCATAATATGGTACTCGAAGTCGGAGGGTTTGAATCCCCCGAGGCCCTGGAAAGCTTGAAGGGAGCCTTGAGGGTCGGAAGGCTATGGACCCATCTAAGGATCCAAGACACCCCGGACTACGCCACCGCTCTGGAGGTGGCCCGAAAATTCGTTTTGTTAGAGAACGAAGAGAAAGTATCCCGAAAAGGGAACACCATCAGAGAAAGAACCGCAAGGGAGGGTGCCCCCCGCCGAACAGAAAGAGAATCCAGAGACCACCCCCCCGAAGCACAAAGAATTCAAGCCACTGCACCGGACAATCAAGAGAGAAGGGCGCCGACCCAAGTAAACCATGTGGTCGGGGAAGATGCATACATTCCCCTAAAGAAACCACTGGGACAAATTGTCATGGAGATCCAGGGGAAAGGCCTCTTAGTGGAACCCGACCAAAGAGATTCCCCCGGACAAAAGGAACCAAAAGGCTTATTGTGTACACCACAACTCCAAAGGACATGCAACAGACGGATGTAAAGATCTGCGAGAACAAATGGAAGATCTAGCACGAAACGGGTATCTAAACAAATACATTGACCACGAGGTCATGACAGCCAGACAAAGAGCACGTGGTCGCCAAATCAATATCATCGCAGGAGGAAGAACACTGGCCGAAAACTCTAACCGGTCAAGGAAAGATTACAGCAGAACCCGAGGACCAGATGTCTTAGAAACAGAGCAGGTCACAGGGCTACAGGGAGGCCGGTCGGTACCAATAATGTTCACTGATGAGGATACCCGAGGAGTAAGTTTCCCTCATGACGATGCATTGATAATCAAGGCAGTCATCAGCGGGTCGGAGGTAGACAGAATCCTAGTGGACCCCGGGAGCGCGGTTGACATAATTTCCAGAGAAGCACTGGACGACCTAGGGGTAGAATATGCAACCCTGACCAACGATAGCACTCCCTTATACGGTTTCGGAGGATCAGCCGTCATCCCACTAGGAAGAATACAGTTGGCAATAACTGTCGGGACACATCCTCGGACCCGGACGATCATGACAGACTTCACTGTAGTAGACTGCATGAGCAGTTACCAGGCCATCGTCGGGCGACCCTTCATGATGAAAACAAAAGCCGCGATGTCCTGCTACCACCTGAAACTGAAATTCCCCACTCGGGAGGGGATTGGAATTGTGTGCGGAAGCCAGAAAACAGCTCGCAGCTGCTTCGCAACTCTCTCACGAGAAACTCTCTGCATCACAGAAGACAACCGAAAACGACAAAGGAACCAGGGAGAAGAAGAAGAAGACAGAAGCCCAGGCGCCTGGCCAAACAAAAATGCCCGACTCGCTGCAGCTGAGGAAACCGAGGAGATAGAACTTTACGGGACAGGAAAAAGTATAAAGATAGGGGGAGGCCTGAGCGAGTCCATACGACAAAATCTTCTAGAATGCCTGAAGGGATACCCGGACGTCTTTGCCTGGGGATACAATGACATGCCGGGGATCGACCCGAAATTCATCAATCACCGCCTAGCAGTAGACTCATCTCGTAAGCCGGTCAGGCAAAAGAGAAGGAACTTCAATCAAGAGAGGAGTAAAGTATAGCAGCCGAGGTCGAGAAGTTACTAAAAGCGGGTCTCATCAGGGAAGCAAGGTACCCGGATTGGGTATCAAACGTGGTATTGGTCAGGAAGAACAATGGCAAGTGGCGAATGTGTGTCGATTTCACCGACTTAAACAAGGCGTGCCCAAAGGACAGCTTTCCTTTGCCGAACATAGACCAGCTAGTAGACACCACAGCCTGTCAAGGCTTACTAAGCTTCATGGATGCTTTCTCCGGATACAACCAGGTCAAAATGTGCCCGGCAGACGAAGAGAAGACAACCTTCATCACAGATCAGGGGCTTTACTGCTATAAAGTGATGCCCTTCGGGCTAAAAAACGCTGGGGCAACTTTCCAAAGGTTGGTAAACAAAGTTTTCAAACCACTCATCGGCATTACAATGCTGTTTATGTCGATGACATGATAACAATGTCAAAAGAACCAAACAACCACATGGACGACCTAAAAAGGACCTTCGAGCTTCTAAGAAAACACAACCTGAAGCTCAATCCGGAAAAATGTACCTTCGGGGTAGCTTCAGGGAAGTTTTTAGGCTACATGGTAAGTGCCCGAGGAATTGAAGCAAACCCACAGAAGATCCAGGCAATACTGGCCCTAAAGTCTCCCAAAACGTAAAGAAGTACAGAGTCTGACCGGTAGAGTGGCCGCGCTCAACCGGTTCATATCACGAGCAACTGACAAATGCCACCCTTTCTTCAAAGTAATCCAAAAGCAAAAAAGGATGTCGACTGGACGACAGAGTGCGAAGAAGCCTTCCAGCAGTTGAAACAGTATCTGGTGCAGCCCCCACTCCTGGCTAAACCACTCCCAGGTGAAACATTATACCTATATCTGGCTGTTTCGGACCGAGCAGTGAGTTCAGTACTGATACAGGAAACCGACAAGATCCAGAAGCCTGTCTACTATATCAGCAAAGCCCTCTTAGACGCTGAAACCCGGTATCCAGTACACGAACTAGTCGCCCTTTCACTAGTTACGGCAGCTCGAAAATTACGGCCTTACTTCCAGGCCCATCCTATCAGGGTATACACCGGCCACCCCCTAAAACAAATTCTGCAGCGGCCAGAGGTTTCCGGCAGATTAGTAAAGTGGTCGGTAGAACTAAGTGAACATGACATCGCCTATCTCCCAAGAGCAGCAGTAAAGGGACAAGCCTTGGCAGATTTTTTCGCCGAATGTACCGACCCCCAGACCCTGGCTATAGACGAGGACAAATGGGAAATGTCCGTAGACGGTTCGGCCAGCACACAAGGCAATGGGGCGGGAGTCATCCTAAAAAGCAACAAAGGAGAAGAAATCCTACTCGCCCTGAAATTCGCTTTCATAGCAACCAACAATGAAGCAGAGTATGAAGCAATACTGGGTGGTTTGAGACTATGCACGGTGCTAGGGATCCAAAATGTGGTAGTAAGGAGTGACTCGCAGTTAGCCGTTCAGCAACTAAAATGAGCATTTCAAGCAAAAGAGCCTAGCATGATGGCCTATCTGACCGAAGTACGAAAGTTAACCGGGAAGATGGGGATGTACGCTTCGAACAAATCCCCGAGAGGACAATTGTGAGGCAGATTTCCTGGCACGGCTCGCCTCTTCAACAAAAGCCGAGCACCCCAGGATAATCCCTTTGATTTACATCCGGGAAAGGAGCGTGGGAGAATCCAAAGTAGAAGTTCTAGATAAAGAAAGTCAAGCATCATGGATGCAGCCCATCAGAAAATACTTGGAAACGGGAGAAACACCAGAGGACAAAACAGAGGCCAGAAAGTTAAGGTACAAAAGCACCAAATTCTCCCTAATTGACGGGGTACTTTACCGACGGGGTTACTCAGTCCCCCTCTTAAGATGTCTTGCCGAAGAAGAGGCAAATTATGTGCTCAGAGAGATACATACGGGCATCTGCGGAAGCCACGCCGGAGGTCGCTCAATTGCTTTCAAAGCCTTAAGACAAGGTTTTTACTGGCCGACCATGCACCAGGACGGCATAGAAGTGGCCCGCAGGTGCGAAGGATGTCAGAAAAACGCAAACCTCCACCACCAACCAGCAGAACAGTTGACCACGCTACTCAGTCCCTGGCCGTTCGCCCAGTGGGGACTGGACATCATTGGACCAATGCCACAAGGGAAAGGACAGGCGAAGTATGCCATCGTGGCCATAGACTATTTCACCAAATGGGTGGAGCAGAGCCATTATCCACCATAACGGAGAAAAGAGCCACTGAATTCCTGAGGAAAAATATCGTCTGCCGGTTCGGGATCCCCCGAGCTGTCATTACTGACAACGGGAAGCAGTTTGACAGCAAAGGTTTCAGAAAACTTTGCGAGGATCTCCAGATCGCTCTAAAGTTCGCCACGCCAGCCTATCCCAAGTCAAACGGACAAGTCGAGGCGACCAACAAAACCATCAAGGCTAACCTGAAAGCTCGGCTCGGATCCAGCAAAGGCCTATGGGTCGAGGAACTACCAGAAGTACTATGGGCACACCGGACAACCTATAAGGACTCCACGGGAGAAACCCCGTTCTCTTTAGCATACGGATATGAAGCTATCATCCCGGCAGAAATCGGGGTGACCTCCCACAGGGTTCAGCACTATGAGAGTAAGCAGAATGAAGAACTTATCAGAAACCACCTCGACCTAATCGAGAGAAGAGAGAGAGGTCGGCCATGAAAACAACAATCTACCAACAAAGGATGGCCCGCTTCTACAATAAAAGGATTCGGACACGCACCTTCATCCCAGGCGACCTGGTGCTAAGAAAAGTCACCCTAAATACTCGAAGGCCAGAGGAAGGCTCCCTGGGCGCCAAATGGGAAGGGCCCTACAAGGTGGTAAAAGTGGTGAAGCCCGGAGTGTACATCCTAGAACGGCTGGACGGAACAAGATTAAAAAAGCCATGGAACGCCGAGATGTTGAGAAAATACTTCCAGTAAACTTTCCCTTCCTCCTATCCGTTTACGGCAAACAATAAGGGACATGAATTCAAATACAGAGCCTCTCTCAAAATGACCCACAGAGAGTTGTAAGAAGGGCAGTATGTCCCCAAGTATCAATAAAAAACTTTTTTTATCCGCCCTTCTAAAAAAAAAAATTTGCAAAAAGAAAAGAAAAAAAAAAAAAACCGGGGACATACTCAAAACAACAATCCGAACATAAAAAGAAATATGCCCTCTGATGTTCCAAACAGCTCGGGGCTGGATCTTATTCAACTGAGGTCATCAGCTCGGGGTCGGTGCATCCACCGAGTCAGCCCTTCGACTAGGGACGTAACATTCCCCCAGGTCCAAGTGCCCTTTTCTCAGCGCGGGGTCGGGTGCATCCCACCGAGTCAGCCCTTCGGACTAGGGACGTAACATTCCCCCAGGTCCAAGTGCCCTTTTCTCAGCTCGGGGTCGGGTGCATCCCACCGAGTCAGCCCTTCGGACTGGGGACGTAACATTCCTCCAGGTCCAATGCCTTTTTCAGCTCGGGGTCGGGTTACGTCCCACCGAGTCACGCTCATTGGTCTGGGGACGAGACATTCCCCCAGAACCAAGTATCTCTCTTGGCTCGGGGTCCTCAGGGACATACTCGATGCATAGATCCGTGAGAAGCATAGCACGGGGAGGGTGATACCCCCGTGGCGATTGCTTACTCCAGTGTTACCGAACATAAGGAGGAATATGCCCTTAATGTATCGAACACTCTTTGATCCTCACTTACCCGATGTAATGGATCCGTGGGAAAGCATAGCACGGGGGATAATGATACCCCCGTGACGATTGCTAGCTCCAGTGATGCCGGACCTAAGGAGGAATATGCCCTTAGTATCCCGGACACTCTTTGATCCATTCATCATCCGGATCCGCGAGAGACGCAACACGGGGATGCGTTGTGCCCCTGTAGCGTGTGCCTACTCCAGCGTGGTAAGGAGGAGCCCTCATACAATACACAAGCTCCCCAGTGAACCGACGTGTAGAGGATGTGCCCTTACCAATCAAACGCTCTTCTGATCCGAATCCTGGTTCGCCGGGACACTGAATGAAAGATTCAGAATTGTGTTTTGGAGACCTCAGACGGGACGTGTTTTGAGGCATCCATGTTGTTGTTATGCTTGCAAAAAAAAAAAAAAACGTTTTTGGGATAGGTGCTAAGTCACCCCCACCTTTTAAATTTTATTTTCCAGAATCTTGTTTTTGTTTTTTTTCACCGATCTGGCAAATGGACGCCCATGCCAGATTCGGTAGGGTTTCAAAAGGTTGATTCACTTCCCTTCTGAATAAAACCCCAGGGGGTAGTCGGCTCGGGGCTGGATTTTGTTCCGCCGAGACTACTTGGTTATTCAGCTCGGGGTCGGGTTATGTCCCACCGAGTCGGTTTCTTTGGACTGGGGAGGTAACATTCCCCCAGAGCCAAGTGTCTCACTCAGCTCGGGGTCGGGTTACGTCCCACCGAGTCGGTTTCTTCGGACTGGGGAGGTAACATTCCCCCAGGTCCAAGCCTTTCACACAGCTCGGGGTCGGGTTATGTCCCACCGAGTCGGTTTCTTTGGACTGGGGAGGTAACATTCCCCGAGAGCCAAGTGTCTCACTCAGCTCGGGGTCGGGTTACGTCCCACCGAGTCGGTTTCTTTGGACTGGGGAGGTAGCATTCCCCCAGGTCCAAGCCTTTCACACAGCTCGGGGTCAGGTTATTTCCCACCGAGTCGGTTTCTTTGGAATGGGGAGGTAACATTCCCCCAGAGCCAAGTGTCTCACTCAGCTCGGGGTCGGGTTACGTCCCACCGAGTCGGTTTCTTCGGACTGGGGAGGTAACATTCCCCCAGGTCCAAGTCTTTCACACAGCTCGGGGTCGGGTCATGCCCCTCCGGTTCATGATTAAACCTCGAAGGGTCTCAAAGTGTTCGGATAACAGGAAGCATAAAGAAAAAGAGAAAAGAGATAGAAAGACAAAAAAATACATATATAAAAACAGTTTCAATTAATAAAAACAGTTTGAAGTGTACACAGGGCCCCGGTCGGGTTACCCTTTCTCATTCAGCCCGCACAGGGGCAGGAATTTCTTCCTCAACCGGCTCCGACAGCGGGAGGATCGGCTCAACCTCGGGAGGAGGAACTACGGCTTCAACCTCGGCAGCATAGGAGACCTCTGCCTCAGGGATGTGAGGAGGGATCTCAAGGCAATCCTCGCCAAGGGCAGGAACATTAGGCCGTCCTTCTTGGGAAGCCCCAGAAACTGGGACGACCGAAATCAGGTCGGGATCCATCACCTCCTCGGTAGGGGAGGGAGCCATTTCTGGAACTCCTCCTCGGAGATCTCCCCTTTGCAGAAACTGATGGCCGCATAAATAGGATCCATATTCAGACTTGGCAGCACCATCGATATCAGTTCAGCACAGTCACCAACCCCCTCAAGGCGAATGGCCTCCTTCTCGGCCTCAAGATCGGCCTCTCTCTCGTCAAGCTCGGCCTCTTTTCTCTCAAGATCATCCCGGGCCCGCGCCATTTGTTCATCATTGGCCTTCAATTTGGTTTCAACACTGGCCACCTTCGCCTTCAAAACGCCAACCTCAGATTGGGCAGCTTTCAAATCCCCTCCGGGCAAGTGTCGGCAAGCTTTCGCTCCAGCGCAGCAGCAGCCTTAAGAGCCTTATTAATTTTGAAGTTCTCAATGCAGTCGACTCAAGGTTCTGTATCACCTCCTCCCGATCAGCCAATTTAGCCTCCACTTCTGTAAGGCGATTCTGAAGTCTCTGGGCCTGACCACCATCGGACAATAGACTCAGAAGGAGGTCCTTATTCTTCGCCATGGGTAAGTAGCCTGCACAAAAACAAAGAAAGTCAAGATATGAGATGAAGAAGACCGGGAACCGAAATCAGAAAAAAGAGAGGAAATAGAACTACCTTTGCCATTTGAGAGCTCATCTCGGTCACCACAGCTTCGGGCGAGATATCCTAATATCTCGAAACCTCCCCCGGGGGAATCACCTCGGGCAATTCATTGAAAGCCGGCACTAAATGGGAAGTAGCCTCCCGGATGTCTTCCCCCAAATCATCCACCCCGAGGATTACAGAACCCTTTTGCTTATTGGAGGAGCCCACATATGATTTTTTCCCCCGGCGAACGTCTTTTTTCTTGCCCGGGTAGGATCCTCCTCCTCTTGAACCAACTCGGTCTCCTCTGACCCGAACTGACGCCTCCTCTTCCTAAGAGGCTTCGGCGGACTGACGAGACGAGCAGATCCTGACGACTGCGCACCAGGAGAAGATAGACCCCGAGCATCCGGCTGAACTCTCCCTTGAGACGCCCTCTCAGCCCCAGCAAGATCATGTTGTGCCCGGGAAGTTCCAGTTTCCGCATGACCGGCCTTCTTCATAGTACCGGCCAACTTCTCAAGAAACTTTGGCCTCTTCGACATGCCTACAAAAATGGAAGAAAAGGAAATCAGGACCCGAGCATATAACAAAGACATCAAACACATGATAAACAAACGGGGAAGTCATCAAAGCAGCCAAACCTATCCGACCCGAGACCCGGAGGGACGGTCCGAGTAAGCCCGAATCAACAAAGGCCGCATCATTAACCAATTCCCTCCAGTGAGCGGCATACCGACGAGCCCAATGTACCCGCCTCCGAACCTGACGAGAAACCTTGGGAGCATCTCGCCAACAAGCTGGGAGGAACCAGAGAAGTTAGAGACCTAAGAAACTAAGAACGGGAATAAAAAAAAGGGGAAAGAGAGGGGTATTAAACTCCTAACCTCCCGCCCTGAAGATATCCGGAACCGAGACATCCTCCTCAAACGATCTCAGGACCCGACCCCAATCCCCAGTAGCCCAGAACCAAAGATCCTTGAAATTCTTGTTAGAGTCAGGAAGTTTCTGGACAAGGTTGGACGAACTATCATAAGCTGAGAGGTAATACCAACCGTAGTGAGTCTTTGGGTTAGACTTCAAACGATATAACCTCTTCACCTCTTCCAAACAAGGTACACCTAAACCTGCCCGGTGCCAAACCACATATATGCCGGCCAGAATCCTCCAACTATTTAAACTCAATTGACAAGGGGCAATCTCCATCTCGGCCAGCATCCAAGCAAAATAGCGTTGCATCGGCAGCCGTAGCCCACACTAAAAAAAAGCAGGAAGAAGTGCCACCGAGCCCTCATCAGGTTGACTAGCACGATCCATCGGGCCGGGAACTTCAAGGGCAATATCTATTGGGATGTCATATCGTTGCCGCAACAGCGCCAGATCATCCCCAGTTATTTTGGAGGGACGGTTCATATCCAGAGCCGACGATCCAAGTTCACCGGGCTCTGGGTCCTTCCGAGGAACCCTCTGATGGTAGGAGTCTTGTTCGATCTCAGAGGGAGTAGGGGTAGTGTCAAGGTCTTCTACACTAGGTGCCCCCGAGCCCGAGGAGAGCTCCTCAGCAGGGGGAGTTGAGATTTTAGCAGACTTTTCAGGGGAGGAACTGTTGTCAGACATCCCTGACACCCAGAGAAACAAAGAAAGAAGAGGAAGTCAGTCTATAGCTAAAAGAAACTACTCACGGATTCCATGTTAGCTAAACAGGTGGTCTCTAAAGTACCCTAAGGCAAAACCCAGCAAACCATAAATCTTCCCCTAGCAAACACTCAAAAATGAACAGCAAACACAGATTCATAAACACAAAAAAAGGAAAAGGTCGTTCAAAGGACTTACTTGTTCTTCTCGGAAAAAGCAGGAGGTTGTGCAGTACGGTTGTGCCCGTCCCTTATGTTCGCAGCAAAGAAAAAGAAAAAAGACCACGGTTGAGCTTCGAGAGCACGGAGTTGGGCGAATCACGGAGAGGTTTTTTGAAAAGAAGGAGAAATTGCCGAAAAAGATGGAACAGTGTAAAGCCTCGCCTTCTTATAGTCATGGCAAAAACTCTCGTGACCGTTGGATCTAAGGGAAGAGCCCGGACGAACGCCAGGTGTCGACTACAAAAGAGGTCTCCCAAGTTTAAACAGGCGGCTGAGATCAGCCCACTGTGAAGACGCCTCTACACGGTCGATTCGTTCCCTTTTTGGCGGGAACCCAGCGAATGATTGACAAGTGTCGAACTTAGAAGAAACCCTAAAGTCGATTTGATACGCATTTAAGCGGACGTGACTGTTGTGCGTCTCAAGACAAAGCGCTTGAAAAGAGGCAACAAAACATTTCTCGACACCGGACCGACCTCCAACAGAGCAAATCAAAAACACCTTCTTTATATAGTTCCCAGCACCAACTTGCACGCTTGTTGGAACCAAGAACTAGGGGACAGATGTTGATGGTGTTTTCAGGAACTATGGCATTTAAGGCAGCACGACGAGGACAGAAGGGTAATTCCCTGACTGGTTGAGATCATATAGCCGACCCGACCATAACATATGAAGACCGACCACTTTGGTTTGGATGACCGAGCACTATAAGGTCGAAAGAAACACTTTCAGCATAAAAGATTGTCATGACCGACCTCATGAAGACCGACCAGACGGCGAGTCATGTTCAAGATGACGACACCCTATTCTTGCGGATAAGGTAAAACGGATTATCCTACTCTCACAAGGAAATGAAGTCAGAATCCGAAAAGGAATAAGAAAAGAGAAGGGAGAATCGGACTATGAATCCTTACAAGGAAAGAAGACTAAAGATCAACTAGGATTTCTTGTGCAAATAGGAGTCTGATTTCTGTGTTATTATAAATAGGAGGGCATAGTATGTGTAAAAGGCATGATCAAAAAAATAAGGGATCTGAATCTTCAAGCTCTGACTTGTAGAAAACAAAAAGAGACCCGAAAAGAGTGTTTAAGTAATAAAAGTATCATCTTGTTTGTGTCCGTGGACGTAGGTCAGATCCAAATCCACCGAACCACGTTAAATCTCCTTGTTGATTGGTGTGTTATCTGTTTTTTTTGCTAAGTTTGCATTTGGTCCCTCATAACCAAACAAATTCACTATTGAGGGAGGATTAGTCTCGGGAGTGATATTCCCATATTGCCCCTGAGACCAAAATCAGCCGTCAACAACTTAATTTTCGAAAATTGAAAGCCTTTTGGGAATTTTTCGGAAAAATCACATTAAGGATAAATTCATAATTTATTGAAATTACGATTTTTCACCATTGCTACAGTCTTGAACTATTGTAGTAATGCGTATAATGTGTAGAAAAATTTTCGAAATTTTCGGAATCGTTCTGATAGTATTTTAGGAATTTTCCGCATTAGGGGCAAAATGATAATTTATTGAAATTATCATTATCACTCTCTCTCCTTTAAAATTTCATCTTCTTCCCAATTTTGTTATTTATTATTTCTCTTGCTGTTTGTGACTCCCACATTTGATTTTGCAACTTTATGATAATATTTCTCATTATATCCAAGCCGGACCATATAATCTTGTTAAGGATAATAATGTATTATTAAATTGTCCTGATACCTTAACCTCTGAATTCTTTTACCTTTTGTTTTCTTGTCTCCATTTTGGATTTGTTGCAGGTTTCTGTTCAATTATTTGTTGTTGCTTTTCTGCATTCTCATCAAATTTTTGGATTGTGTTCTGCGTCAATATTACTTGCTGCTGCTGGAAATAATATAATTGAGACAATTTATTGGTTTTTGGAATTGATCGTCATTAAACTTACTTGATATTCACGGCACTATTCATGTTATTTATCAGAGCCTCCAGCCTACAAATTGGAAGAGGAAATTTTTTGTTTTTAATTAATTTCGTCGAATAGTGTGGCTTATTAATTTAGTTTTCAATGTAGATCTTTAAAAAAAGTAATTATAGACAAACAATAGTTATTTTATCTGAAAAATTTAAAATAATATGCAAGATAAATCAATTAGAAAATCAATATAAACATATTCCACATATCAGTAATAGTCAACAAAATTTTATAGTATATTTATTAATAAATTTAGGACAGAATTTAGAAATTTATATAAATAATACAAATAAATTAATCAACAATCTTACACACCTTTTCGAAAACAATAATATTAAAATCTTAAGAAATGATTTAGACTTTATAAAAGAATTTTGATCAGATTTTGCTGATTGAGCTTGTTAACCTGCACAAATATTAGTAAATAAATCAGGTAATGTATTGATTTTACCAAACTGTGCCTAGGTTTTCCATCAGCTTTTTCAATTAGGGTCTGTTTGGTTGAACGAATGGGAGGGGAGGGGATGAGATATATTTTAATTAAATATATGTTTGGTTCAAATGAGGGGAGGGGAGTGTAGGATATGGTTTTTAATTAGATATATGTTTGGTTCAAGAAGGGAGTTGAGAGATTTTAAAACTAATTTACTATTTTATCATTGTAGCATATTATAAATAAAATTAAAACAATATAGGCTTATATTATCTTTGAATTGAACAAATAATAAAATTAAAATTAAAAGCTCTACATAATACGTGTTATTAAAAATAAAATTAAAACAAGCATCAAACCAGTAGCTAGGTGAAGAGAATAAGAAGAATTGAATGGTGAATCAAATATAAGAGAAGAGTTTAAGAAGAATTGAATGGTGAAACAAATATAAGAGAGATTTGTAATTAGGACAATTTTGGATTTTAATGTATAAATAAGGATAATTTAGTCAATGTATTTAAAATTTTAATTGCTCATTTTCTCTCCCCTCCAAAACCCCCCACTTTTGGAGGGGAGCTAAAATTAGCTTAGGAGGATTTTTGCTCCCCTCCCCTCCAAAAACCCCCAACCAAACACACCGTTAGTGTTTCTCAGTTGTATATTCGACTTGACTTAAAATGTTAAGTTAATTAGGCCAAATCTCGGAACATGTTTTCTTTATATAGACTGGGTTCGATCTAGAACCGGCCACGGTTCCGGTTCCGGAACCGGAATCGTGATTGACCGTTCAGTTGGGGTTCCACCCCAACGCGAATCGGTCAGAACCGCTGGAACCGAACGATTCCAGCAGTTCCAACGGGAATCGTAGGGTTCCAACAGGAACCCTACCAACGGCAAATAGCCGTTGGGTCCCAATGACTAGTAGTCGGCCGTTGGCCATTAAAAAAAATAAATTATATTATATAATTCCTATTATACCCCTAATAACGGTAATAAAACAGTTATATTTATGGGCATTTTTGGTATTAAAAAAAATTCTAAAACTCTATAAATAGAATTCATTTTTCATTATTTCAACACACCAATTTCTCAACTCTCTCAATTCATACAATTCTCTTATTCTCAATCTCAATGAGTTATTATCACTCTCAATTAGTCAATTTTCTTATTCTTCTTACTTATTTCTTAAACAAAAAATGGCAAGCTCATCTGAGAACATAATATCAAATATGCCAACCCAAGAGAGCGGCCCTAGTGTCGGTTCACAATCACAGAGAAGAGAAGTTAAGGCTCTGTAGGCACTGCATTTTTGCATAAAGGCCAATTATGGCCTCGTATGGAGGCACTATCCGATAAGTTACGGAAGTCGCGGGAAACGGACGTCGGAAGGGAAAATTAAGAAATAAATACATCATCAAATTTAATTATTTGTTTAGCCTCGGGTTCGCTCGGTTGATCTCTGTTTTAAATGTTAGCCTCAGCCCAAAACCCATGCAACCCACAAAGGGCCACACGCCCAAGCCCACATCACAAAACCCAAGCCAATCCAAAATATTCAAATCACATTTAACACATGCCAAAATCCCTCCCAAATCCCCTTCCAAATTAAAAATATCTTGAATCTAATCCCCATAAAAAATACACAATATTCTTTCCCTAAATAAATTAATTAAATACACCCCTTTATTGCTTGATTTGTTTCCTTTTGAAAACCCATGCACACAAAAAACCCTAGCATGCAATTATAAAAGATAACATATTCCAACCCTAAGCCACTTCACTCACTCATACGGCACCACATCCCTCTCTCTCAACCAAAAACATAAACCCTAAAAACCTAACTCTCTCTCTCTCTCTCTCCTCTCTCTCAACCTTATGGTTTCATCACAAAAATAATACCTTCACGCCACACTCGCCACTCTCTCTCAGACACAAAACAAGCAAGACACTCACGTATGAAATAAATAAATAAGAAACCAAACTGACCGACATCTCACGCCTTCAACAAACCCACTCCACGCCAACTTCAATTGACACACGCCACCTTAAAACGCAACCCTCACGTCCACGTCTCACCGAACACAAAACAACACAGCCCTCATGTCCCTTAAAGCCACCATCAAACTGCCTAAAAGACAAGAAGCTACAGACCACAAATAGCCTTCCACATGAAAATAAAAAAAAACAAACCCACAAACACTGCAAAGCTGTGACAAAATACAAACCAACAAGAACGAACTCCTTAGCCGAAATAAACAATCCCCACCGAACCAAAGATGACAAAAAAACTGCTCATTTAACCGACAACAACAGAGACGCACACAGCCCCCTCTCACCTCCACTGGCCGAGACATAAACAGTCCAAACCGACCCCAAACCAGTCCGAAAAATAGTCCCAAAAATCACCCAAAACCAGTCCAAAAATAATGCCTAAAAATAGCAGTCCAAACAGTGAAGAAAACAGAGAAATCAGCTGCTCAAAATAGCAAAACGGCGAATAAAATATTGAACCAGGGAACCAGAAAAGTGACAGAGCATTAACCCTTCCGGCGACGTGTAACGCACTTCCGAGAAGCAACTTAAAAGGTAAGACCTGAGGACACCCTATGCTATTTTTCATTCATCTTTTCAATTATCAATTGTTATTTCCTCGCATGCATCTTTATGGTTCACGTCTATTATTTTTTATTTATATTGGGTTAATGATTGCGTGCTATCTCTTGCGGTATATCGATGGAAATCCATACATAAATTCCGTAGCCGAATCTGAATGGACGATAGTGCGGTCTGTACTTGGGATATAACTCCACGTACCGCTTGAGAAACTTTCACGCACGTGTTTCATTTTTTGTTATTTAATTTTTGTGTTCATTCATTGTTTGTGTTTATTATTTCGTCATTTACTTTTTGTATGTGATTTCATTTATGCATTGTTATTTAGTGCGCATGGGCTAATTACCTTTACCACGATGTTTTACCGGGCCGGACGAAGTATACTTGATTGAATATGAAATACGTTCAATCGGGCATACGAGGTCCCATATAGATGTTGGCCTTGGTCGCATCTCTTTTATTATTCCGTTATTTACTTTCCGCATGTTATTGCTTTATTTATTTATGCATTGTTATTCTAGTGTGCATGGGCTAACTATGTTGGATTAAAGGTCCTCCATTTGAGGGAAATGCCTAAAGGCTACCTTTACGTGGATATTTTGCCGCGCCGGACGAAATATACTTGATTGAATGAGAAATACGTTCAATCGGGCATACGAGGTCCCATATAGATGCTGGCCTTGGTCGCATCTATTTTATTATTCCATTATTTACTTTCCTTATGTTATTGCTTTATTTATTTATGCATTGTTAATCTAGTGCGCATGGGCTAACTACGTTGGATTAAAAGTCCTCCATTTGAGGGAAATGCCTAAAGGCTACCTTTACCATGATGTTTTGCCGCACCGGATGAAGTATACTTGATTAAATATGAAATACGTTCAATCGGCATACGAGGTCCATATAGATGTTGGCCTTGGTCGCATCTATTTTATTATTCCGTTATTTACTTTCCGCATGTTATTGCTTTATTTATTTATGCATTGTTAATCTAGTGCGCATGGGCTAACTACGTTGGATTAAAGGTCCTCCATTTGAGGGAAATGCCTAAAGTCTACATTTACCACGATGTTTTACCGCGCCGGACGAAGTATACTTGATTAAATGTGAAATACGTTCAATGGGCATACGAAGTCCCATATAGATGTCGGCCTTGGTCGCATCTCTTTTATTATTCTGTCATTTACTTTCTGCATGTTATTCAGTCTGTTTACTTTTGAGTCGTCATTTAGTGCGCATGGGCTAATCGCATTGGATTAAAGGTCCTCCATTTGAGGAAAATGCCTAAAGACTATCTTTACCACAATGTTTTGCCGCGCCAGGTATACAAGATCCCATATGGACGTTGGCCAAATCTCTTGGTCACACCCTTCTTCTGTTGATCTTGTTATTCGCCTTTTTGGTTGTCATTTTTCATTTTTCACTTCGCATTCATGTTGTGTTAATGCTTGAGTGTTGCCAGACGGTAGTGCGGTCTGTACTTGGGATACAACTCCACGTACCACTTGAAAAACACTCACGCACACGTTTATGTCATTTTAGATACCACTTTGGTAATCTCGTTCGAACGCGTTCTAAAACGCTACACGAACGCATTCATTCTGCCTCATTTTTGTTTGAACGTGTTTCCGAACCCTACACGAATGCACATACAGTGAACATACCTCATTTCATCATATTTTATGCATGTTTTCTTCTTTGATCATTTCTTTTACACTATGCACTAGATTATCTGCCATTATTATTAGCATTTCAATTATTATTATTTATTTATATTTTTGCACTTCTTTGTTTAATATGTCTATGAAATTATAAATTTGTCTTATTTTTTATTTATTTACGTTTATGGGTGTGCAAACTTGTGTGTTGATTAAATTATCTTGTATGTGTTGCATAAGACTTGGTTATACTATTGCATAAATCCTTTCATTACAATTGACATAAGTAAGAAACCATTCCGAACCCAACGGTTTGAGGTCTTCCTTGCGAGGGGTGAGTGGGGCCTTAAATCATTTCCCAGTTCACATTGGGTGGCGACTCCTTTATTCTCCAGTTTAGTCCCCCGCGGGCTACTTTGTACTCCCAATGGGCCGTGAGCCCGGACAACATCGCTACAGACTCGTTCCTCGGATGTTTTCAAAATTAATTTTCATTTAGACCGCCAAGACGATGAAAGTTCAAGAGCAGTTTGCAACCATTGTGGGGTTTCCTACAAATTTTCTGGTGGATACGGTAATATGATCAAACACCTGGAAAGACATAATGCGGTTGAACTTGGAATTGATATGACGCAAACTCAGATGGCCAGGTACGCATCATATAGTAGAGGTGCGAGTGCTGTAGATTTATTTAAATATTCTGATGCAAAAAATAGAGAAGAATTTGCGAAATTAACTTGTATGGCACATCTTTCTTTAAGCTTTGGTGAAAAACTTCATTTTACTAATTACGTGCATAATGCTTTAAATCCTGCTGCATGTAGAATGACTCGAAACACAACAAAACGTCATATTTTTAAATTATACAAATATGGTAAAATTATTTTAAATGAAATATTTAAAAAGATTAAAGGTCGTAATTCTATATGTTCTGATATTTGGAGTGACCATTGGCAAACACACTCATACATGGGTGTGACTTGTCATTGGATTGATGCATCATTTACCATGCAAAAATGCCTTATTGCATTTAGAGTTTTTGATTACCAACATACTACACAAAATATTTATAGAATGATGAAGGTAATTTTTGATGAATATGGTTTAGTAGATAAAATTTTAACAATTGGATTTGATAATGCATTTGCAAATACTGCATCCATCAATGATTTAAAAGAAATATGTCAACTAAATTTAGGGGGTCAGTTTTTTCATATTCGTTGCACATGTCATGTCCTTAACTTATGTGTTCAAGATGGTCTGAAATTATTATCACATTTCATTGATCCTATTAAGATGACACTTAATTGTATTTGGTCATATTCTCAAGTTAGGAGAGAATGAGTCAAGTTTTGTAAAATAAATGGTATTAAGCCGATTAAATTTTCAAGAGATGTTCCAACACGTTGGAACTCAACTTATTTTCTTTTATGTCAAGCATTACAATAAAAAGATTCATTATGTAGTTTTTTTTCTCAACATGTTCAAAATATCACATTTTTTCCTAGTCAATGGGATATTTGTGAATTTTTTTTAGATATTTTAAAAGTATCGATCCCACGAGGACTTAATACCTAATCTATTAATTTTATGAGGTCAAATGATTACTAGTATCTAACAAGTTGATTGATTGATTTGAAATGGTGATGATTTTGAATTTAAAAACAAGTAAATAAAATTACGCGAAAGTAGGTTTAAGAAAATTCAATATTTAGAAACTATCTAGGGTTGTGAATCTTTCTAATATCTTTTAAAAGATGAAGTGGTTATTTCATGTTTGTGTAATAAATCGGTTTACTAACCTGAAACACTAAATTATGCGAAAGCCTCTGTCGATGGTCAGACGTAAATACCTAGTTTAACCCAATTTAACCATATGTCTATGTCAACCAAATTATCTGGATTCATTAAGTTTAAGTTCCAATTATGGCTACCCCCGCCCGACAGGTATATTCCTATCCTGTAAGGAAGATCATGGGCTATTAAGTCTAAGGTCTTAAACCTAAAATCCCTTTTCCAAGTTCATTTTAAGTTTACCAGTTCAATTTTATTAATGGCCAGTTAATAAAAAACATTAGGATTAAGGATCAATAAATAAACCTTTATATTACCCAAACAGTAATTTAACCCCTTATAAACCGGTGATATTGGATTTCATCACAACCCCAGATAACTGGCTTATTTACGACACATATTTACGGGTAGTAAAAATTTAAATAAAATAAAAGACATAAAGAAAAATGATGAAAGTAAATTACTGAAAATTAAATGCTGAAAAGTAAATGCTGAAAGTAAATTACTGAAAAGTAAATGCTGAAAGTAAATTGCTGAAAAGTAAACGCTGAAAGTAAATTGATGAAAGTAAATTGCTGAAAAGTAAATGCTGAAAGTAATTGCTGAAAAGTAAATAAAGTACAATAAAAGAAAATGCTGAGGTAAAATGATCCACTTTTATTACTTCAATTTTAGATATCTCCCTCAATATAATATATTAACTTTGCATGATAATTACTAACCAGTCATATATGCGGTATCCAGATTAAGTCAAATTAATAATTAATTACCAACCGACCAATCAGGCGGTATCCAGTTTAGTCAGGTTAAAACCAATTTAAATAATTACCAACCGACCAATATGACGGTATCCTCGTTAAGTCAGGTTCTAACTAGTTTATATATTATAATTAAGGGAGATTAATCTAAATATTAGTAATAAAAATTTTATCTTTTACCCCAACAAAGGGGAGTTACCTCCTCATTACTGAAAAGTAAAAACTGAAAATTAAAGAAAGAAAAGTACTGTGCGTAAAAGTAAATTACGGAAAGTAAAAACTGAAAAGTAAAGAAAAGAAAGTACGAAAGCGGAAATTAATTACTGAAAGATGTAAATAAACAAACAAGATACAATCTTCTTAGTATTCTTAAGGAATTCCTTAGAAGAAAGTATGAATTTACAAATGAAATGGCTTGGTATTTATAGGCAAAATTTTGACTCCATCAAATCATCCACCAAATCCATTATTAATTGCTCCACTAATTTCTTATCATGTTCGGTGGTGATTTGATAATTTTTATTATTTATTTATTAATTTATTTTTTTGCTTTGAAAATGACTTTAATAATTACACAACACACTTCTGGATAGTTCATCAATTTTGGGCATGAAATCTTCAGAATTCGAATTATTTTGTCTTTTAAAGTTGTAGATCTTTGAGCCTTCTTTAATCTGGAACTTGAATAAGCTCAATCCAATATCGGAGTAAAACGTTATGCCCAAAATACGACAGATGCGCAAAATTGGAATTTCCAAAACTGCACTTCGTTAAAACGCCCTTTCAAGTTTTCAATCTCCAAAATTAATATGTCAAGTCCAATTTTTGCTCTTATTTGACCCAAATTTCGTCCCAAATGATTTCATTGTGTCCCAATATTATTTTATCTGCAAAATAAACTAAAACACATCAAAACGTTCATCAAACCCGGTAAATATTGATATATTTTCCTCTCATCAACAACACATTTATTTCTTCTTGAAAGTTTGAATATTGTTGGAACTCTCGATGAACATGTTGACAGTAGCGATCCTAATGATATTGTTTTTTTTGAAGCCATTACTGCTATGAAGGTAAAATGGTTGAATTATTTTTGAGAAATTCATTTACTTTATCTTATTGCTGCTGTTTTTTATCCTAGATTAAATTAGAAGGTTTGAATAGTGCTTTACAAGCTTACTATGGTTATTTAGGAATATTAAATGAAATTGATATTACAAGAATAATAGTGAGATTAAGAAATGATTTAATTGAGTTATTTAATGATTATATTGTAAGATATAACTTAGGAACATTAGGTGAATCTAGTAGTAGCGAACCAGTAATTCAAATAAGACTTAGCGCATGGGATCGTTGGTTACTGCAACGAAATAAAAAAGCTAGGGATACGACAACTAATAACCCCGAATTAGATAATTATTTATCTACAAATTTCGAGTTTCCTACTGAAAGTTTAGTTAGTAAAAATTTTAAAATCCTTGAATGGTGGAACCGACATCAAAATATATATCATGCAGCACATATTTCCACCGTTGCGGTTGAGCAAGCCTTCAGCTTGGGAGGCAATATTTTGGAAGCTGGACGATCTTCATTACATCCAATCACTCTAGAAGCAACAGCTTGTGTGGATGATTGGACTCGAGCTGATTTGAGACAACAAGAAGATGCCCCCGATGATTTTGAAGACTTGTTCGATAATACATCTGCAACAACAAGTGCAAGCGGAACCAGAGCTGAAGGATCAACTGATAATGATGATTGATATTTGATCATTACAAAATTATAAATTTCCAAAGGGGGAATATCTTATAATTGTAATGGAATTATGTGAGCTTTGATTCCTCTCACCTCTAGAGGATATGTAGGCAACTTAAATTTTTTAAAATTTAAGTTCAAGCTCTTCAATTTAATAATTTTATTTATTTATTAAATTAATCTAATCTAATTTATTTTAATTTATTTTCAAATTTGTTATATAATTAAAAAAAAAGTTCAAACCGAACCGGAACCAGAACCGACTGGTTCGGTTCCGGTTCGGTTCACGATTCCGGTTCCACTTAAGTGTGGAACCGAAACCGAACCGAAATTAACCGGTTCTGTTCCGGTTCCACACTTGTGGAACCGGAAACTGGCCGGTTCGGTTCCGTTCCGAACCGAAAACGAACCGCCGTCCAGGTCTAGTTCGATCCATACGAAAATCTAGGATAACACAATACATATTATATTTAATTTTCAAGGTGAGTTTGTATTAAAAATTATAAAATTATTTTATGGATAAATTTTTTAAATTTATGTTTTAAAGAAATAAAATAATATTATGAAATAAAATAAAAATATTATAAATAATTTAATGTAACATCCTCAATCCGGAGATGCTACCGGCGGGGAATAGGTCGTACTATTCCCCTGAGCCACTGATTTTCTGACAATATTAAACTCATTTCATGTATAAACTCATGTACAGGACCGTTGCCCAACTCAACATCATAAATGCATAATACTTTTCAAACTAAATACTCAAATTCATTACACATCACAACTTTAGTAATGAACACTTATAACTCTTTACATGTGTATTCTTTACTAAACAAACTATATGATATATGACATTTTTTGTCACTGACTGAACTGAGCTTTGACTCGACCTGGTGGTCCGAACACCCCAGTGACTGTCATCAGTATCCATCATCCCGAGCTTGTCCTCTAGGAATACCTGCAAAACTAAGGGTGGCAAAAAAGCCCGGGCTCAGCCCAGCCCGGACCGCCCAGGTTTTGGCTCGGCCCGGGGTGAAAAAAGTCCGGGCTGGGCTTCAAAATGAGGGACTCGGCCCGAGCCGAGCTCAACCAAAAAAGCCCGGGCCCGGGCTTAAAATAAATAATTATATATAAAAAATTTTATATTTATAATTTTTTATATTAAAAAATCAGGCCCGAGCCTAAATTTAATTTGTCGGGCTCGGGCCGAGCTTATCAAAGCCAGGCCCGAGCCCGACCAGTTGCCATCCTTATGCAAAACAGAGAAACTGGGAGTGGGGGGTTAGACCGTTTGAATGATCTAAGTGAGTGGATGAATAAAACAAAAACTGATGTGCTTTTATAAAAAAATTTAGTTCTAAAACCAAAACTGTCACAAGAAAATCATCTTTTCTGAAAACTCTTTTCTTATCTGAAAACAAAATCTTTCTATAAAACTCTTTGTAAAAGCTTTTCTGTCTGCTAACTCTGAGTCTTTTTTGTGAAACCATATTTTATTTCTAGAACTCTTTTATAAACTTTCGTTTCTGAAAACTGTATCTCTGAAAACCTTTTCTCTGAAAAACTGTCCCTGGAAATCTGTCTCTGAAAAACCTGACACATGGGGGCGTTACGTATCGCCGTCCCCCCCATACGCCTAACTAGAGCCATGAGTGCAAATCCATGACATTGGAGCGTTATGTATCGCAGTCCCCCAAAGCATGCCACCACCTGTCCTTGAAACTAGTGGTCTTGGGGCGTTATGTATCGCCATCCCACAAGCCACTGAACTAGAACCGGGGGTGCGAGTTTATGCTACCCTCCAGGTTCTGAATCTAGGATCTATGGGTATCTGTCATCCATAGTCCTGAACTGCGTGTGCACACGATATCTGAATCCGTCAATTCCACATTTGAGTCAAGTTACATATTGAGGTGGGTTTTTCCCCCATGCCTCGAGAAATTGTAAATATCAAGCTTTTGAAATCATTCTTTCTAAAACATCCTTAATTATAAAACATCTGTAATAAAACTTCGGCAAACGCCCTATGTGCGAAAAAATAAGTTTCAATTCAAAAACATATAAGTAAACACAATTTGATAAAAAAGATTCACTCGCTGATTTGGAGTCCTGCTAGCATTACTTCACTTCGTCAAAGAAATTTGTGGTTCATGCGATGACCTTTAATGGGTAACTTAATCAGAATAAAAGTCACGGAATATGCTTGAAACTATTGTCACTACATAATATACTATGCTTATGACATGATAAATTGTGTGTAAAAGAGTCGATGTGAGACCCTAAGGATGGCCCTTAACATCCTGAATTTGAATTGAAAAGGTTGAACTGATTCTAGAATTTTGGTCTTGCGTCGCGACGCGGGCTTTTTGGCGTCGCGACGCGTATTGATTCATAACCGAGGCAAAGCCTATGTTTTCTCTGCATCGCGACGCTATGTCCTTAGCGTCGTGACGTCCCCCTATGTGAACTCGAGGCAGAGAGCCTCTGATCAACACGTGTCGCGACACCGAAAGCATAGCGTCACGACGTGACCCTAAATTTTGGTTAATTCACCATCTTCAATTACATGGCCCCCAAGGCAACCCAACTCCAACACTATCACATAAATAATTCTCTAATCTTCAACAATAATCAAAATCCATCTCATCTTATCAACCCAATACAAACCATAATCTAGAATCATTTCATCCACAACCATAATTTTCTCAATATATTCATACACATTTAAACATTATTCAATGCTAATACTATTATGACACTTCTCAAAATACATGCCATCAACTTATTAATGTCAAATCTAACAATTCCCATGACTAGGGTATGCTATATGCGAATGAGGCTTTCCTTTTTCAAGCTTAAAATTGAAAAATGAGGAGAGGAAAAGAGAAAAGGAATCTTACTAAGCTTGGAAACATGCTAGGATGGATCAAAATGCTTTTGAAATGAAGCTAAATGTGAGAAAAGAAAATCCCTCCATCCCCCCTTTACTCTTCACGTTTTTTGTGTGTGAGGGAGAGAGTGAATAGTGTGCTATTTATAGACAAAGTGGGGCTAATTTTATGATGGAATGAGTGATTAGTATTATGCCACCTCACCTTTATCTAGACTATTCCCGAAATTACTATAACAGTCAAGGAACTTATGATTTTTGACCCATTTTGGGTTCAAATTTGGAAATATTTTCCAACGCAAAAGTTGTAGCTCTCGGTCTAATATTTTCGATGATATAAAATTCATAAAAATCAAAGATCGTATGAAAACATTACGGCCTGATTACTAAAGGCTATTTGGGACGGGACGTAAGCTAAGTTCCGCGTCGGAATTTCAAGGGATTTACCGAATGTCCCAAATGTCATTTTATGAGCACGTACTTACTCGAACATAATTTATATCAAGTATTATGCCTCTGAACTGTATTATTCGTCAGGCTCTGGTAACGTACAAGTCACCGGGGTCGTCGGATGTTACATTTAACTCTTTCAAAAAATTTCCAACCTCTACTCTAGAAAGCTCAAATTTTAAGTTTTCATTAGTCGAGATAAAATAATTTTTTTAATTATCAAAAGTTCTATTCTAATATTTATTGTTTGAATTGATGGAAGAGAGTGCTACAAAAAAGACATTGAACCATTGGAAATGAGTCGCCCAGATAGGGGGATTTGGGAATGGAACATATATATATTTAAAAAAAAAATATTACATATGAAGACAAATTTAACAAAATAATATTAAAATATTTAGTTTTTTACTTTTAGAATTGAAAAGGATTCAATTGTCTTTAAAAACTATCTAATTATATTTTATTTCATTACTTTTCATCTATCAAATAATTTTTTGGAACATTAAATTATAAATCTCTCTCTCTCTTTTTCTCCAAACAAGGTTATGATACGTTGCTCTTAATTCTGTTTTGTTAAATTCCATTCCATTATAAATATTTTTTTTCCATCAATCCAAACATATCTTAAATGCAACCAGACACCACCAATTTTTTTTTTTTAAAGTTTTTGAAATTAAAAAAACCACCTTTACTGCAAATCATACCAAATAAACAACCTTATTTAATTTATTTAATCAGATATAGATTTTAACTTTTACATTCTGTAATTTGGTGTTTATTTTATTGAATTAAAAAATTAATAAAGAATAAAGCTATGCAGTTTAAGTTATGACTAATCGACGCTTAATCATAAATCGCTAGTTAAGCAATTTGATCCGGCCGATTTTTGAATGTTTTAAAACAACACGGATTTTCAAGAAATTTTGACTCATTAATCAAATGATTTTCGATTTTCTAAAAATATTCGATTTCAATTTCTAATCTATTTTTTAAATTTTCAATATTGTGTTAGGGTTTTGATTAATGATTTTGTGTAAAAAAAAACAAAAGAAAGAAAGAAGGATTTCATTAAAATGATGAAAAATAATGAGAATATTCTTTGATTTAAATGAATTATTATCGAAGTATTAACACTATTATCCATTAATTATAATATTTTCCTAAACCAGGATAATATTTTCTATTTATATCAAAATCGTCTCTATTCATGTTAACTTGACTAAAGACTCTTAGTGGAGTGTATTCAATTTAGATTATGTAGGATTATTTTAAAAGTATATAAGTATTCAATCAACATTTTAAATTTTTTTTTAAAATCTTGTGGTATTTGATTAATATTTTAAACAATCAATTAAAATATGGCGATATTTAAAAGTTCATTGATGGTTAAGAACTTCATTTAATGATCACTACAAAAAAATAGTGAAGTAGCGACATAAAAAGCTGTCTCTATTCCGTCGCTAAAAAACAGTTAGCGATGGAATAATGACGAAATAATTATATCACTATTTTCTTGGTTGCCAAATAAATAGCGACAAAACAATTATATATGTCACTAAAATTAGAGACGAAAATTATTCCGTCTCTAATTAGCAACGGAAAATTCGTATCTCATTAGAGACATAATTGCTACGGTTGAATTTCCATTTCTAAATGGCGACAGAATATCCATCTCTAAATAGCGACATATAATTCTGTCGCTAATTAGAAAAGGAAAGTCCGTAGCTAAATAGAATAAAATTGCTACGGATATTCCGTTTCTAATTACCTATGAAATTGCTGCATGCTATTCTTTATCATATATAAAGAATCTAGATCTCTCTCTGCCATATGATCGTACTGAATTTCTGAAAATTGAGATAATATCATCATGTTCTTCCCCTTCACCCCACGATTATCATCATTCCGTGGCAATTTTCTATGTCTAGTGTAAACATGTGGCTGAAAGTAATGCGCACAAAATGATGAAGCCTCTTCAACCAAATGTGCATTGCATATTGAGCCTTCAACTATAGCTTTGAATGGTTGTGCCATTTTGTCAAGCTTCTAGACATTGTCCTCAATATGTACTCCCCAATGCTGTGATGTCTCAACTGGTGTCATGAGATTCTCATTTTACTCCCACATTTGCTCTTGTATTTGCCCTGCATCTTGTTCCATCATTTCTTCACAAATGTATTTTAACAGTTTTGCATTGAGCTATTCATCCGACATCTTTCTTAATGCATGCTCCATAAGTGTCAACTTGAGGATGTAATGATATGTCTGTTTGTAGGCCTTTATCCTCCGTGGTTAGTATGAACAGTTCATGTAGCTCTTCTGCTTGTTTCTCCTCACAAATACAATCAGCGACCATACAATTATCCAGATCAAATTGAGATTCTGTTTGTCCGGCCTCATGAACTGATACCTCTGACTCTTGATATTGCTCAGCCTCTTCCCATGTTATGGTGTTATCTTGAAATCTTTGGTACTTGAAGGCTTCATCAGTGCCATCTAAAAATACCATGTGAGGTATGTAGCTCTGGTTTTCTATTAATTGTCTCACTTGATCTGTCATTCTCTGTATGGTTGCTGCTTGACTCTGAAAGAGTGCTTCTCGTTTCTTGAACATGTCAGTCATCCGTTCATAGTGTTTCTTGAGCATGTCCATCAATCGTTCTTACTCGGATGGTTCTGGTTCTTGATGAAGATCATAGGTTGATGGTGGATAAGATGAATAATTTGGTTCAATGAAATATGTTGGTTCTTCAATGGCATACCAATAATGATTTTGATAATTCTATCACCCTGAATTATACTGGTAGATGTATTAATCGTATGGTGGTTACCATCATATATCTCACATCTAATCATTGCATTCTGAAATGGTTGAGTAAATATCGTGTTGATTGGCTCTGACATCCATGGATAGTTGTTGGGCTGGACAACATACCTCAGAAAACTGGACTGTGTCTCCTTGATGTGGGGTGTATCTTCATCTTTTAAAATTCTTAATGCTTCATTCGCCCCATAAGGATCCATTTTCAACCATCTGAAAATAAAATAAATAAAAATGAAAAGATAAAAATCAAAATAAAGAAAATTAGATACAAGTAAATTATATAGCTTCAAAATTAATAACGTAAGAAAAATAAGTCCTCAGCAACGGCGCCAAAAAATTGATCGGGTGAAATCACACACGTTACGCAAGCACACGTATCACTGAAGTAGTATAAAAATATCGATCCCACGAGGACTTAATTTCTACGATCTTAATTATTGATGCTATTTATTTACAGGTATCTAATTAAGGTAGGAAAAGATTATTTGTTGGTTGAAGATGGGGTAATTAAATAAATAAAAATATAAAATACAAAATACAAACAAAGGAAATTAATAATAAAGAAAACATCTAGGGTTGTGAATCCACCTAATATTACTCTAATGATGAATTGATTCTCTTATACAAGTGTAATAAATAAGTTGTTAACCTGGAACACGAAGATATGCAAAAGCCTCTATCGATGGTCGGATGCAAACACCTAAAGTAACCCAATTAACTATATGTCTATGTTAATTAGGTAAATCTGAATTCATTAAGATCAAGTTCCAATTGTGGTTACCCACACCCGTTAGGTATATGTGTTGGTTTCTATTAAGGTCCCAAGATCATAAACAAGCATGAAATATGTGTGAATACAAATCAAAAAAGTTGCGGAATACTCACTTCGATCGGTTGAGCGACGCGGAGACGAACAAAAATCTGATTTTCTCCTCTTCACTGGTTCGGCAGTGGCAGTTCACAGCCCACTGGTTTGGCTCGGTTTTGGTCCTTTGTCAAGCTCCAAGCTTCGTCGAAAGATTCCCGGCTCATGGGTGGACTTCCCTATCACCTTCGCATGTCTCGTAAGTGTGCTAGCACTTGTGATTTTACCATAAAATCCCACTCTTGCTTCCCTTTATTTTCGGTCACAGCCCAACAAACCAGAAAATTTGGCCCCTTGGGCGTGAGGATGAGAGAGATGAGAGGAAGAGAGAGTTATTTGGTTTGATTCCAAATTTGTGTATCTTATACACACATTTGAATTTCAAATGCATTTGCCATGAATTTGGATTTCAAAAGTCAAGCCATAAATGGCTCCAACCACCAACATCACTCAATCACATCAATCACAAGTTGTCAAGTCACATCACTCAAAGTGACAAGTGATTTGACGCTTGATGCGACTAGCGATTTGACGCTTGATTTGACTTGCGTGCCGCGCTCGAATTCAAAATGCGAATGCGCTCGCAAATAATCCCGGGCTCGGGTTCGCTAATTCCAAATTAACGAATTTTCCGTTGCGTCGTAATTGAATGATTACGCCTAGCGAAATCACTATTCACGTCGCTAACGAATTAATTCTAAATTAATTCGTTCGCCCGAATTAAAATCTAATTTTAATTCCGCGTCGAAATCCAATTTCATTTAATATATCAAATATATTAATTAATCGATTAATTCCAAATTAATCGTTATCTCTCTTTAAATGATATTTTATCCCAGATAAAATATCTCCGCAATTAATCCCAGATTAATTTTCTCTCTCTTCTAATTAATCCCAGATTAATTTAGAGTGCGAGTCATACGTCATCGGTGAATCTTGGGAAGCGACCATGAGATCCCTGGATATGTTGGCAGTAAATTCGGTCGTCGGACTATCCGAACACGTAAGTACCAAGTACTACGTTTATACCGATTTACAAGACAAGGTTGGCCTCTAGCAAAGCGCCATGCCTACCCAATTCTCTGGAAATATCCTTACAGGAATAAAGGATCTATATCAGGCGTAGTATACATAGTATTGTGTATTTCTGTCCAGTATCAGATGATCACGTGCTAGGCCTGGGGCTGGAATTGTGTATGCCCCGTACGAAGCACATATCGGATGTCTGGTGACTAGTCTCTATAATCGGATAAAAATGACCTTGTCATTTTATCCCGACAGCTGCAGCATTTAAGAGAACCAGTCCCGTATCCTATGTGACCATCATCTCCATATGACTGGAGTGACACTTTCGTCTTGACATCACACCCAACATACTACGATTCTCAATATACCCAATATTGGCATACACAGAACCTGTTAAAGCCCTGGACGACCTCAGCCAAAGTATATTGATTGTCGCAAGTATTAGCGGTGCAAGTCTCAGGTTAAGACCAAATCCACCTACCCTGATTTCGGACTTCCATAGACACATAATCATACTACCAATGGAATTCCGAGGGGGTCTATCCAGAGCGAAGCTGTTTCCCGTACCATCGGTAAAACACAACCTCCTATTACACTTGCATGAGTATCTTATACCCAAATATATGAGAACTATGCCGTTGTGCCCTCACAACACGCACAAGTGTAATACTAGTCTTTTACGCATTTATCGATGTCCAATCTCGACAATGCTCTGACTAGGGATATTTAATGATTTATCCTTCGTGGACTGATACTGTCTCGTATCATTCTCCATCCATGAACAAATCATATGGACCTCTCATCATTTATACATCTAGGTGATCTAATCACAAATGATAAGAGTGCAATCTCCTTTGTCACATAGTTAGTTTGTACAACAATACAATGATATGTACAAATAGTGACGCTATGGGTCATAATTGTCCAACAATATGTCTATCCTGGAAGGAAATATCTAAGATGAGATCGTGAGCTATCGAATCTAAGGCTGAAACCTAAAATCCCTTCGTCAAGTTCATTTTAAGTTTACCACAACAATCTTATTGGTGATCAGACAATAAGAAGCATTAAGCTTAAGATACAATACAAAAGCCAAAGTATCACACATTTTATAAAGAAAATCAATTATTAAACTTGTGAATATTGTGCTTCATCACTTTCCTATATTAAAAATAAATTACTGGGATTAGGGGATCCACCTTTAATATTTCAAATGTAGAAATCTCACTTTATTATAATATAAAAGTTTTCAGTGTTATCCGATTAATTAAGTCAAATCAGTCATAAAGGCAGTGTTATTATTTGTCCATAAACCAGCCATATTTGCGGTAATCTTATGTCACCTAAAGACCGACCATATAGGCGGTGTCACATTATGTAAAATAAATAAAACCAGTCATTAAGGCGGTATCAACATTAATCCATATTATTAAATTACAATTTCCATATTATAAAATAAGTGAGATTAATCTACCTTATCATATTAAAGATTTCATCATTTCCCCAACGAAAATTAATTACTAAACATAAATGAAAGTAAAAACACACAAACTATTATTACTACTAAAAATAAAAATACATAATTAAAATACAGAAAATAAACACACAAGATACAATCTTCAAGTTCCTTAATAGAAACCTGAAGGAAAGTATAAAATTTACAAATGAAATCTAGCTCTATTTATAGGCAAAATTTTGCCTCCACCAATTTCTCCACAAATTCTCCACCAAACATGCCACCAAACATGGCACCAAACATGGCACCAAATCCTCCACCAAACATGCAAGCATGTTTGGTAGAAGTTTGACAATTGTAAATTGTCATTTTCCATTTTATTTTTTGTTTGTTTTTGATAATGACTTTAATAATTACTCATAACGGACTTTGGATATTTCATCAATTTAGGTCTTGAAAACTTCAGAATTCGAATTTCTTATGAGCATCAAAGTTGTAGATCTTTGAGTCTTCTTTCATTTGAAACTTGAATCACCTCAATCCGATATCAGAGTAAAAAGTTATGGCCAAATTATGAAAATTGCGTAAAGTTGAAATTTTCAAAATTGTACTTCGTTAGAACGCCATTTCAAGTTTTCAACCTCAAAAATTCAAATGTCAAGTCCAGTTTTTACCCTTATTTGTTCCATATTTCGTCCTGATTGATTCCATTGAGTCCCGATTTTATTTTATCTGCAAAATAAACTAAAACACATCAAAACGTTCATAAAACTCGAGAAACCATACAAAATATTAAGTAAAAGGGATGACAAATATTGATATATTTTCCACTCATCACACCCCCAAACCTAACATTTTGCTTGTCCTCGAGTAAAACAAACAAAATGAAATGAAATAATCAACTAATACTAAATTAATCTAAGCCACTTTCGTAGGGATCACAGTTGCATTTAGCGTATGCAACAAACCTTTAAACCCGTAGGTGTCCCTAGTTGACGAGTTGTAGTCTCGTGAAGGTTTACAACGACGATGCCCACAAACGTCAATTAAATACAATCACACAAAAGTTAAAAGAAACAAAATAAACAAATTAAAAAATTCAATTAAAAAGTGAAATTCTTATCCAAGTTAGTAATTATTTTATTTCTTTCTAAATTACCAAATAAGTAAATTCTCATATTGTTTTTACCATTCTCCATATACATAATTAACTAGGTATTAATCAATTCATTGTGCCCATAATATTCATAAGTATAGTTGAAAAGAGAGTAATATTTTTGTCCTAAAGTTATGTTAGAGTTCACACATTTTGGCATTGAAAGTTTATTTACAACAATAAGCAAAAAAATTTCAACCTTTACCATTTGACACGAACGATCACTGCTTACTGAGGCAAGATGTTTGGTTACTAAATAAAAGCTTTATTAAACTAGTTAAGCTCTATCGTTTGACGCGAATAATCACTGCTTACTGAGGCAAGACGTCCGGTTATTAAGTAGAAATTTTTTACTAACTAACTCAAGTCATACCGTTTGACGCGAACAGTCACTGTTGGCTAGGCAAGACGCATGGTTACTAAGTAGAAGCTTGGATAGTTTTTATTCAATATTTTTTTTAGATACACCTTCCACTGCCTTTGGGTGCTTCCTCCAATAAACCAAATAACTGAATATTACAAAATTTTAACTTATAACCATGTTCATATGTTACCGTGTATGTTGATAATACATGTCAAATGAGCATATGAAGATCAAATTTAATCAATATTATGGAGAATTCACAAATTTAAATAATTCAAAAGGAAATAAACAAAAATTAACTTGTTACGAATTAGTTTTAGATACGTCTCAGGAGTGGAAACTCCTTACTCAGCTATCTCAGAACACAACAATTCCACTTGATTAGTCAAAATGAAAACAAAAATTAACAATAAAACTTAATAAAAGAAAATTAAAACAAACTAAACAACAAAACAACTAAGCAAAAAAATAACAACAAAGAAAAAAAACAAAAGTAATAAAACGCAACAAAAAAATAAAAACAAACTAGTCAACTATCCTCTACCCCCTAACCTAATTGAGACATTGTCCTAAATGTCTTAAAAAGCTGAAAAAGAGTTTAAAAGACAATTCCTAGTTAGCGAACAGAAAGAAAACATGCATCAAACAAAATAAAATATGTAGGAAATAACAAGATAGAGCATGTAATAATCACCCAAACCTAAATCTAGCATTAGTCCCATTGCAATACAAAACAAAGTAAAAATAAGGGAACAACACTACCGTGAAAATTCCTCGAATTGTTAGATACCATTCCTTGATGGCTCATATTTTCTTTGGCTTGCTCTGCTTTAAGTGCTCCGTCTGTACTTTTTCCTATAAAAATAACACACAAAATTAAAAATGTACAACATTTGTACACAAAATATGAAAATAAAAATAAAAATTGTGCATGAGTTGCCTCCCCGCGAGCGCTAAATTTTATCCTTTCAGCCAGACGTGACTGAAGATCATCCTTCAAGGAGGCTTCACCGTAGTTTTAGAAGTCCTCGAAAGGACAATCCATATGCGTTGCTTTTCTAGCATCTTTTCCAAAAGTGAGGTGACCAAAATTTTGTTCGATTTAGTGCCCGCTCCACCTTCTTAAACTTTGTAGCTCCAGTGATTTCTGAAAGAAACGAAAATAAATCAGGAGGTCTCGTATGGTGCTTGACTTTGAATGGTTGTGCCATTCTGTCAACCTTCTGGGCGGTGTCGTCAATATGTACTCCCCAATGCTGCGATTCCTTAACTAGTGTCATGAGATTCTCATTATACTCCCACATTTGCTCTTGTATTTGCCATGCATCTTATTCCATCATTTCTTCACAGATATATTTTAACATTTTTGCATTCAGCTCTTCATCCGACATCTGCGTAATGCATTCTCCATAAGTGTCAACCTGAGGATGTAAAGATATGTCTGTTTGTAGGCCTTCATCCTCTGTGGTTAGTATGAACGGTTTAGGTAGCTCTTCTGCTTGTTTCTCCTCACAAATGCAATCATCGACCAGATAGTTATCCAGATCAAATTGAGATTATGTTTGTTCGGCCTCCTGAACTGATACCTCTGACTCTTGATACTGCTCAGACTCTTCCCCATGTTAAGGTGTCATCGTGAAATCTTTGGTACTCGAAGGCTCATCAGTGTCATCTAAAAATACTCTGTGAGATATGTGGCTTTGGTTTTCTATTAATTATCTCACTTGATCTGTCATTCTCTGTATGGTTGATGCTTGACTCTGAAAGATTGCTTCCCGTTTATTGAACATATCAGTCATCCATTCATCATGTTTATTGAGCATGTCCATCAACCATTCTTCGTCGGATGGTTTTGGTTCTTGATGAAGATTATAGGTTGATGGTGGATAAGATGGAGAATATGGTTCAATGAAATATGCCGGTTCCTCATTGGCATACCAATAATGATTCTAATAATTCTGCCACCCTGAATTATACTGGTACATGCTTTAATCGCATGGGTGGTTACCATCACATATCTCACATCTAATCATTGTGTTTAGAAATGGTTGATCAAATGTCGTGTTGATTGGCTCTGACATCCATGGATAGTTGTTGGGCTGGACAACATGCCTCAGAAAATTGGACTGTGTCTCCCTGATGTGGGGTGTATCTTCACCTCTTAAAATTCTTAATGCTTCCATCGCCCAATAAGGATCTATTTACAACCACCTGAAAATAAAACAAATAAAAATGAATAGATAAAAATCAAAATAAAGAAAAGTATATACAAGTAAATTATATTGCTTCAAAATTAATAACGTAAGAAAAATAAGTCCCCGACAACGGTGCCAAAAACTTGATCGAGTGAAATCACACACGTTACGCAAGAGCACGTATCACTCAAGTAGTACAAAAATATCGATCCCACGAGGACTTAATTTCTACAATGTTAATTATTGATGCTATTTATTTACAAGCATCTAATTAAGGTAGGAAATGATTGTTTGTTGGTTGAAGATGATGTAATTAAATAAATAAAAATATAAAATACAAAATACAAACAAAGGAAATTAATAATAAAGAAAACATCTATGGTTGTGAATCCACCTAATATTACTCTAATGATGAATTGATTCTCCTATACAAGTGTAATAAATAAGTTGTTAACCTGGAACACGAAGATATGTAAAAGCCTCTATCGATGGCCAGATACAAAAACCCAAAGTAACCCAATTAACTATATGTCTATGTTAATTAGGAAACTCTGAATTCATTAAGATCAAGTTCCAATTATGGCTACCCACACCCGACAGGTATATGTCTATCCTGGAAGGAAATATCTAAGATGAGATCGTGAGCTATTGAATCTAAGGCCAAAACCTAAAATCCATTCGTCTAGTTCTTTTTAAGTTTACCACAACAATCTTATTGGTGATCAGGCAACAAGAAGCATTAAGCTTAAGATACAATACACAAGCCAAAATATCACACAATACATAAAGAAAATCAATTATTAAACATGTGAATATTGTGCTTCATCTCTTCCTTATATTAAAAATAAAATACTGGGGGTTAGAGGATCCACCTTTAATATTTCAAATGTAGAAATCTCACTTTATTATAATATAGAAATTGTCAGTGTTATCTGATTAATTAAGTCAAATCAGCCATAAAGGCGGTGTTATTATTTGTCCATAAACCGGTCATATAGGCAGTAATCATCTGTCACCTAAAGACCGACCATATAGGCGGTGTCACATTATGTCAAATAAATAAAACCAGCCATTAAGGCGGTATTAACATTAATCCATATTATTATATTACAATTTCCATATTATAAAATAAGTGAGATTAATCTACCTTATCATTTTAAAGGTTTCACCCTTTCCCAATGGAAATTAATTACTAAACATAAAAGAAAGTAAGAACACACAAACTATTATTAATACTAAAAATAAAAATACATAATTAAAATACAAAAAATAAACACACAAGATACAATCCTCAAGCTCCTTAATACAAACTTGAAAGAAAGTATAAAATTTACAAATGAAATAAAGCTATATTTATAGGAAAAATTTTGTCTCCACCAATTTTGTTGGGTTTCCAGATTAGTCCCAAGATCAATTCAAGCATAGAAATCATGTGTGAATACTCAAAAGAAGTATGGCGGAATCATACTTACATTGATCGGCTTTGCGATGTGACGAATAACAAAAATCTTTACTCCTCCAAGGAAGCTCTCAGCTTTGGCCTTTGTTTGTTGTCCAAGAGTTTCGGTCACCACCTCCATGGATGCTCCACGCTCCAAGCTTTGTGTTGTGATTCCATTCTCATGAATAGGTTTCCCTATCACCTTTGGATGACTCTTCATGTGCTAGCATTGGAAAGATTTGCCACAAATCTTCCTTGTTTCTTCTTCTATGTCTGGTCCAAGCAAGAAATGAGAAGAAAATTGGCTTCAAAAGCCGAATGGGAGAGAAGGGAAAAATGGTTCCCAAAACCGTGTGTGTGTTGGAAAGAGAAAGAAATGTTGAGTTGTCTTTGGTTGGTTTGGTTTTCCAAAAACTAATACCAAAAATTGATTTCCAAAATTTTGTAAATGGCTTTCAAAAAGTCAAACAAAATTTGGAGCCAAAAATGGCAATTAATGCCTTCCAACAACTCACATCACTCATGAATAGTGACTGGTTATCAATCACTCAAAGTGACAAGACATCCATCACATGAATGACAAGTGATGTGACGTATGATGTGACTTGTGGGCCGCACTTGAATTCGAAATGCGAGTGGGCCCGCAAACACTCCCGGGCTCGGGTTCGCTAATTCTGAATTAAAGAATTTTCCATTACGACGTAATTAAATCAAATTTAATTAAATAGTTATGCCTAGCAAAATTATTATTCACATCGCTAATGAATTAATTCTAGATAAAATCGTTCGCCCGAATTAAAATCAAATTTTAATTCCGTGTCGAAATCCAATTTCGTATAATATATCGAATATATTATTTTATCGATTAATTCCAAATTAATCGTTCTCTCTCTTTTAAATAATATTTTATCCCAGATAAAATATCTCCGTAATTAATCCCATATTAATTTTCTCTCTCTTATAATTAATCACAGATTAATAAAGTGCGAGTCATACGTCATCGGTGAATCTTCGGGAAGCGACCCATGAGATCCCCGGATATGTTGGCAGTAAATCCGGTCGTCGGACTATCCGAACATGTACGTACCTAGTGCTACGTTTTTACCGATTTACAAGGCATAGTTGGCTTCTAGCAAAGCACCGTGCCTACCCAATTCTCCAGAAATATTCTTAAAGGAATATGTGATCTATATTAGGCGTAGTATACGTAGTATTGCGTATTCCGATCCAGCATCAGATGTCACGTGCAAGGCCTGAGGCTGGAATTGTGTCTGCCCCGTACGAAGCATAAATCGGATCTCTGGTAACTAGTCTCTATAATCGGATAAACATGACCTAGTCATAATATCCCGATAGCTGCAGCATATAAGAGCTCCAGTTCCGTATCCTACGTGATCATCATCTCCACTATGACTGGAGTGATACTTCCGTCTTGACATCACACCCAATACACTACAATTCTCAATATACCTAGAAGAGGCGTACACAAAACCTGTTAAACCCTTGGACGACCAAAACCAAAGTATATTGATTGTCGCAAGTATTAGCGGTGCAATTCTAAAGTTAAGACCAAATACACCTACCCTGATTCGGACTTCCATAGACACATAGTCATACTACCAATGGAATTCCGATGGGTCTATCCAGAGCGAAGCTGTTTCCAAACCATCGGTAAACACAACCTCCTATTACAGTTGCATGAGTATCCTATACCCAAATATATGAGAACTATGCCGTTATGCTCCCACAATGCGCACACGTGTAATACTAGTCTTTTACGCATTATCGATGTCCAATCTCGATAATACTCTGACTAGGGATATTTAATGATTAAACCTTCGTGGATTGATACTGTCTCATATCATCTCAATCCGGAACTAATCATAAGGACTTTCTATCATTTATACATCTTGGTAATCTAATTACAAATGATAAAAGGGCAATTTCTTTTGTCACATAGTTAATTTGTACAACAACACCATGATATGTACAAATAGTTATGCTATGGGTCATAATTGTCTAACAATCTCCCACTTGGCCTATAGCTAATCACTAAAGTGTCCTACACCCGAACTATGTACGGTTCGCTCAAACTTCTGCTGAGTAAAAGCTTTCGTCAGCGGATTTGCAAGGTTATCATCTGATGCGATTTATTCGATCATCACATCGCCACGATGTATGATCTGAATGAATCAGATGAATAATTGAAGTATATATCTGGATCGTTGATGAGACCATTAATTCTTTAGCCTGTGTTGTAGCCTAACTCAGCTGCTAACAGAACTACTCCTAATCTGATTAGGATTATTATCGATCCAAAAGGCTTCTATTGCTGCCTCAGCTGCATCAATAATCCACTTTTGTTGTTTATTCGGTAACAATATATTGCTTGGAAGATTTCCAGCTCACTGTTCCTTTATTCAAACTGTATATTACCTTTTATTACGACTTATAGTCGTTATAGTCGGTTAGGAAACTTGCAACAGTGAACCCAGTCACTTCAAGTTCTCATTCTCCATAGTATAAGAAAGCATCCTTAGTTCATCTAAGATACTGAAGGATGTTCTTAACATCAATCCAGTGACCATCACATGGATTGGCCCGATTGTGACTCCATATGCTCAAAGCGTATGAGACATCAGGTCGCGTACATTTTTCAATGTACGAGTTCTCGGAGAGTAGCAACAACTTTAAATCTATCTCAGTAGATTTTTATTCCTAGAATAAAAGGTTGTTTCTCCCAAGAATTCTACGGAGAATTTTCATGAAAGCCAAGCTTTCACCGATTGTATTATGGGAATATCATTTCCAAGAAATGATATGTCATCATTTATTTAGGACATTCACTGTCAGTGCGCTCCCACTAACCTCCTTATATACACAAGAATCATTTTCGTTTTGAATTAAATCATTTACCATTATGATTACATCAAAACGATAGTTCCAAGAACGCAATGCTTGCTTCAATCCATAAATGGATTGATTAACCTGCAAACCTTGTTTGCTTGTTTTGGTACGACAAAACTGTGAGGATGTTGTAAACATCCTCCAAAAGGTTTCCGTTAAGGAAAGCGGTTTTGGCGTTCAGCTGCCATATTTCATAAATGAAACATGCAGCATTAGCAAGCATTATCCAAATGGATTTATCCATGGCAACAGGTAAAAGGTTTCGTCATAATCGACATAATGTTGATAACGATACCTTTTCGCTACAAGCCTAGCTTAGTACGTTGGTATGTTGCCATCAATGTATGTCTTCCTTGAAGACTCATATAGTACCAATAGGCACAATGCCTTCTGGTACAACAACCAGTGTCCAAACATGGTTGGTATATATGTAATCCATTTCGAACTTCATGGTACTTTGCCACAATAGGGAGTCGATACCTTGTATCACTTCCTCATATGTAGTCAGTTCGTATTCCTCAATAAGATTGACATCTTCATGAGGTGAGATCAGAAACCCATACCTCCCAGGTTGTTTTCTGACTCTCTCCGACTTGCGCGGTTCTTGTGTATTCGAAGATTATTGGTATAGTTTCATCCTTGATGAACTATTTGTGTTATATTAAGGAATCGGTGCCTGGAACAGTATTACTCCGATTTTCATCGAGTTTTACTTTCCTCCCACTTACCACTGCATATAGGTATTCCTCTTAGGAAAACCGCATGGCGAGCAACAATTACATTGTTCTCTAGTGAGTTGTATAAGTATTATACTTAGGTTTCCCTAGGATAACCTACAATTTAGGCACTTATCCAATTTGGGTTCTAGTTTGGTATCATCCAAACGTATGCCCAGCATTCCCAAATCTACAGGAATGAGAAAACCCGGTTTCTTTCATGTTCATATCTAATATGAAATCTGTCAAACAGATTATTATGGAACCTTATTCAAAATAAGTTTTGCACTGTTTAATGCGTATCCTTTGAAGGAAATGGTAGCTCAAAGTGACTCATGATTAACCTTATCATGTCCAACAAGGTTCGGTTTCTCTGTTCGGATACACCATCGAATTGAGATGTTCCGGGAGGAGTCCTCATTGAAAGAATACTATACTCTTTCAAGTATTTGAGAAACTTATTGCTTAAGTATTTTCCATCATGGTCTAATCGTGACGGTTTTAATACTTTAGCCAGTCTGTTTGTCTACTTCGTGTCGAAACTCTTTGAATTCATCAAAAGTTTCCGATCTGTGTTTCTCAAGAAACACATAACCATAACGCGATGCCACATCCGTAAAGGTTTCGAAGTATTCATATCCACCTCTAGCCTAGCTAGACATGGGCTTACTTACGTCACTATGAACGAGGGCTAACAGATCGGTGGCACTTGCACTTTTACCAAGTAAAAGGTGTTTTAGGCACTTTGCCCAATAAACTATATTCGTAGACATTATTTGAATAGAATCAAATCTGTTATAGTATCCACTCTTCGAAAGTGTGGATATACGAGTCTTGTTAATTGTGTCCCAGACAACATTGCCACAAATACGTCTCATCTGATTAAATCAGTTTAAGCTCTTTGTTTGTCATGTTATATGTTTGAGATTTATTTATATTCAAAATATAAATACTGTTATTTATATCTAATGTGTTTATCTCAATATCATCTTTATAAAATGAAACACTTTAGTGTTCTAGAATATAAAGGTATATCCGCAACAGATTATACTCTGATATAGAGATAATGTTTCTAGTCAAACTAGTTACATTTTAACAGTTTCCTAATTTAAGTACACACCCGAAGGGTAGTTCCCAAACTTAGGTCTCTACGGTCAAAACAGCGAATCTCGTCCCTTTTCCGATTCACAGATAAATCTCAACTGAAGACAGTAACCTGCTTATCAGCAGATTCTGCACATCAGTACATATTTATGTACCACTCAGTATCTAAAATCCAATTTTAATACTAGTAGCAAACACGATTCCAGTGACCCCGTTTGCCACAATGTAGGCAGACATTTCAGGATATGTCCTTTGTATTCCCTGAAGATTATAATGATTTTGTCTTTGCCCCTTTTCCACACCCCAGAAGCCTTTTGGCCAAGCCTTGGCCTTCTGGGATGGCGAAGTAAGGTGCGCCTTGCGCTTCTTGCCCTATTGCAAACTCTGGCTTTGTCTCCTTGAGTATAGCCATTAATTCTCCAAGAGTTTTCTATTGCAATTTTTACTTCTAAGATCTAAGGATAGATATATGAAGATCTTTCAATTTCATTATCATACTATAAGGATCTAATCCTTAGTTCTGAATAAGAAATTAAGGAGTCTTTGCGGAAAGCATAACAGATTAAGCACTAAAGTTATCATCACATGAATATTCCAAATATCATGTTCTACTATTTGCTCAACTCCGGGCTTAGGCTCGAGACGTCACTATATCAAATAAAGTAACTTCTCGGTCTCCAGGACTATCCTGAGATTTTATTCCCAATTTGAAAATTAAAGCCATTTAATGACATTTTCTCCCAGGATTATGTTCTAAATGATAATCTTTCAATTATCTTGATTCCAATAGTCTAACTATCAGATCAACGATTTTAGGTACTATAGATTATAATGATTAC